>BQMF02000653.1:0-183647 GCA_027922465.2 Turritopsis dohrnii | reverse complement strand
TTTCATCAATAGATCCTTCTCTACTTTCATTTTCGTATGTTTTCTTCACGGCGTTTTGTTTCTATCCAAGCGGCGATTAAAGGGATTTTTTTGCATGGATTAATTTTTGGGACTTTTGCGATTTTTGGCCTAATTCGCAAAAAAACCGGCAAAATTTTATGACAGTTCTTTTCTCTCCGCCGAAAATCAGAGCAGCATGTTGAAAAATGCTTCTGGGAAGTTGCATCAGAGACAACCAACTTGATAATTTGACAATGAAGCTTACACAAAAAAAGATAACAACTGATAGTATAGTGGGAATGAATGGACACTCAGTAGAGGACTAACTTTTGCCAGGCGAAAATTTGAAGCTATATTTATAAAATACACGCATTGCACTTTGTTCACATTCGCGAAAATAAATCAATACATTTTTCTTGAGAAGCTCTCACTCGCAAAAATTAATCCACGCAAAAAAAGTCCCCTTAACATAAGGTATTCTATCGCTAAACTTTCTCAAAAAATTTCTCAACTTCGATCCTACTCATCCTTTATGGACAATCACATGACTAAAAGGTAGTTTAGGTACTACATTGCCAAGCCTTATTCATCTGAATTCTCATAACGTCCTTCATTGTTCACTTGCAAACTTTCAAAACTCATTTTATAGTATCAGGAAGAAAAGACGGAGAGGCCTCTAGTAACGCTTCATAGAAATCTTCCAACTGCCTCCTTCAATGCTTTTTCATTTACCACATGGTATTCCGCCGTCCTTACTGGAAAAGTTGAGAGAATTTTTTGGTTTGATGCTGATTTCGGTAAAGGAGCATATCATTGTGCTGTGATGCGCGTATATATAACTATTAACCATAAAGATGATGTGAATGCATCTTGTTATGAATTCACTTTGCTGCTTATGGAACTTTATGCCAGAGTGTTTATGGCATGGATGTTCATATGTTCAGCGTCTGGTTACCGATTGTTATATGTACGTGTTATGTGTGGGAACCAGGCGTAAGTACATTAACAACGAAAATTTTCGGCAGGAAAAACAAATTTTTGTCCGAACGTTTTTCCGTCCGAAATTTTGACTGGTCCCAAGGTTTTTTCTGTGAAACATTTTGGAACAGAAAAGCTTTGGGACCAGTCCTTCGTAAAAATAAGGTTTTTATTTGATTTGGGACCTGATAAGTTTTCATCTACAGTGTCTTGCATTATGATCAAAGTTACGAGACGAGTTAGGATCTCAAAGCAATACAATGTGTATGTATGATTCAGACCATAGAAGCAGTTGGTCGAGTTCAGTCGAGGGTTTTCTGCAGGAAACCTATACTGCGTTTGTTTGGGAAAATAAGAGAAAACGCCCAAGTCGAATTTGCAGCGAAATTAAATGCTAATTTTACCGAACAGCTTAGTTGTGTAATACCTCTGTTATGGTGGAAGCTTATGAGAAAATAGAAAGTTTCAGTGACGTGCAGTGAATTCTTTATTTTCCCAAAAGGTTCGTCATTCGTTCACGCTTTTGAAAGATGTCTTTTAAACAAAAGTCATATTGCAACAGAATGTACTACTACAATAGAAAATATGAATGACGTCATCATCTGACTTGCTGTCGATTAAATGGTCCTCCTTTCACAACCACCGCCTTTCAGGAGGCGAGATAGCTAAAAATTTTAAGGGAAATTGCCTTAGTTACATGTGACCTTCCTCTTTCTATTTTATTTGATGTTATAAAACTTACTTTGTAAGTCCCCAAAACACGCAAAAAGGACACCGAAATAATATCATAACTTTTCCCAGTACTCTCCTCTTCCTGGCGAAACCTCAGCCTATAATGCTTTTATATTCAGGGTGTTCAGAAAAGGCGCACTTCTTGCATCATTTAGCTATTTTACTACGGATTTAAAAGAAATATGAAACGATGCAAAAGTTTTTCCAACTTCAACACTTTTATTCGAAATTTCCCAATGACGGATTTGAAACTGCCTTTCATATTATGCAAAACCTGTCCTCCATTTGCTTTGAATCTGTGATCTGATCGTTTGGCTGTAGTGCCACCACGCGAACTCAACATGTCCGCTTTTTTTCAGCAAATATTTCGCGAATTAATAAAAGATTCCATTGCTTAAAAATGAGACTGAGAAACAATAGTTTTGGTCTAATGGAGCTTTCCTGGAAACGTGGAATCGCTTGACTGATCTTCAATTTTTATAGAAAAAGTTCGAAAATATTTTTCAACGACGGGCAGGTATCACACATACAGCAAGCTAAAAATAAGATTTTTGTGAATGAATTGAACAGGTAAAAATATAGATCACATCGCTACGTCGTTTATGTTGGAGATGCTTTATTCATTTACTGAAGTGTTTTTAAAATCCGAAAACATGAAGAATGGAGTTGGTTACCCCAAAACTGACAGCGCTTATTTGTCGATTCTAGAATCATTTTAGTTCGACAACCGGATTAATATTATTCGAAGGCCTGGAAACTAATTTGGGGATTCCCATTTTATATTTTATAACCTTCACCAATAAAACCAGTTAAAACTATGACACCACTCTACAAGTGTCTCTTCGTAAATTTCCAAACTTGCAATAGCGTTATCTGTGTTATTTCCATAATCAAAACATTCATATAACTTTAAAATTTACGTTTGATCATAAAAAAAACAACAATAACAATGAATACTAATTGAATCTCCATTATACACTGCCGTTATGTATTTTTGGTGATCACATGAACAAAGATGGTTACTACACTTTGCTGCACGTGTGCAAATAACTATGAATCATTAGCTTGTACCGTTTAGGAGTTCGTTCGTAATTCTCATTTTTCCCCATTTTCATTTTCACACCGGTTTTTGGAACAATGCCTCAACTTTTATTTCAATTTCAACGCAATGGTGGCTCAATGGATGTCCCATTTCTTGAGACTCTCATGCGCATTTTAGACCAACAGAAGATTTCATATGATGACATTCAGAAACGTGGCAATGCCGTGAGTGTAGATTTTAATAGTCCAGAAGAAGCGAAGAATGCATATACCACTTTGGACGGTAAGTCATCCAGTTAGAAAAAAGAGAATAATCACAGGGAGTGAATATATAATTTCAATCAACTAAATAAAATACAAATTTTTGTTGCCATGGCTATTTTTGGACAAATATGAAATCATTTGCTAAACAACACAAAAAATAAATGTGGTAAATGTGATTTCACTCCTAAAAAAGGAGTTCTGTTCAGAATTGATGTAACAAACTAGGGAAACTAGGCCCTTACACCAAAATAAGTGAATGTATTGAAAAATTATTATAAAAAATACTGTTATATACTAGTCATTACACATAAAGTTCCTCTTGGTTTGTGCAAATTGCACGATGTATAATTTAAACCTGATATAATTCAAAACAAGTATTAATAATGTATATGTAAATATAAAGTAAAGCAAACCTTGAGAGACATATGAAATATATATAATATTGTTATTTTTGTGTTGTTTTTCAAAATGGGTTTGGTGTTTTTCTCATGATTCTTTAATTACGACAATTTAGCTAATTGTTTTGGCCTAAAATTTGGTTTTTGTAATGCTACCTTCAGTTTTTTTTTATTCATCTTCTAAAGATGTAAAATTTCTTCTTATGGGATAAATTTTAGTTATTGCATTTCCATTTGAACTTGGGGACAACTACTGTGAATTTCATGAGATTAAATTTTTTAAGTGTTTGTAGTATTGCCGAAAATGTTTACGCCACTCCTTTATAATTTCACATATCATACAACACTCTAGTGTAACTGTGATATCACAATGAGTTTTGACAAATTTTTCCTTAATGTATAGAGCGAAATAAATCCTTTCAAATGAAATTTCGTTAATAAGCCATATTCAGACTTGTGTAAGGTTGTATTTTTGACATTAATTCTTCTTTAAAGAAACTGTTTTGATAAGTTTTGATAAGAGTGCAATAGATTTGTCACTAAAAAGTTTGTTGCATAATTTTTTAAGGCAATAAACTTATTTTCAGGATCAAAAGTTTTGATATTATAAAATAAATTATATTCTGTGTAAAAATTATATATGTTTCAAAAAGTGGCGAAAAATAAAATCATAGAATAATGAACGGAAAGTATACCCATTGAAGCTCTCCAAAATCTGATCAGAAAATGTATATATCCTGGGAAACATTTTACTGGGATTTAAATGGTATCCTTTTACTACAGCCAACTGTTACCAAGATATGTCAATCAAACATTTAATATCATAGGCCTGTCCCTCCAAAAATACGTACTTTTCTTGTCAGCCACTATCTTTAGTTCGAATTTACTGTCGGTAAACCACATGGAATTTTTTAATGAACTGCTTCGAAATTTTCTGGTTTCGGAAGCAAAACAGAATTTCTACAAACAAAATAGGTGTTGGTTCGTCAAACAGGTGTGGTGGTATAAGAAATGACTCATTTACTTTCTCACTTTGCTTATGACGAAATTATTTATGACAATGTTGATAAACTTCAAAGGATATCCGGCTTGGAGGTACTTTTTCCTGATGATTGTGACTTCTGCTTCAAAATCTGAGGAAATCTTTTCTTCTCTATGTAGATTGCCATTAATAGCGTTCCTTTTTGCACCATTTGGGAGTTTTTGTTGACCAATGGGGTGATAATTTGGTTTCTTTATGTACGAGAGCCGTCTTTCATGGTTGTCATTGTTGATTTTGGTGTCACACTTTTATTGTTTTTCATGTTATTCTTTCTATTTTCAATTCATTTGCATGCTCCTCCGAGCTCTTTTTCTTTACAAATTTCTTTCACCAAAACCTTGTGCTTTTAACAATGTAAAGCAAACAGATGTTTTCTTCTCTCCATGTCCAAACTTGCTAATATAGCATTTTCTGGCCTATAAACTTATTTTTCAGACATAGCCAAACTTTAATGTTATGATTTAATATGCTTCTTGTGACAAAAATTTGTGACAGTTCAATAGAAAATCATTATAACCTAATTGAGAAGGTTATAATTTTCCTTCAAACTGTCACAAAACAACTTTAATAGATATTAAAACTAAAGATACTGACATGAAATGGAATCTTTGTTTTGTGAATACAAAAAGAAACATGTTAGTGACAGTGTCTTAATAATAAATGATAATAACTTATGTCACATCTTGATTACAATTTGCCTACTGCCAAAAATTTAAGGCCCTCAATGCTATCTCAGTAATGATACATCATTATAATTGATTTGCTATTGTAATACTAAGTTTATCATTCCAAGATTACAGTGACTAAAAGCTACACATTGAATATAGTGTAGGTATTCTTCAATGATATTTCAATGACGTTTGAAGTTTGTCATGTTTACATATAGCCCAGATTCTTTGAGATTATAATTCTTAATGATGTTTTTTTGCATGTATAGGTATGGAACTTCAAGGATCGTATTTAACAATAAAACCTGGAAAAAACGACTCTACTCAACGAGGACAATATTCACATAAAGCTCATAACGAAAATTCAGATTACCCCTATGATGAATATAGTAAAAGAGACCGACAGTATAATGGGCGTTACAACCAAAGATATCAAAATAATTATTATGCAAATAGTTCTAGTCCAAGATATCCTCCACCATTGGAACAATATCCTTGCAGGTTTGCAATTATTGATGACTTTTATTGCTAATCGTTTTTTCGACAGTATGTACATATTTCTTTAAAATCATTTGGCAGAATAAATCATGATTTTATTGTCAAAGGTAGTGTCTGCTAAAAAATTAAAATTTCAAGAATTAAAGAGACTAACGAGTTATCATCGAAAATGTATTTAAAATTTATTGTTGTCTACAACACAATTTTTTTAAAAGCTTTTCACATAACACAACGTTCATCATATTGAACATCTGTAACACAAAAAAGACTGGGTAAACTAATTAGTATGCACAATTATGCATTTGACATAGAGACTCAGTTAGAAAGTTTAAATTTTGTGAAAACACATAGATATTCCCTGACTTTCTTCGTTTGTTTCATCGCAATTTTGTGTTTAAAGCCTGGTTTTCACTGGTCATCTTAACACTTAAAATGCAGTGATCTTAAGCCTTAACACAGCTTTTAAGACCTACAACAATATAAAAAATTTTACTGATTTAAGATATTTGTTACTCATGTGAGAACATAAAATGAACAGTTTTAAGGCTTAAAATATATTTTAGGCCTTAAAATAAAATATCGAAATTTTTTTATATTTTTGTCTTAACGCTTAAAATATTTTAATTGTTTGAATGAGTGACGTCAATTCCTAGGAGACAAAAACGTTTGAATAATGAAAAATGGTGATATTGGTTCTCGGAGATGAGTCTTCTGACGCTGTAATTTAGGACCAACAATGGATAAAAGGTGTTCGTACCTGTCTGGTGACATTCTCATAAAGTAAAAAAGTATTCACAGTTCTAGTTCCTTTGTACGTGAAAAAATCCTGAGCTCTTTCTTTCTTGATACAACTTTCTCACCCAGAATTGACAAGTAGATTTATTTACATATACAATATCATATGTTTATATCTTGGTGCGATGGTATTTCTTCTGGTGCAATCAT
The DNA here is from genome assembly GCA_027922465.2 of Turritopsis dohrnii. Taxonomy (NCBI): domain Eukaryota; kingdom Metazoa; phylum Cnidaria; class Hydrozoa; order Anthoathecata; family Oceaniidae; genus Turritopsis; species Turritopsis dohrnii. The sequence goes on along the minus strand of BQMF02000653.1, from coordinate 177,081 downwards.
AAGTGAGATCTGCCACTTTTCTTGCTGAACTTTTGTTGTTTTTTTTCTTTTCACTTGCATGTCCAACAATACTCTGACGACAAATGGAAAAACTAGACATATTTTTGAATTTCTAATAAATGTTACCTGTCTGCGATTGTCATGAAAGTTATGGTCAAACAGTTCTTTTCTACAAACTTCGTCATAATCCAGTTCACCAGTTGTACTTCTTAAATAGTGTGTTCGTCTCACAAATTGTTACCAGGGGTGTACCATGAAAAATAAAAGGGAGGCTCAAATTTAAGAATAAAAGGGGTACTGAATTTTGAAGTTATAGTGCCATAGTCGAGTTGTGAATACATACACAAGATTTCTATTTTTGGCTGTTTTTAGAACTCAAAGGGGTATTACAATTTATTAGAATAATTAATTGCTTGTACTAAAAGAAGGAAATGTTAAAAAAGGGCACCTAGTTTCAAAATTGAGGGTCGATTGCACCCATCGACATCCCCACAGTACGCCCCTGGCTACCATTAAATTAAACAGAAATAAAAAAGTGTTTAAGAACAGATAGTAACGATTTGTCAGACGGACATATTGTATAATGAGTATTCTCTGGGAAAATATGCTTGTTCACACAGTAATGTACAACAAATTTGAATTTGAAATGATTTGATGCAAAATGATTCTGTGCTTCCGACTACTATCAATTAATGTTTCGCAAGAGAAATGGAGAAATGAAGCCCAGGTTGAACGACGTTCATTTACTTATTATAAAAATTCGATATAACTCTTCTTTGCCATTCAAAGTTGGCGAGTAACGGCTCTTTTCCTTGAATAGCTCATTTAATCTTACAAAAAATCTTAAAAATTCAAGCGGATATAGAAATATCAAATGAGAAATGTTTTGCTTTTTCCTTGCATTTTGCTCTCAGTGATAAAACATTTTCATACAAATTTTTTTCTAACCAAGTTGCTACGTCTCTGCAATGGACATGCTTGATTTCATAATACATTCCGTTCTGTTATTTATACATTTTTTTTAATTTGTTACGCAGAAAATAGTTATGCCACTGCTACCACTTTCATTTTCATTTGTCATTGTTTCATAAGGTGAAGAAATGAATGCGTAGCAAAGGAAATTTCAAAATTACTTTAGCAACAGTGGTCGTTCTCCCTAGCAACAGAATATTTGGTGAATAATGGCCTAATTACTCTCTCAAAACATGTTTTTAAATACTACACATTAAAGAGCTAAAAAATGTTTAATTGGCAATGAATGATTGAGTTTCTAAACTCAATTTAAGATTGAGTTTCAACTACCTGTGAATGGTAGTTGGAAAGTGCTTGGAAAAATCCCTGCTTCAAAAGCCTTTGAGATTTCATTTGAAAGCTGTCACAGATGGATTCATTCAACCCATTGTGCTATAAAGTTATGATTGAAAGGCTTTATTTCTTTCATTTAGAATTCTAATACCAAGTGATATGGTCAAAGTTATTCTTGGAAAATCTGGTACAACCATCACTGCAATACAGGCAAAAACCCAAACAAAGTACAAAGTTGTTTTTGTTTTTTTTTATTTGATTGCTTTTTGCAGAACAGTGTTCATCACTTATTATACAAGTCAAGTTGATTGCCTAAATTTTTATTTTTCTCATTTCAGAATAGATGTACATAGAGATAAAAGTGCGATGCGAGGCCGAAATAGTAGTGACGATACATTAACAACAATTAGAGGTGAACCAAATGCATTTTCTGATGCAATTAAAGAATTACTGACAGTGATACAATCTGAATACGAAAAGCGTGGACCGGAAGAGGCCAAGCCACTAGCACTCAAGCTTCTGGCACATGACTTGCTCTGTGGTAGAATAATTGGAAAGGCAGGCAATAATTTAAAACAAGTACGACAAGATTCTGGTGTGACCAAACTTGTAATTTCAAATTCAATGTAAGTCATACTCTTACGATGATAAGGCTATTTCCATCTCTCCGCTACTTCAGAAAAAGTTTGAAGCATATCTATGTTCCCTGATAAATCAAATTCCAATTGTTATGTTTAAACGATAGTTGTTAATGCTCCCATATTGTTGGAAAATTCGATGTAAGACATAAAATTTTTAATTTCTTAAATTTTCTGTAATTGCAGGTTCATTTCCATCAAATAAACTTTCTTTCGTTTTCTGGTGGCCTTGGTGGGGTTATTTTATTTTCTCTAATGTTTTACGACCTTTTTAGATACGAAGAAGGTCACCATTTTTCTCCTCCTGGTGCAACATGCACTGGAGAACGTATCATTACAATAGAAGGAACTGCAGAGGCGATCTCCTCAGCGGAACAAGTTCTCAGCAAGAAATTGCGTGATTATATGGAAAAAGATATGAAGAACACTGGAAATGGTGGAATGGCTAATATGGTAATGTTAAAACTTCATGCCTTTTTATTGGTTGAAGTGCTGAGTGCTCTGTTTAAGTTTATGACTCCTCAAACCTAACCGAACTTGAAGGCTGACATTGGGTAGGTGCAGTAAGGTAACACCTCTATGCGTGTGTGTTACAGACTGCAACTGTTTTATGAATTTATAGGCGTATTCAAATTATTTGCCATGTTAACTTATAATAAATGAATAACTAACACAATTTTATTTAAAAGCTTTACGGCTTACGCCATCTTCAGTAAAAACATAATTTGAATGGAGTATAGGAGTTTTATTAGGAGTATTAAATTTTGTAATATTTTGCAATGCAAAATGATGGCACAAAACGGTATCAGCATTTCCTAACTAACTCGCAGTATACTAACTAAATGATACCCTCTGTTATCTCCAAATATACCTAAAAACACCAAAAACTATTTCATGCAAACAAAATAAATCAAAATTCGATTTGATAAAGAACATATAATAAGAGCCAAAAGGAAAAAAAAAACAAGTTCATTTCAATGTGAATGTCAGTGCCCTTATCTGTACTTTTAACTTCTCTTGTCTATGCTCTTTAGGGTACATCGATTTATGGGCACACTCATATGAATAACTATTTCTCATATCCTCCACAGATGATGTACCAAAGGCCTCAATATGGTTATCCAAATCAGATCGTAAGTTTTCGCACAGTTTGATGATGACTTTTGTTAAGAAACAATCTCGTTTTCTTTCGCAAAACACGAAGCTGATCTTTGCTTGGTTTATAATTAAGTTATTTTTCCATATATAATCATACAACACACTTTGTAACAAGTTGTGTGGGTAACGTGTTTCTTTTGTGTATACTAGGCATACATGGGATTTCCTGCTTACCCTGGTTACATGGGTCAAGGTTACCCAGGTATTCTTGGACATGGTTATCCGCCGTTTGCACCAAACCTTACGCCGCAACCGCAAGGTTATAGCGAAGTGGAATCCACTTGTATATTAATCCCGACAAAAGAGGTCGGAGCGGTGATCGGTCGTAATGGTGACTATATAAGCCGTGTGAAAGGCTACAGCGGTGCTCAAGTACGCGTGGTCAAAGGTGAAGACGGGGGTGAAAGTAGAGTGGAGATCACTGGTCCCCCTGATGCACAATGGAGAGTAAGTGCGGATTCTCAACAGTTGTTGTAGTGTCTATTCGTTGCATAGTTCCTATGAGAGTGGACTTGGACTTGTTGAAAGGAATTGCGCTTGAATGCGGGTTGCAGCGGTGGGTGCTCGGAGGCTGTAACCGCTCCACCAACGCGATGTCGGTTTTTATTGTGGTTTGTTTATATAGTTGCTTTTTTTTAGGCTTCATTGTGTGTTTTCAGTAAAATGAAAGAGACGATGAAGTTAGCGTACAGCGAAGCACAGTTGAAAACTGAATACATGGTCCCAGGTTCGTGTGTTGGTCGCATAATTGGTAAGAAAGGCCAGGTAGTGCAAGATATTCAAGATAAAGCACAAGCCGACATCGAGGTGCCCAAAGACAAACAGGGCGGTGATGATGTGCCTGTTTTCATTACTGGTACATTTAACGGCACGCAGGTATGTTAGAATTTATATTTCTGAATTTGAATTGAATTTCACTATCGATTTTGATCCACGCGGAGTGCGTGGATCGCACTTTTTCAACTGGAAAGTAATCACGAACGCTCCGACCAACTACTGGGAACGTAGAAATCTCGAAGCTTCCTTTATTCTTACAATGGGAGCAACATTAAACAATCAACAAGAGACCCAGCAACTACATTTATTTCGTAATGGCGTGACTTGATAATAGCTTGCAAAAATTTTATACCTTTTATTCCTTTCTCCCAATGTAATTAACCCATTTTATCATTTTCTTTTATAAATATCAACTTTAATTATCTTATTCTTTGACTTGTAAATAAAAAACTGTAAAATTTTCTCATTTTAATGTAACTGATGATGGCGTAAGCCGAAAAGCTTTTTACAATTTTAAAATTTTAATAATTTTGTTTTTACTTGGTTCGATAAATGTTTGTTCTGCGTAAAAGTAATGTAAGAAATGACTATCAATTCGAGTGTGTCGGACTACTTGGTTTAAACACGTCAATTTGATTTGTTTTCCCGTAGATCGCATTGAACCGTATCAGAGATATCGTGCATCGTGCTCAGACCAGTAAAGACACGTGAGACACATCTGCTTTGTTTCCAACTACATATCCACCTTGCTCGTCAATCTTTCTCTGTTCACAACAAAACGTTCATATTCAAAAGGTTTTGTAAAACTGATTCCTGATTTGATTGAGACCTCATTCCATGTTCTTGTTGATTTACTTTTTAATTCAATTTTACAATTTATTCAAAATGGATTAAGTATATATATTCGGAAGAATTTTTTTATAACGGCGCAATATAGAAGCTTGACACATGAAAATTGATGTCAGGTATATCTTATGACATCACTATGGCAGTAACAAAGTTTTATAATTGGCAAGCGAAATCTAATACGTCAGATGAGATCCTGGAGTATTATTATGTTATTGCCTAGAGGATATCTAGAAAAAACACTGTAGTGCCCAGGCCCCAAAGGTGTTTTTGAGGTTGTGCCTCTGTCGTGTTTCATTTATTATATATCATAGGAAATTTCGTGTGATGTGTATATGATATTTATGTATATTTTAGTACACCATATTATGTATTGATATGTTTCAAGTCTCTTTCTTGTTGTTTGTTTCTTCAAAGAAAAGTTGACCAATATAATAAGAGCGATGTCAGAGTAATAAAAGTCAGACATTGATCCGTTTCATCTACATCATACGAAATTTATACTATTTTATTTTATTATATTGCCCAACTCAAGAGAAGAAGGGAGGGGGGTCGTTATAGCAACGTGATAACTGAGCCCAAGGAACTTTTCTTGTTATATTTACATTGGAACCGTATCTTCAATGTGGAATCCGGGTGTCCAGTTTTTGAAAATCGAGATTAGATCAGTAACACGCTGTTCTAACAATTCTGTTTGACAAAATCAAAAGAAATGTGATGAAATATCATGCAGCATGTTTCTCCGGTACCTTGAAAGTTCCGAGATGAGGCGAGATTCGATGTAAATCGATCAGAAATTCCCCGACAAATTGAATATCGACAGTTATTTTCGAATTAATGTTTTCACATGAGAATAAAAGTTTTATTTCTTTGAGCTTCAACAAAGTAGAAGGCAGAGGGATTTACCTTTCCCATGTGCTTAACCAGTAATAACATGGTTATTCTTAAATTCTTAAGGTTATGAATAGGAGTACATTTTAATTTAATGCGATTGTGATAACTCATAGAAATACGATTTCAACCGGAAAAATGACTTCGGAACTGAAAGTAGTTTCGAACCATGATCTCCTGTTTCGATACACAGATAATTGAGATCTTTTGTCTGTCAATATATCCCCCAAAGCTCTTTCGCAGATCATTTTCACCGAAAACATTGCCGCAGTTTCGTACCCAAAGAAAAATGTAACTATCTATTTTATAAAAAGAAATCAAAAATATGTCTGGATTTTTTTTTTCTTAAAAAAAAGGAATCGTTTATTTACAACGACTGGTATGAAAATAATAGTGTTAAAAATCCAAAATGTAACTAGTGCTTATAATTCTCTATTTGTACATAAAAAGGATTGATGCAGAAATTCGCATATAAATCGGGAAAAAGAGGAAGAACTAAAAAAAATAGATTGTAATAAACGATACTTTTATAGATTCGTGATGAACGTGTCCATCTCTCATACTACATCCAGAAATAAATCAAGAGTAGATGAGAAGAGACTATAAATTTCATCTTATAATCGGTTTGTCTGTTTGTCTTGATTGTTTGTATATCTCCTACCATTTTCTTGGGTGGTTATATGCTAGTCAATCCGAAAAAAATCGTCTATCTACATCTTGTCGTTCGACTCCTCGTCTTTGGTGTAGATTAAGAGAAACATACGGGGCCAATAACCATACCGAACTCTTCCTTATCTCCACCAATATCGTGAGAGGCTACATCAACCAACGGCAGGAGTGTTGTCTTTTTGGAACTAAGTTCCATGATGGCTTGTTTCCATTCATCGTTCTTCTCCTGAAATCATAAATCCAGTTTTCTTTCAGCTCATTCCTTTCAAATCAACTGACAAAAGATGGCTTAAGTACTGGTTCTTATGGCAACCTTTTACTCAGTTTACCACTCAGTTTTTCACTGTACAGATTGCGAAAGCTACTCATTTGAAAAGATGGAGATTCCTTCTAGATTTTTGTATTTTGAGTCCATCAGTGGCAATCAGAGGTCTATATACATTCAGCTTTTTGACTTACTTACTTGACTTAATAAATTGAAAGATGTGCTATGCAACCAGCATTGAATTGACTTGCTCAAATGTAAAGGAAATGCAGAAAAACTCACCCAACATTCGTCAGTAATGATCTTCATATCCACTTTCATTTTCTTTTTCAGGGTTGACACCTCTTCTGTATCTAACCTCACCTTCAGTGGGTGTTTGTACACATGATGTTTCGTTCGCATAATTGCGTGCGAGTTCTTGCAGTTATAGGTGATGTTCTGACGCACGCTGACGCTCAAAATTTGTAACATTTTCATTTGGGGTGTGTCCATGGCATATGGAATCTAAACCGAAAGATCTTTTTATCAGCATTTACTACAAACTGGATTGCATTCACTATCACTTTGATTTAAGAACTGGATTATATTCATTATCACTTTGATTTTATTTTACTTACACCCTCTTTCTCCATTTGTAAATCTTTCATGACCCACTTGTAGACATCCTTGCCGTTACCCCAATGCTGGTTGTCGAGCTACAACGTAAAAGTAGACATTTATATAGCTTTCAGACTTCTTTAGGACAGTGTGAATAGACTAAACTCATGTCACTAACTTTGTTGGCCTTAGGATATACACAGGTCTCGCTTCTTGTCTTGTCACAATAAACCAGCACTGCATCGAAAGGTGCACCCTCATTCGGATCAACCCAATAATCACCAGATTTCTTGTTGGGATGTTGTCTAAACAGATCTGCGCATGTGCGAGCCGGTTCATTCTTTGATCCAGAGCCCATCACAACGGCATCGAACTTTTTCAATACATCGTAGAATTTCTGGAAGTTGTCATAATGCTTGTTGACGGCCTTGTGAAGCTCATCACTACCTTCCTTCTTATAATACCTATATTGCTGGTACTGTCGGCCAGGTCCCTTCATGCCATTTCTGATAAACCGGTCATAGATACTAGAAAGACCAGTAATTTCACCAGGTGGACCAGGTTGTCCTGTTTGTCCAGGAGGTCCAGGTTGACCAGGTTTTCCAGCATCACCAGTAGCTCCACTTTGTCCTTGGTTTCCTTTACGTCCATATGTTCCGGGAATACCCTGCGAGCCTTTACGTCCTCTGTCTCCATCCATACCTGGAGGTCCTCTAGGACCCTGTGAACCATCTGGCCCTTCTACACCACGCTCACCTGGCTCTCCCGGCTCACCAGCATCACCAGATGGACCACTAATACCTGGACGACCCATTGCTCCTTTATCACCATGCTCTCCAGGATCTCCAACATCTCCAGTTGGACCACGTGGCCCTGCATCACCAGGGTCACCTCGTTCCCCTAATTTACCATCCATTCCTCGAATTCCAGGTCGGCCCGATGAACCTTTTGAGCCAGCAGGGCCAGTTTTTCCAGGATCACCTTGTTCACCCATATCACCTGTCTCTCCCAGAGCACCTCTAACACCGCGGCTGCCTGGATATCCTGGCCCACCAGCCTGACCCTTTACACCATCAATACCGTCGCTACCAGGAAGTCCCTAGAAATACGTTGTAAAATTACAGAGCCAAAAACGTTTTATTAACAAGAAATATTTAAGCAACTGGCGAGTACTGATTCTTACATCTTTTCCGGGTTTTCCAGGCGCGCCAGGTGTACCATCTGGTCCTGTTGCTCCTTGATCACCTCGCTTTCCGTTGGTTCCATCTCTTCCCCTCTTTCCAATAAAACCTTTAGGTCCTTCCTCGCCAGCTGCACCTGTACTACCTGGTGTTCCAGGTGGTCCCTAAAAAAGTTAACATGCAATCTTCATTCCATTAAGCAGTTCAGAGAAAAAGATTTCAGATAAGCTGATAATTATTTAGTTTTTATTTAACAATGATGTAACAACTGATACACACCGATGGTCCACGTTGCCCCTCAGGTCCAGGTGGCCCAGGAACACCTCTTTCACCCTAAATAACGGAAAAATAATAAACATATCTCAGCAAATGGACTGCTACTATCCTGAAGATGAAAAAACCCCAACATTTTACCTCTTTACCAGGTGAACCTGGCTCTCCTGTCGAACCATCTTTTCCTGGAGGACCCTATAACGGTCAAACGATAAAATAGTGTATAAGAAACCTGAAATCACTTTGACGACATACTGATACCTATAGAAGCATAAATATTTGAAGTGTGATAAATTCTTACTTGACTACCAGCTCTTCCAGGATTACCAGGATCTCCGGGATCACCTTGCGGTCCCTTAAAAAGAAATTATACATCTATATGCAATTTCTGCAAAACTATCACCAAAGTATACGATAATAATTTAAAGGAACAGACTTTCGCGGTAGACACTTTCGCGAGGCTAAAAAATCGCGAAATTTTGGGAATTTACTTTCGCGAATGACCCATTTGACTATGTTTCGCGAGAATTAACTTTCGCGAATAAGGCAGTTCAAAAATGTTTTTTCCATGATTCAAAAAGAAAACAAGTAAAAGTACAAACAAGTCAGTCAAAATACAAACAAGAAATACAGTTTTTAAAAAGTTTACCTATTTATTTCAAACGATACTCAGAGGAAAACCCTTAATCAAAAGCATGCTATATTTTTGTATTGTGACAATTTGTTTTGAAAATTTCGGTGAAAAAAAATAACATATTTCGCGGGAATTAACTTTCGCGAATGAAGACATTCAGCATTTTTCGAGGGATTTTACTTTCGCAATTTTGCCTAAAAATCGCGAACTCGCGAAAGCTTCTTCCTTTAAAGTTTCTTCCTTTAAAGTAATTGAATCAAATTTAATACGTGAGACTGAAAAATATTTAAAGCAGATTTTATCGTTACTTACTTTGGGTCCAGCGTTTCCAGGAGTACCTGTTCGACCATCAGGACCAACACTTCCGACTTGACCAACTTTTCCGATTGGACCTTGAACACCAACTTGACCAATGCTACCAACTAAACCATTTTCACCATTTGGACCAGGATCTCCAGGAGGTCCTTGATCAGAGGTGCGTCCGGGGCCTGGAAGACCAGGTAAACCAGGTAAACCAGCATCACCACGATCTCCAGAAGGTCCTGAGGGTCCTCTTGGTCCAGCTTCACCAGAATTTCCTCGTGGTCCTTGTTGTCCAGGATGACCAGGTGTACCCAGTGCTCCTACATCACCTGGCTCGCCATCTGATCCAGTTGGTCCTTGTAAACCAGAAGGTCCGTCCTCTCCTGGTTCACCACGTGGTCCAATTGGTCCTACTGGTCCCTGTGGACCTTGTGGGCCAGCTTCTCCAGTTTTTCCATCTTGACCCTTAGCACCATTTGGTCCAGCAGGACCCAAATCACCTCTAGTACCTGCAGCACCAGGCTGTCCAGGATTTCCGGTGGTTCCAGGTCGACCAGCAGGTCCTGCAGATCCTTTTTGGCCTGGTATACCAGTATCACCCTAAAAAGATAATCAAATCATAGATTACGTAATTTTTATTATTTTGGTTATAAAATTTGAATTTACAAGTTGAAACAAGATTTTAAATAACATGAAAAACTTACCAATAAGCCAGGGGATCCAGGGTCTCCAGTATCACCACGAACACCTTGTTGACCTTGAGGTCCTAGAGCACCACGAGCACCATCAGATCCAGGAGAACCCTAGAAATGGTTTCGCATCATAATAAGCTTTCTGTTAGCAGTAAAAAAATCATATTGTAGACTGAGGTTGGAAATTGATTCGAATTCAATTGAACATTTTCTACTTTTCAGTAAATAGAAGATTAAATTTAAAATATTTCCATTATTAGTTCAAAGTAAAATTGTCATAGAACTTTTCCTTTGATAAATGCTTGACATAAAAGAGACTAAAGAAAGAGTGGAAAAGGGAAAAAGAAACAGTTAAATTGATGTTGCTGTAATACTGATTTTGTTTATATAAATTCAAAAGTCCAAATTTTGCAAACTAAAATGTAGAACAATGCAGTTCCAAGGTAATTGGATCTTATTATGAAATATTCTCTAATTGAGTCTTGACAAGCAGTTACTGTAGGTTGAGATGAAATACACCTATGAATACACCAACCTGTTTGCCAACTGGGCCACGTCTTCCTTGCTCTCCTTTATCTCCCTAAATGAAGAAAATTATGATTTATGTGGACAATCAGTTAATGTTGTTAAGACTTTCATAAATAAATAAATAAATTAAGTGAAACGATAATATCAAAAAGAATTCAGCAATCGAAAATATATCTTACTGGTTGACCATCTTTACCATCTAATCCGATAGCACCTGGCAAACCAGTTCCACCCTATGGAAAATATTAGATATTTAAGATGCAGATTTTTCAAATTTATAACAGATAAACAGAGGATAGCACTCTGAAAACAATGAAAAGTTGAATAGTAAGCATTTACTCTCTGCAACTGAATCAAAATGCTACTTGAATAGGATCTTAATAAGAAATGTTAAAATAAAAATAAAATAAATAAAATATAAACTAAAAATATTTTCTTACTTGAATTCCACTTGTTCCTGGTACACCAGCAGGACCTTCTTCACCTCTGGGACCCTGAAATTAGAAAATAAAAACAACTTGGTATAAAATTCTTTTTTTTTTTTATCAAAATCGCTATTTTGAGATATAAACATTTCAAATGAAACTACATACTTGTAAACCTGGTTGACCAATACCACCTCGATCGCCAGAAATGCCAGGGTTACCAATAGCACCTTTTGGACCAGGTTTTCCTGGAGCTCCGTTATCGCCAGTTTCTCCTGCATCACCAGGTTGACCAACTACACCCATATTACCAGTGGCTCCTTGTGAACCTTGTGGTCCTCTTTGTCCTGGTGCACCGTTCTTTCCATCAAAGCCAGGTGCGCCACGTTTCCCATCACGTCCTTGCACACCAGGTGCACCAGCACTTCCAACTTCACCCTGAGGACCTCTATCTCCAGATCGCCCCTTGAATCCTTTTGGTCCTTTTACACCCTCTTTGCCAGTGTAGCCACCTTCACCAACAGAACCCTAATTATGAACAGATAAGTGTTTCATATAAGAAGACAAAAATTAAAAACAAAACTTTGTTATTCACTTTGAAATAATAGGAAAAATTCTTTAAAAATACCTTAGGTCCAACTTGTCCCTCTCGTCCTGGTAACCCATTAGGTCCTTGTTGTCCCTAAAAGTACGAAACATTTGTCAATAATGTATATATATGTTATTTACAAAAAACACAAAGGCAAAAGCTCCTTGTTTCCAAATCTGTTTGTATTAGTAGGTTGTGATAACAGTAAACAATTATTATAATAATTAAATCATAAGCACCTGAAGTCCAGCACTTCCTGGTAGACCAGTAGGCCCAGCACTTCCAACTTTGCCTTCAATACCAGTTTTACCTGGTGAGCCTCGAGCTCCATCAGGTCCGACATCACCATTTTCTCCCTTTTCACCAGAAATACCTGGTGAACCAGGACTTCCTTGTTGTCCTTTTTTACCAATGTATCCCCGTGGCCCTCTTTTACCTGGTTCACCACGTCCACCTTGTAAACCAACTTGACCTGGGTTACCAGGAAGACCGGGTCCTCCGGGTCCTCCTTTAGCACCTGGTGATCCAGCTCTACCAGGGTCACCAGTATCACCTCTTAAACCAGCAGTACCTTGTTCTCCATCAGGACCAACCTCTCCTGTGAGTCCTTTTGCACCTCTTTGTCCCGTTTCACCAGGTTGACCTTTCAAACCTTGAGCACCTCGAAGACCAGTGATACCTTTGAGACCAATCTCACCATTATCACCACTAGGTCCTTGAAGGCCATCTGGTCCACGTGGTCCAACTGCTCCAATAGGACCTTCATATCCAATTGGCCCTTGTGGACCTTGGTAACCCTTCACGAAGAAAAGTTATCAATACTATGTAGTCATATGGGAGGTATAATATTTTATACCAGGAATGAAAAGAAAAAAAATCATACCAATGCTCCCTGATCACCACGAGATCCTTTTTCACCAGCATATCCCTACAAATAAATTATCATTCTTGTTTAATATCATTGTATACTGTTGAAACACAAAGGTTAAGGCAAAAAATCAAACCTACCTTTTCACCAACTCGTCCTTTCTCCCCTTCATCACCAACTGGACCAGGAAGTCCCTATGAATAAAGACAAAAATCACTTGCAAATAAGGATTTTTATATAATATTGCCTTACTGTTTTTGAGAATTGGTGGTAAAACTTACACGTTGTCCTTTGAAACCAAATGGACCTTGGGGACCTGGGAAACCAACTTGTCCTCGGACACCTTGCTTGCCCTGAGGTCCTGGCTGACCAGATTCTCCCCTTGCACCTTTGACACCATCCAGACCAGGATCACCATTTTCACCACGGTTACCAAATGCACCATCAGGTCCAGGTTGCCCAATAATACCTTGTGCACCAACAAGGCCAAAGTCTCCCTTACAATAAATAAATCAAATCAACTTAAATAGAGGGAAAAAAATACTGCTTCGATTATAGTTTTTGTTGAGTATCAAATGAAAAAACCTCCGCTAACTGAAAGTGAATATAAATATCTGCTGTGTTTGAATATATGCTAATAACTGAGGTTTGAGTTTACTTTGACTGATTGTGAGAGATTCGGTTCTCTAGAAATTGAACATCTTACTTACTTTCACACCAGTAGGTCCTGTATTACCACTTGCTCCAGGTGGTCCTGGTGGCCCTTCTCTGTACTCAAATTCAGTGTTAAATCCAAAGCGTTCACCAATTATACCAACTCTGGCAGCTTGTGGATCGGGTCCTTTCTAAAGGAATTAATTCAGATAATTTATGATACATACCCAAGAATACTTCTGACTTTTGTATCAATAAATTTAATGGAACACTTACAGTTTCTGATCCAGGGCCACCATCACCTGGTGGTCCAGGTAGTCCTAAAACACCTTTCATTCCCTTTGGTCCAGTGTCACCTCGATCACCCTATTATTTAATATTTCATCATGAATTTAAATATTCAAAACAATTAATGAAAGTATTAAAAGAACAAAGAGAAACATACCCTTGCCCCTGTGTTCCCTGTTCTTCCAACTTCACCTATGGTTCCATCTCTTCCCTATGAGTAATTATGACTACATTAAGTCAATTTTATCATTTCCTTCTTAATTCAAACAGATAATGAATTAATTGTCACCATACCCTGTCTCCAGTCAGACCTGGTTGTCCTTTTTCTCCCTTAATGAGAATAGGCTAAAAACAAAACAAATATAATTAATTGAAGAATATAATTTTAAGAGATGATGATCCTGCAGAGCAATCCCCAAAAGATATAAACAATACCGGAAACTATAAATCATAAAGCTCTCACTCATCTTATGACATGTTCTTTGCATATAGTACTACATTATATACATTGACCTGATAACACTCCAAACATATAGAAGAACATTATAATACAGACTGAAAAAAAGTTATCATTAAAAAAGTAGTTCAAAACTGCTAAGAGCAATTTGTTTTTATAAAGTTTTTTTTTCAGACTGTGTTTTGTTGCAATTCTATGTATCTTACCTTGTGAAATTTTTCACAAGAACTCTTATAAAATTACAAAATCTCTCTTAACTTTATGATGTTAGTTTTAGAAATTTTGTTATTACTTCAGCGAGGACTCCAAGAGTTGCAGCAGAAAAATTACACTCATTCTTTTCCGACTAAAACAATGAAAAAATACAGAAAACTGTATACAAAAGGTACTTTGCTAATTATCAATAAAATATTTTTTAGGCAACAATTGTAACTTATTGGTAATTTACATTTATATACAGTTTAGCTCATGTAATTCGAACTCCTATAATTCGAGTAATCATGTAAATTGAACAAAGTCTTCAATCCTGTCCGAGTAGTTTATACCCTTATAAGAAAACTCCTTTAATCCTAAACTCATGTAATTCGAACAAATTTTGAATCCCTGTGGAGATTCGAATTACATGAGTTAAACTGTAATTATAACAGCATATGTAATTTATTGGTTAACAGACTTGGTTTTGGAATTTATCCATGTGCTTTAACTTGAAAATATAAAAGTAACATGCATTTTATACTGTCAGTAAAGTGTTGAAATGTTTTAGCAAAACTCACGTTAATTGTGGGGCTAGCCATTTATTCATCAGTCGACTATATACATTTTTAAGGGGCACGAGAAATGAACTGTTAAGGTTACACATATGATCATTTATAAACCATTCAAAAAAAATCATACCAGTCTATTTGATCAGAAATTAACTTAAAATTAGTTTATACATTAATGTGTATGTCTTTAACATGAAACTGAGTTGCAATATAAAATCTTATGTATATTATATATAAGCATCAATGCTGAATTGTCAAAATGCGTATTTAACATCATGAATCTTTTACACTGAATAAGAAATTTATTTTTATTTATTTAAGTTTTTGAACTTCGTTTTACAATAAGAATGAAGCACATTTTCAAAAGATATTCACTGTTGAAATAACATGGAAAAACCTAAAGCTTTTCTGAAAATTACATTGAATATTGAGGGTGATATGCGAACAGCTCGCCAGAATTTATAAAAAAACTTACCGCAAGTTCTGGTCCAATTTGTCCTAAAACTAAATATTCAAAAAAAGTTAATTAAAAAGGGAATTTGGGAAACAACAGAAAAAAGCAAGCTAGCATCATTTTTTGCTGTAACCGAAATGAAAGTGAAAGTTGTTTACATGTAATATTTTTTAACCAAAAATAACAACAAATAAACAAAAAAAATGATGGACTCAGGTTGTTTAAGTGCATTGCTTTTGATTTTTACACGATCAATTCGATTTTAAATTTTCCCGCCCAAATTCGGAATTTCGTGGGACCCACCAAATGATGCGCAGCGCTTTATGAAAATTTTTATGAAAAACGTTTCCTGTATGTGCCTTTGTATAACAATTGTTATTTTCATCCTTGCTTTCATGTTTGAAGGTGATCCTTACAGAATAAAACAAAACAAACTGTACATTTATTTCAAATGAATTAATGAGCTCGACATTTTTCTTTAAGTGGTCACTCCATGTGAAAATAAACAAAGTCTTTTAAACTGACAATTGTCTGACTACTATGTGTGGCGATTGAATTTCGTCGTGGATAAGTTTATTGTATAACACAGTAAAGCTTCTAGAACAACTTAAGAAAATCTTTTGTTCAATGGTTCTGTTTATGTAATGGGACAGTTTACGTTGTTTTTTTTTTTTTAAAGAATTATTTTTTTCATGTTTTACCAAAGGGCAATTGATGAAATATTAAGTACTAAATATCGAACTTCGTCACATTTTTTATGTACATTTTGTGCGTATCTGCGGTTGTAAACGCAATTTGATAAAAAAAAAAAAAAGTTCCATCCTCTACAGTGGCCGTCGAAGATCATTCCCAGGTTCCTCAAACCTCTGCGTCCACTTGTAAAAGTATTTGAGTGATCGAGGCAAAACTAAGATGACGCTTAACCTTGATCCACCCAACGAAGTCAATAAATTTCACACAGATAGACCTATTTACAGATGTCTGGTAATAACATTATTCATGAAGTTATAATGTAATATGACACTTCTTCAGAAGAAACCCA
The DNA here is from genome assembly GCA_027922465.2 of Turritopsis dohrnii. Classification (NCBI taxonomy): domain Eukaryota; kingdom Metazoa; phylum Cnidaria; class Hydrozoa; order Anthoathecata; family Oceaniidae; genus Turritopsis; species Turritopsis dohrnii. Next base: position 160,783 of record BQMF02000653.1, on the reverse strand, counting down.
TTCGTAAGAAACTCCATTTCTTGTCGATGAAAACTTATTATTATCTTAAACATTTGCTTTGTCCATGTATTACATATACATACACCTAACATGTGTCCATGTTTCTGAAAAGCTTTTGAACTTGAGTAACATATATCAGAACGTGTTTTAAGAGCATGTAATCTTGCTCTCGATTTGAATTTTGTAAGAAACCTTTTCAAAGAAAACTTCGATATAGTAAAAGTAATTGTGCATGTGTAATATATGGTTTGTCTACTCTAATGCAATTAAACATGCTTGTGATGCTACTGTAAGTAGGTCCGAGACTTTCCCTAAGTGCAAGTCTATCGAATTAAGTTAGAAAAAAAGTTTAGATGAAGAAACTAGACTTTGTTTTGAATTTTTAAGAAAAGAAACAATTTAGGTGTCCATCAATATAAAACAACAAAAATCAATCGTGTAATCATAAGCAACAGAATTAAAATGATCCTAAGTTATGGACATATTTCACCAAAAGAATCTCGGTATTAGTTATGTTATTTTTCTAAATTTAACACATTCTCCATTTGCTTTGTCCATGTATTACATATGCATACACCTAACATGTGTTAATGTTTCTGAAAAGCTTTTGAACTTGAGTAATATATAATAGAATGTTTTTTTATTCTGAGAAACCACAAAACAGATTAAGAGTGGTACATACATAATAATTACAAAAGGAGAAAAAAACAGGAATTAGGAAGGAAGGAAGACCCAAAAAAAGACTATACATAACCATCATGGAATTACTTTTTCGACATAAATAACTTACCTTGAGCTGATAAGATGGAGAACACTCCGAAGATGACAGACGATGTTGAAATGGATAACATCTTCGTCGCAATGTATTCCTACTCAATAGTTCTAGCTACCATACACTTAAACTCTATGCACTTATATCACAAATAACTAGCCGTTGATAACTTTCCTTCACCATGTATGGAATTGAATCGCAACTAACGCGGGTGTTCGCTTTAACCCGTGTGCTTGCGATCCCTTCCTCCAAAGGAAAACAGCTGTATTCTGGATATTTTCGAAATGCTAGATGTTTAAAGTCGACTATAACAGCCTATTACGAATACGGCCGAAATGTTTTGACAAAACCTTGACCCACTGTGCAGTTTGACAATGAAACAGTCAACATTTATAATAGATCATTATTCGGAAAATGGAGATTCTCAATTGTCTTTTGTCTGGTGTGTTTACCAAGGAAGTTTACTCAACCAAGTGAATGACTACTTTGAACATGTACAAACACTGTTCAAAGTCGACACCTTTGATTAAAAGTTGATTTTTTTCAACAGCTCTTGCCGTTTCTCTAAACAAAGACAAATTGTAAATGATCTCAAACAATGAAAACCTAAGTGCACTAGGGTAAAACCTTTAAGTAGGTTTAACGAAACTTCCTATTTGTGTGATGCTGCTGGTAATCTAATATTCACGTTAAATTACTCAATGAAAGGGTGGCCACAAATCGCATATTATGATCTTTGTAACCTCACGCTGTTTCATTATTCCGATTATTTGCCAGATTTTACCGGAACTGTTGCAACGGATTCATTTTTTATATTGTTATTGTTAACAATCGGAGCAACAATAACTTCAAAACTTCAGACCTATTGTGAAGTTTTTTGGAGGGGTTTGTTTGGATTGAAAGTTTGATTGAAAGAGAACAGATAAGAGGCACATGCGTCAATTTCTTCTGTTTTAGCCGCTAAGATGTGATCATGTGGTCTCATGTATAAAAGTTCACAAGAGTGAGTCTAGTATGACGGCTAACTTAAATATCATTAGCAGTAGACCGATTTGGTGCAATCATCGTAAAAATCGGTGGCCTGTATGGTTTATACACTTTGGTGTTTCGTACTTGTTTTCCACAAGATGCCTTATTGTGAATGTTCGAAATGCTTGAAAAAAGCACATAATGTAAAATCCAAATTTGATATCGTAACATAACTATATCATTTGTCATGAGATTTTAAGTGTTTAGCTTCAAAAATTTATTCGTAAAGGAGGCGGGGATGGTTTTCGGGTCCTCAGAGTAACTAACCTATTTCGATAATGCGTAATATACGTAATACAGGTATGAGCTTTCGTGTGAATGCTATTTTTTTTTTTTTTTTAAAAAAAAAGCAGCCAATAAAATATGGACCGTCGCTAACTCATAATAGTCTATACACTTTGGTCAATTGATTTATACTTGCATGTTAGAAGATCTTACGACATGTTTGTCCAATCCTTCGTATAGTTATCAATCACTTTGTATGGCTCCCAATTTTACTATGTATAGTTACAGGTAAGTGTTTCATTGACTTTCGAAGAGTAAAAAACTAACAGAAAGGTTAGACGCGAATGTTGAAGCGATCATTCATCCGAACTTACTGCGATCAATAACATTTTAATAAAAGGGTGAACTGAACATAGATGAGGCTTCCAGATCTTTTTATTTCCTTAAGTCAGACATCAATAGTGAAAATCAACACACGTCTGTGTATGAACAACCCTTTCTTTTTAGGCGAAGACAAACAAAGTTCACGTATCGAACCACTGAGAACAAAAATACGTCGAAATATCATTATGAATAAATATCTTTTCACATCCCGTCAACAATACTAAATAATCATTACATATGTTGGGAGTATTTCTTTTTATTTAATATCTCATGAAAAATATATAATACATCGTAGGAAATTAAAATTGTACTTCGTTTGTTTCTGAAAACAATATAAAACTGTAGGTTAAAACGTTGAATATAAATCTGGCATAGAAGGCGTTTTCAATTTACGCCATACGAACAAAGAAGGCGTTATTATTGACTCGACCCAAAGACGTACTCGATTTTTGAAATCTAATGGTCTAAAAAGTTATTCCAGCTTAAAAACTGGACATCTTGAATTATGTAATTCGTAATTACTCGTAATTCGAGTACAAACCCAATAATCCGATATAATCCGATTAAAGCAGATAAACTCAATAAACTTCCCAGTTAAGGTTTCAAAAAATAGTTGTCCATGACAAGAATGCCTGAGATTGCATCACCTTCTAATTTCGCTGAAGCTTGAACGTCTGAGAGGAAATGTCCAAGTTTCGCCATATTTTTCACTAAGTTCTTTCCTGACATCATCTTTTCAGAAACATGGGAACGAATGAAGAAACGACCATCAAGATGAATAACGTAACAATGACTTCACCGTTGGAACAATCTCATCCAGGTTGTCAAGACCTTAAAAGCACAAAAACAAGAAACTAAAAATTTGTTTGCTAAAAACAAAATTCTGAAAAAACCCTCACAAAATTTTATCAAAAACAAAAAAAAAAAATCAAAAAAAAAAAAAAAAAAAAAAAACGTTCCCAAGAAAACACGCCGTGCACCCCGTGACAAGATCCCTGTTTGTAATGCTTGCTAGAGTGTAGAGTAACCCTTATTTATTTTTAAAGAAAGTTACTTTCACTTGAAGATAATGAACTGTTATAAAAAATCATGAGAAAAATAAAGTCAGTAGTTTTCTTATAAATCAATCTCCACGAGACAGCCAATCATTCGTTCATCTCGCTTTTGCTATTTTCATTTTATCAGCTGTTCGTTTCCAAACCCGTTCCTTGTTTCAATTAAGTGATTCCAACAACTGACTTCAGCATACAGCAACTAACACTTCTGTTTAACAGTTCATTATCTTTAAGGCTCAGAACACACGACAAAATATATGGAGCTTACGTAAGACATGCAATAGTTCTGTACTCATCCTATGAAATCCTTCGTAAAACGCGTCGTACTTTTCCAAGCGCTTTATAACACTAAAGATGGAACCAATCACCATAACACAGCCGTTAGATCCTAAAGGTCTATACACACGATGAATGGATTTTCCTTCCTATACAGCTTATTAACATTTTGCAATCACAAAAACATAATGGTCTCTTATTTTTGTTTGAAACAACGAGGCATCACGTAAAGGTTATCTCGTTAATCCAAACAGAAAAAACAAAATTTTTTCTGCGAAAACTACCGATGATCCTAACTAGGAATGAAAACCAACTGTATAGTTTATTGATCATACTCATGTGAAAACTTTACAAACATCCCTTAAAGGTTCTCAGTTAATATATTACGGAAAACATACGATTGTAGGATTTAAAGCCAGATAACAGAGTTGGACATCACAATATCAGATGTTGAACAAAAACATTATTGACGATACATAACGCTGGTACGTGCACATAATTTCTTAAGATCGGCATAAATTATATTTAAAACATAAGACTTGGACTCTGTTTTGAATTGAGACACACATTACCCAGAATCGATATTTGAGCCAAGCCAATTAGCAAATCAAACATATCCCGTTCTTCCATTCCCGGAAAGAACCACGGACCGTTTTCTTTTTATGGTCAAGTTCACAACGCTGGTACCTCTTGCTTACGATATAGTCATGTGCGGTGACTCTCAAGACAGAACAACCACCACGGGATCAATATCGTTGAAAGGATGGAGACTATCATATCTGCAGACTTCCACCCAATACTTATTACTTCCATACCTTAACCTGATATCAATTTGTTGTAGAATTTGACGATCCACTTTGCCAAAAACCTATTAATTTTTAAAATTCCCCACCTGTGTAGCCCTTATGACGTCATTCTCGCGCAAAATCAACGTCGAATAGACCACATTTCAACGTGGATTAGACCTAATTATGACCACTACCATATGGTTTCTAGTGTTGCAGTAGGACTTTCAAGGGCTTTTCAAAGGTTTAAAATTATAAAATTTTGAAATATAGATTTTTGCGAACTAGCACATTTTCGTAAACTCTTAACGTTGTGAAATAAAGGTCTTAATTTGTTTATTAAGAGAATCTTTCGCACCAATTTCTTCCAAGGTTCTCGTTAGATTTGGGTGATTGTCTCATCTAATTGGAATTTGCCACAACGAAAATCAAAGGAAATGGCAGTGCTTTGCGTCGCTTCTTTCGAGAGAATACATCTCATAACATTTGTGTGGCATATTCTGTGTATAACGCTACCAAGTTTAAAAAGCTTCCCTAACCTAGCAAATATTATCTTCGTATAAACAAAACACGATTTCTGCACAAAACATATTTACTTCTTCCTCAAACAACTAATGAAAAACCTTCATGACTTCACATGGGTAATCAACTTATCATAAAGGGGAAACGGAATGTAATAACCCTTTACCGAGAGAAAACGCCATGAAATAATATCTGTCCATCTTAGTTGAAAACGAGGAAATGGATCTTGTGAGTAATTTCTACCTTTCATATAATCCTCGATGACAGCTGAACGAAACAGACTGGCTAATGGTTTTCGCAAATTCTGTTTACCAAACTATATGTGACAGAACTTAGTGGCATATTGGTCGTGTATATTACTGAAAAAGAAATCACCGAAGAACGGCTCTTGCTTATCACTTCGCCATCATCGTCATTGTCACCCCTGGTGATGACAAAACAAAAGCTCTTTCAATAACAAAAACATCACACATAAACACCCTGCTGTAATTTTAAAATAAATAAACAAAACAAATAAACAAAACAAATAAACAAAACAAAAAAACAACTGAAATTGTTGTTTTCCATGATTTTTTTTCGTCTTGTTTTTCTTTCAAACATTCAAATCTACTTGAAGGATGAAATCCAGTAGAACACATTAAGTTTTGTTTTTCATTTAAGAATTGGAAGATTAAACAATAAGATCAGTGTTGTATAGTCAAGTGGACTTTATTGACGTTATCGCTTCCATATAGTACCATTGACTTAATCTTTCGTCGCCGACAGAAAGGCAATGAATGATTATAAGAAAGCATTAACTACTTATGTAACCGCATTGATAGTCGGATTGTATCGAGCGATAGTTAAAAAAATGTTTTAGATATTGTTCATTCAAAACTGTATAACTAGTCTACCACTGAAAACATCAAACGTAACATATACGAGTCTGTTACAAAAATACTTGTTTTATGTCGGACGGACAAATCGATACTTAGGGCTATATAAAAAACATCATGTCTATGATACAATATCAAGCAAACGTTTTTCGGAAGTATACTAGATTAGAATTTACAAAATTCTAAAACATGATTTCTACAAGGATGATAGTAAAAAAAATATGGAAACAAACAGTTATCGTGTCGGATGGATAAAATGCTGATACTTTGGTAACAGACCCACATCGTGTAGCACGTTACTCTTCAGACTCTGGTGTTGGGGTTAGGGTTAGATTTGAATACATAATATCAACAGTGAATCTAGCCTCGATTCGTGAAAGATTAAACATAATCTAACCTTGCTTCAATGTTTTCTTCGCTTACAACTGATATTATAATTGAAGCAAGGTGATGCTGCCGTTACACGAAATTTCAAAGCGCCCAATCGAGCGTTAACGGTACAATACTTTTCAAACAACAGTGGCTTCGGGAGAAGAGTGGGATTTCCGGAAAAAATGAATGTAAGAATTTCATACAAACCTTTCCAGATGGTGAACATGAAGGAGGTGCCTAGCTTTTGCCAACTGCCCAATAGCATCGACCAGGTTATTTAGACTACCACCTAGCAAGAAGGATACAGAGAATTTATAAGTTGGTCGCAATGCTAGTCTTGAAATACAATGTATAACAACTGTCGCCAGTCTTAGCATATCAAACCTATGGTACAACGCACTTACCCACGTGCAATATTTCCTGAACTGAATGAAAAACGTTGACCAGCTCGAAATATTTAATGTAAATATCGTGCATTCTGGTATACAAGGCATCATATTGCCGCACGTCGAATAACCTCATAAAATGTTCAATGATCTTTTGATTTTCTTCTGGCGACGGTCGAGAACTATCACAGCCGGACGATGGACGAGTCCCTCGGTAGAACGTCGCCGTTACATGCTTGACTAGATCCTTTATACTTCCAACGGTGGCGACATTTGGAGAATTTTGATAAGGCTGTTCTTGCGTACTATTCCATGGGATGATCAACATACTTAGATCTTTGATTGCTTTAAAGACGTCCTGGAATTGACAGAAGATTTTAACATGAAAAATAACTTTATTCAGGTCCAACAATGGCGATTAGAACTCGCATATCTGGATGGATTCTCAATCACGTTTATCAACACCGACTCTGTTGATTTTCGATAAAATTAGTGCAAGGAAGAATCTTTGAATACAAAAACAAAACGTCATATCCTTCTTGTTGTAAGCAATTATTGGTTGACAAAACGAACCCAGCCGGCACATTTGTCAAAAAACACCTGCAAAGGAGTGCATTTCTATAGAAATACACACACTAATTCAATAAAAGTGCTCTCCGTCGCAGTGACCTTTTGATGATTTTGCCCGCTGGGAAAGAATGCAACTCTTTAAGGATACCCTTATAGGGATTTCAGCGAAATATTCAATTCATGGTTTCCATAAGAATCATTTATTTTTCTTTACTATAGAAGATTCTTCATGTAGTATTCTTAACATTAAATACTATGAGGCCGACCTTCAATTGCTTTTTCTCACTCCTCCATTGATCTGCAGCAGACAGCAATTCCATCCTATTCTCAAGCACTTCAATGCTGCTTGATTCTCTGCCGGTTAGCATTTCGTGCAATTTTTCCAGTAGCTGAAAAAAAAATGGACTTGTTACTTTAACCAAATTTTATTTGAAGCAACGAGACAAATTATTTTGTCATAGACAGCTTCTGCCTATTGAAAGTTGCAAAAAGAATACAAACAACTTCATCATTTCGTTAATAGACGACGAATTTTGTTCGAAAATTTTATTTTGAAAAACATGAAATTGACATTGAAAGCATCAAATCGAAATTTACCTTTTCGATTTCGGTTAAATACGACTTCCTTTTATCTAGAGATTTGATCATTGACAAAGCTTCTGTTATGTCTTCAACATTCAGCAGTCGACAAATTGACTAAAAATTTGATTGAAGGGTGATTTGGACTATCATATAGTTATGCCTCAAAAATTGAGATCTATTTGAGCATATAACCATCCTTAGGTTTTCTGACCATCTATACTTTGGACAAATCAAATATAAGAAAAATTTGAATTGAACTAAAACATACTTGTAGATATTTTTGACACTCAGTGATGGGCAGTTTATCAATATGATGTATCTAAATTGTATGACATTCTGTTATACTGCAAGATCCATACTTAAAACTGCAACTCAGTTTTTAAACAAATGAGATAAATCACTTTTCACATACAGAAGTTGAAAAAACTGGACATTGATCTTCTAGTAACAGGTAACTAATGAAGAAATAAAAAAAAAAAGAAGAAACAGTGATCGAATAAAAAATAAACTTTGGTGAGGACAACAAAAATGGAAGATAAATCCATTACTTTAAATTATTTTTACTTAAGATCTTCTGTTGCTTTATCACTTTCTTCTGAAGTTGATCAAAATCCATTGACATGGGGCTACAAACAAAAGAAAGACATACCGTCTCAAAATCTTTAACCATTGTCTGTAACAAAAGGCAACAAATACTAACAAACCTTGATTCTTCCTTCAATTTCATTTGATTGACAAGACATAACAAGTTCGTATTTTCATTTCTCAGTGTTTCATTTTCCTTTTTCATAATAGTGTACTTCTTCTTGTATTTCTTAAAAGACAATGCAAAAACTTTACTAAACCAATAAGCTTGCAGCAACATACTAGAAGCAAAAACTTCAAGTTTTCAGTTACCATTCCATCATCGCTTGTCTGTAATAAATCTCTCATCTATGCTCTGCATTTACATGACTTGAACAGATTTGTATGACTGTTTTCTATGCTAGCCTATCTTTCAAACTTTTAACCAAACTGCACGGACAACTTTTTTTCAAACCTCTGAAACACTACTGGTCTACCAGTCAGTCTATTATTAACACCATTGAAATATTAAAACCTAACTTCATCCAACTGGAAAGAATCTGAACTTTTAACTAATCCATATGGCAAAGAAAACGCTTACATCTAATCTCCAAAAACAAGTTTCCAATAGCAGCTTGTTTAAGCCACACAAGTATCAATGATTGAAACCATTAAACCTACATATAACTTCATCCCAAGCTCATCAAATTCAGTTACATTTGATCTAGCAGTAGTAACTTCAGGCGTAAAAGGCTTTTTAGGAACATGCTGTATAGCATCAGTGTTCACACAACCACCACCAGGAAGTAATTCCTTGTAGTTCATATGATCTTTATCCAATCCTTTATTTTTTAAGTTTTCCAGTGACGTGCTAGAAAAAAGGAACAAAATCAGTCATCATTTCAAAATCAACCATCCAATAACCATTAGACACCAATCTAATAACGAAGAAATTCCGTATTTACCGCAGTTCATTAATTTCAACTTGCAGTTTTGAAATTTTTTCATCTTGTTTATCTTCACAAGTTTTCCTACCAATGAAAATATTGTATTTTTATGTAAGTGTCATGCAGATTACATTTTGCAGTAGTGTTGTAACTGAGACATTGTATATATAGCATGGTTGCCGCTACCTTATTTTACGCTGTCATATTTGAAATAACAATGTTACTTACCCTATTACCCTGTTTTTAAGCCACCCCCACCCCCCTTGGATTTACGCCCATGGGCCTTAATACGGGCCCATTTTCAACAATTAAGAAAAGACAAAATCATCATCATTTTTTTCTATAAATATCAGTCAAATTTACAGGCTTCCTTCTTAAAGAATCTTTTATATCAACAAATGCCCTTTTTCTGTGGACACATATGGGCCTTTTACTTTGTATAGTCCAGAGACCTCCAGTGCATTTCCTCTTGAAATTTGTTGGCTGCCAACCACTTCCACTGTCACATTTCCACCGTTTGCCAAAATGTATGTTATATTTGTTTAGCCCATGGGCTTGACTCAACATTAAAAATCCGCTTTTAAGCCCATGAAAATGGGGTAATCAGTTCATTTGCACATCAAAATAACTTCTTTTCCTAATAAATATTATTGAAGTATTTTCTTCTTAAAGCCATTGTTTGCACAAAAAAGTTAATACTGCATGCCCCTCATGAAAATCCCAGCTACAACACTGTGAAGGATGATGGTTTTTAGCAAATTCTAATTATATACCTATCAATTGGATTTTCTCCAGTGTCCTATAAACAAACAAAAAACAACACAAAAAATTAATGAGAAGTTTTCTTCTCTCTTAATCAGGCCTGGTCGTAAGAGGCGGGCGATCGCACGCGCACGCCTCCGCACACGCCAAGATTTATTTACGCGTGTGGCAATCGCACGCCTGGCTTGTAATGACAAGTGTGATAACAAATTTTTATTTAAAAGTCAACGAAAATCTGTCCCAAAATGTTGAAAGTTTTGCTTCGAAAATTGTTCATGTGCTACGATTAAATTTTACAGTAACGGAACGAAACTTTGCTACCATTTCAGAAGTGGTCTCTGATCGATTTGGAATACGGTAGTGGTTTTGAATTAAAAATCAGTGCTCACAAATTTTATTCGTTTCGTAGTAGAAAATAAGTCTACTCAGCGAAATCCGCTGTGGAATGAAGGAGCTTCGTGCGCGCGATTTTATTATGTATATATTATTTAATTGTATTATGTAGTTTTCCCTTTCTTTTTAACTTTCTTACAAAAGTTACAAAAGTATGCGCAAGGTTGCAGTTTCGAAAAAATAATCTTTTATTAAAAAAAAATAGCCAGCCAGGTGGTGATGAGTTAATGGAACGGAAACGTCTTTAATTTAATTCAAAAACCATTTGAACTTCAAACCAAAACAATGGAGAAATATACATAAATTTTATTTACGGTCAAACTAATCTTTATGGCTAAGTTTTTACGTACCGAATCTTTAGTGTTTTATTTTATTAAATTCATTCTCCGTGAAAATCACAGTATTTTTTAACATGTATGACACATTTCAAATTTGTCTGATTATCATACAGAATGAAGATTGTTGATCTTAACTGCAAAAAATTGATCGCACATCTGTCAAAAATTTACACGAGCGCACGCCATAACTGATATCGTCAATTAAGGCGTGCGATGACCACACGCCTGCTAATTTTCTTACGACCAGGCCTGCTTAATCAGCATTTTTCTAGATTACCAAACAAACCTTTGTTGCTCTGTGTTCAATAGCTTGTAACTAAACATTAAAGTAAATATGAACTTTACTACATGGAAAACAATGATCATAAACATTATAATTATTAAAAAGTAGCAACAACAGAAAGATGATGTGAATGTTACTTTTTTCAGGCGAAGTTGATCTACTGTCTTCTGCAAATTGTTCTTATCTTTCCTAAAGATATGTGAACAAATAGTAATGGTATAACTTTGAAATCCAAAACTTTTACACTAGTATAACGGTGCTTTATAACATTAGGGTCATTTCATATAATTATGGGACAGTCCGACACCCACCATCTTCAATTTCAATGAAAGTTAGTGGAGATGTTCATACTATTGAGTAAAGAAAGAGTGCCAAGTTTGGTTGCAAAATGTTATGCGGTTCTACAATTATTTCATGTCAAACTTTTGATAAAAACAACCAATTTTCAGCAAATGGCGGCCATTTTGAATTTTCTATCGTACTTTAAAACTCTATATCTTCTAATATTCTCAATGAATCCTCATGAAATTCGGTATCTAAAAGTTTTAAGGGTCATGAAATTCAAATATGTAGTCAAAAATAGAGATTTCTGAGTGAAACTAAGTCAATTTTGAGCATGATTTATTTTTCGCAAGATAAGGTAGTACCTTCACATGTACCCGATTTCCGAGAGTTGCCAAACTTGGAAAAATTTGAAATTTCCCATGTGTTCAAAGCAGATATTAAGACATATGCATGCAAAAAATTGGCTTGGCCATCCAAGGAAATCAGGAGATATTCAACTTCAAAGATGCCCAAAATTATCTCCACAAATTGATGTATGTTGCAAAGCGACGAAATTTAAAAGCACAGAATCTGTAGCATTCTTTTATTTGTAAAGATGAGCAATGTGATTTATTCAATATTTATTCGTTTAGGGATTGTTCACAAATGACGTCAACTGTTAGGAGGGAGGGGGGATGCTTGTTGACGGGGGAGGGGGGGTGGGGTGATACTACTGTTGACGTCAAACTTCACAATTTTCAGAACCTTGATTGTTCTAATTAAGTAAAAGTTTCCTATGAAAATGTTTTCACTGAATGTGAACTTGATGTGATCCGTAACATGGGAAAGTTGTTGTCTTAACTGTTCCACCAATCCCATTACAGGGAATTATTGTCATGATTTTCAATTTTAGTCTTATGTTGGTAGTTTTCTTTCATGCATGTTATTAAATGATTGGATAATCTGCTTTTGACTGAAGATCATTGTTATTAACAGCAAATTTTGGAGGCATACATCTTCACAATTTAAGATTTCCCATGAGGTGATTTGAAGTGTTTGACACAGCATGGACTTGAGTGGTGAAAGTGACAGTCATTCGGTACATTGAGTTATCATCATCAATAGCATCATCTGCATAGTTTTTAGAGGGCTCAATAATCTGATAATCTGTGTGGACTTATCATTCAAAGTAATCATATCTAAAATTTTCCTATTTTTATTAAACTATTGCAGCAATTTAATACATTATGATATTAGCATATTACAGCATTGATATTTTAGTATTGTTGCTCCAGACCTCCACATTTTGATATCCTTCAAATCACCTCTAAGATCTTCTATTTTGTGCAAACAACTTTTCATGGTATATATGTCAACAAATGGGAAGGAATATCATTAATAATTCCGACTGTGCATGGAAACATCATCATAATGCAATCAATGTACTCTAGGGTGCCAAATATTCGGGTGGGGTGAGGGGTTCAAATAAGCTCCGGGTGGGTTGGAAGGGGAGGGATGCTTATTTGGCACCCTAGAGTAAATCACTGTATAACTTACTACACAAACTGTTCTATCAAACAATAACTAAATCTATTATACTGTTTTTTAATTTAAAATATTCTATTTTTCGGAATTCCTATTCCTGTGAAATTCTTATTATACACAATCTATTGAGTAGAAATCCTTGGTATTTGAATGAAGACAGTCATGAAAACACTAATTTCGTATGTTAAGGGATTGTTCACAAATGATGTCAACCATTTTATCAAGATTTTTGACCCCAATCAAGGTTCTGAAATTTGTGAAGTTTGACGTCAACAGTAGTATCACCACACCCCACCCCCCCTCCCCCATCAACAAGCATCCCCCCTCCCTCCTAACAGTTGACGTCATTTGTGAACAATCCCTAAACGAATAAATATTGAATAAATCACATTGCTCATCTTTACAAATAAAAGAATGCTACAGATTCTGTGCTTTTAAATTTCGTCGCTTTGCAACATACATCAATTTGTGGAGATAATTTTGGGCATCTTTGAAGTTGAATATCTCCTGATTTCCTTGGATGGCCAAGCCAATTTTTTGCATGCATATGTCTTAATATCTGCTTTGAACACATGGGAAATTTCAAATTTTTCCAAGTTTGGCAACTCTCGGAAATCGGGTACATGTGAAGGTACTACCTTATCTTGCGAAAAATAAATCATGCTCAAAATTGACTTACTTTCACTCAGAAATCTCCATTTTTGACTACATATTTGAATTTCATGACCCTTAAAACTTTTAGATACCGAATTTCATGAGGATTCATTGAGAATATTAGAAGATATAGAGTTTTAAAGTACGATAGAAAATTCAAAATGGCCGCCATTTGCTGAAAATTGGTTGTTTTTATCAAAAGTTTGACATGCAATAATTGTAGAACCGCATAACATTTTGCAACCAAACTTGGCACTCTTTCTTTACTCAATAGTATGAACATCTCCACTAACTTTCATTGAAATTGAAGATGGTGGGTGTCGGACTGTCCCATAATTATATGGAATGACCCATTAGGCAAAATGTATTACAAAAAACACAATATTCTTCCATAAAGCTTTTAAGGACACAGGCAAAAACTTCCAAATAAACATACTGCATCTTATGGGAAGTAGAAAGTAAATCTTCAAATAAAGACTGGCGACGATCAGTCTCCTGCAGAAGATGTAAAATAGTTTTTCGCAACAGTTCTGATGTGTCTTCATCCAACAAAACCAAGTCTAAGAAAGGACTCCACATTCAGGTATTTGTATGACAGGCATAAAATGTTTAATTTTTCTCACTTTTATATTTTTATTGATTATTGTCCTTTCTGCTTAGGTGTTTTCTGGAAAGCATTTGCTTCTTTGCTAACAACAAAACTACACTTTATGTTATTGTCTTTAAACACATGAAATGTGCCTCATTATTTTCACCAATGAAACAGCTATCACATCAACTTTTTTCAGAACCGTTCATCAGCTCAAACATCTTAAGGAATAAAAATAAATTCAGTCAAAAGAACAAAAGACAAGAACCGTTGGATTGCTGGTACTTTGATGGATGTGTTAGGATGATGGGATGAAGACCATGGTTTCTCAGCTTCTCGTTGACAACCACCCAGTCAGCCTGTTCAATCTGAACAAAATCATGAAACAGAAAATCTACATCTTAGTATATAATATTAAATTAGAAAATTGTTGACTATTATTGAGACTTCTATAACTTGAATTTGACGAAATTGTTTAAAAAAATCATCAACAAAAAATAATGAAAATACTGGATGGCTACTGTTACTCAAGGATAACCTCTGAAGATCGGTAGTATCTGAAAAAAAGAAGAAGAAATGAATTAGGATAAAGTGTGTAACTAAGTATCAAAACTTCCACACACTTTTTCAGTTGATAGATGTAAATAGGAATAAGACAACAATCGTATTCATCATTCATCAACATTCCATAAAGATTCACTCTTATGCTCATATTGCTATAGAACTGGAAGTAAATTAAATCTGTAATGGCATATCATCCAGAACCATTGTCAAACTTGTCTGCTGTTTATAATACTAATGTATTATTTCAAGCATATTCTTAGCAAAACATTATGATTAGCTGAAAACCATCAATCATGTGAAAAGATCAGCATTTTGTTGCAATTCAACAAACTGCATAAAAAAGACATGTTCTTAAATTACGTCATTCCATACATTGCCTCGTTTTAAAGTTCATGGCTTATAGCATGCTTAACCTTAATAAAGAAATTTTGTGAAAAACGTTTTCTGACGCATTGTTTCTCTTTGTAAACAGCTCAAACATCATTTACTCAGTTTGAAAACAAGACATTGTTTGTTGCAACATAATTCCTGAAAAGGTCTACAACTACTACTTCCTACTCCTGCAAATTATTTTTATCCAAATAACTGACCTCAAACCTTGAGTAAAAATTGGAACCATGCTTTTTATGTGTTAAAGATTAACTAACATTGACATTAGAAAACTTTCTATTATGTATCTTGTGTGAAAAAGAATGAATCAAAAAAATGCATTTTATATAGCTCCTGGAGGTTCTTACTAAGTGAATAGCTTCCAGAAGGAACAGTGCAACTTAACTACATGCAGACAAACTTCAAGCAAGTTTCATATTAGAAAAATAATTATCATGGTTACTCATCACACTTGTCAGGAAATGAAAAATATAATACCCACTGTAACTGTTCTTAAAAGATTCCAATGTTGAACTTGTTGAAGGCATCATTGATGATGTAGTATCTAGGGTCTGAATCGATGAACTTCCTTTTGACATCACTGTTTAGTACTATATATTAACTGAATTGTAAAGTAGATGAATTGTAAAGTAGATAAACATTCTTACACTTGCTACACACAGGTTAACCTATTGAGTATTATTACGCTTCACTAATGGAATTGTTATACATAAGTCAATGTCACCTTAAGGGGATGTTTCTGTGTGGATTAGTTTTTGCGAATTTTGCGAATTTTGGTCAAATTCGCAAACATATGTCCATGCAAAACATCAAGACATGAGCGATTCCCAAAAAAAAATAAACTCAAAATTTTATTTCGTATTTTGTTCAATGTAAAACGCTGGCAAAAATCAGGGGAACATTTCGAGAAATGTTTCAGGGAAGTTACATCAGACATCTCCATAAAAATGATCATAAACACGTACTATTAAAATCTGTTCTACTCTGCCATTTGAAGCTTACACAAAAAAACATAAGAACCGATAATAGTTCAGTGGGACCGAATGGAACTCTGTAGAGGGCTAACTTTTGTCAGTAGAAAATTTGAAGCTATTATTATAAAATACACACATTGCACTTAACATTCGCAAAAATAAATCCATATTATACATTTTCCTTGAGAAGTTCTGACTTGGAAAAAATAATCCATGCAAAACCCTCTCAATCCTTGGCTCGCAAAAATTAATCCACACAAAAAAAATCCTCTTAAGGTATGCCAACTATGAACACGAACCAAAATTCTCTGTAAATTAAAAACCTCAAGTTCCATTTCATGTGTAAGTAAGTGAAAAAATAAGAATTTATTCCCTGCAATTTATTCTCTGGCTAGGCATAGAGTGGAATGGAGACAGGCTATCAGGCCAGAGGCACAGCAATGTGGACTCCGACCCACTCAGAGTGGAACAAGGAGCTTAAACGACCAGTAAGGAAGTAAGCAAATACCAATTATGCAATTATGAATCTACTATGGAGCAAAATAGTCATTGAAGGCTTCAACTACAATTGACATAGTCTGTCAATGGTGAGAGTAGCTGTTTACACGTAACAGGCTTGAATCCAATAGTTTGTTCACAATCTACTTTTTGCAAGTTGTCAGAGTGACTTCAAAAGAATGGGGTATTTTTTAATTTAAGCAGGGCAAAAACATACAACCTGTTTTAGTCTTTGGATTGATTAGTTTAGGATTTGTGACATTTGTTGTGAGAGATTTTCAAATTTATATTATTATACATGATGTAACATGTTTTTACAATCGTAGTCAAAGTCAAAAGAAAGAAACAGCATTTAAAGGATATTATTCTTATTCAAAAATTCTCTGCAACTTTGGTGTTAGTCAATAGATGAATTCTATGATGGTGTATGCTGTTTTGATATGTCCTGATGAGTAGAGATTACAGGTACATATTTTTTGTTGCTAAACTTTAGCGTAGCATTTATAATACTAACAAATTATCCCAAACAAGGCCAACGGTTCTCTAAGCATTCGTGCCAAATAATACATATACACTACACAATATTCTTTTACTATTAGCACCATTGGAGTCACTAGCTCTTTTGATATATGAATTTGAAACAGATATAAGTCTGACGCAAAAAGGACCTTCGTTTGGAATAAAATTTTGTAGTAAAAGTGGTTCAAAGCAAACACAAAATGAGATTCATCTATGATATTAAAAGTTTCGGGATAAATTAAACAAAGAAGGCACTCTGCAACCAGTAAAGAGTGAATATCTGAATATTTGGAAAATTAGAAAATTAATCACCATGGAGCCAAGCAAATCATAGTAAATCATAATAACCTCAGCGAACTCTACCTTGTGGTAGTCAATGAACCGGAGTTATGCTGAAGGAACACCAAATCCACGTGTGAACCGGCGCTGTTTTTCAGTTGGTCGCGCGCCATATCATACACAGCTACACTGTGAATGAACAGGGGATATGTTAAAAAGCCATGGTTCCCTTTTTCGTAAATCCAAAGTTGAAAACTATCGATGTTTAATTCAATTCAGAGTCCGCTAATTTTGAATACCCTCTGCTGACAGAGGAAACGCAATGGTGAAAAGCTGTCTCATATTTCATATTTGTTGGTGAAACTAGTTCGAAATTTAAGTAACAAATGTCTGTTTACAAGTGAAAGACAGTAAGCGGTTGTTTGCATATGAAGCTCCAATCGAACGCGCATGTCGATTATTTTATTATTACATACTGGGATGGTAATTCTCACAATTTTATTTCATGTCCAAGTGATGGTAATAATAACGTAACATAGCACATACGAGATATCCTGTCTGTGTCTGTCTTTTTGACCGCATGAAAATGTATCCTGTAGAGACAGAGTATGAAGACTTAAAGAAGAAAAAGAATGTGAAAAGCGCATGTCACAGGACACGAAACCTCATATGAATCTCCTCCCAGAAAGCATTGTTGAATGAATTTAAGCATCCCCCCATGAAGTGTTTTCACATACTAAAATCCAAACCCCTAAACCCCTTTTGGCTGTGCAGATTTGGGTGGTGGTTGGAGGTTTAATGGTGAGTTCCTAAATCAATTCTAAACAAACTGCTACTCGCATTATGAAAACTAAAAATCTCATCCAGGAAAAAAAAACTGATATAATTTTTAAAATTAATGGAAAGATCTTAAAATTATCTATCTAATGGTACAAAAATCTTAATGAACAAACAACTACGCCTGTGGTGACTAATTGTTTATAAATATCTGGGGGGAAATTTGGACGTCGTGGTTTAGTTTCATACTGAAATCGAAAGTCTTTGATTGTTTTGAAATTCTTTTTCGTGAACCCTCTCCAGATCAAAAAAAATAGCTATTAAGTGTAATTAGATCTGGCGCCATTATAAACGAAAGTTATTATAATTTTACTTTAAAAAAACAACAAGACAAAAAAAAAACTAGCTTTCAATAATGAATCTGTACCCGAAACCACTGGAACAGCATGAACGCTTCTAGAATTTTAACATACTATGAAAATTTGACAGTGGTCAGTAGATTGCCGACTTTTATATACTTGGTTATATTGTCAAAGGCGCTGAGCAATTATTAACAAAATTTGTATAAATTAATAACAGTATGCAACTTCTTACTCAGACACCTCCAAATCAACAAACAGAAATACCGCATGTATTCCATTAAGTGCCTTGTTTCTTTAAAGTGCCCATGCAAAAAAACAAAACCAAAAATATCAACATCAACATCAACTACTAATAATATGTTATCCATATTGCACCAGTATTTTCGTGAGGCATAATGGGTGAAAAAGGCAGCAAAGACCCCTTTTAAATTTTATGTTTCCCGACATTATGATGTTTTTGTAGATAGAGTGGCTGCTGGACAAGTGGACATATCGAGTGGCAACTGTATCATATTTTATAAGAACGAAAGTCATTTTGAAAGTGAAGTGAAGCGGTAGTTTTACAGGTATTCCACCGTGTAAGTTCTATCGCTTTCTTCTATCTTTATAAACTTGTGATAACGTTAGAGAAGTAGACTGTATTGAATAGGGTACCAGAAGTACTTGCCAAATATTTTATGGAGTAATTTCATTTTGAGGAATGGCATTTACTCAGTGTTTCCTAATTTTCATTATTTGGGCAGCAACAGTTCAAACATCGATGTTCATATCTAGAGGACGGGATTCCGATTTCATCGAAGGAATTGATGGACTGGATTGCACTAATCACATGAAGAAAGAAAATACATCAAGTGGAATCAAGTGCAAGTGTAAAAGACGATGGAAAACTATTTTAATGAACAAAACCACTGTTAAACTGAATTGTTATAATGAAAGGCGAGTAAAGAGATTACCGGTAAGTCGAATGTAACTATGTATTTATGCATGCAAATATCTTTTTGCTCATTACTGTGATTACATGGACGTAGAAATAGGGGGCAACAATTGTACAACAATTTATCTCCTGCCACTCAATAGAAACGAAGTGTACAACATTGACAGAAATTGAATCATGGCATTTCCAACATAACACACCAATCCTCCTGGAAAGCGGATGAAGCCTTATATAAAAATGTTAAGTTTAGGAATAACAGAAATGTGAGCTGGTTATGGGTACGGTGTTTATCTTCTTTGCTTTATTAGTATTAACGACCGCCACTAATATCACAAACTCAACATTAGATGTCACCAATTCAAGACTAAATGTCACAGTGACGAAAAAATAATTCAATTTTACTAATATCAACAACTACTAATGACAAGTGGGCACGCAGAAGAACCAATCTTTACAGATGGAAATTCAAAGGATAAAAAAATCCCGGTTGTTTTCTTACATACTTCTATCTTAATAATCTCATCTGGTGTAAAATCCACAACCAAAAATGCTACGATAAGGTTTCGGTAAGTAACAAGATTCGCAAAAATACGACTATATATTTCCCCAAAGTGGCAACAAATTTTGTGAATAATAATTATTGTGTGCATTGATAACCATAAGAAAAATGTATCATTAGATAATTACAATGGTATAACTCCTCAACCTGCTACTCAGATAGAAATGTCCTTACTAAACAGGGTGGAATTGAATTGAATTCTAGAAAAGAACTTATTTTGAACTTATTATGAAGTGAAGATGTTCATGGTCAAATGCTGAGATTTCTCTTACAGTTTTTGTGGAGGACTGTGAAGTTACTAATGGGCATTGCTAAAAATTTTGTGACCTAAATGCGACTAATATTTCGAGTTAATATCAACGGAATATCAACAATTTCGTCATAATAAATGTATAATCTTTATTCTTGCTTGCAGAAAAAAGTGTCTCAGAAAGACTCATCTGCAAACTTGAGTATCTACTTCTCAACAATTATTAGTAGAAGTATTGCAAAATTTACATCACAAGAAAGCCCTTTTTCAGTACGAAATAGAACAATTGAGAAATAGTCTGGGAACGAGCAGCTGTCTATTATTAACAAAGCGCTAAAACAAAGTAAAAAAATGATTGGTTCTCTCGTTGGGATTATTTCACAAGAATATTGATTTTTTCTTGACCTTATGATTATTATGAAAATTAGCACCGAAGAATATACAGTGTGTGTGATATCAAAAATGTTTATCCAAGATTATGGAACGCATTTTTTTGTTAAATAGTTATTAGTATTTTGTGATTGTTATATCAGGAAAAAGCTTTTTTCGAGATCTATCCTATAAATACCTTTTATTCTAAAAATATTTTTTCCAGGTAAGTTACCGAGGCGATTGTTAAATAAATGTGATCATTTTTATTCATATGACCATTGACTGTTATCTCTTTTATTCCATATATAGAGGCATTTTAAATGGTTTTTTCTCATTTAAAAGGTTGGGAAAGGTTGATGACTATGATATATTATGGAGATAATTAGATAAAGGAAGCTGCCAAGTCACAGTTCTGCTAGTTCTTTTTTTTTTCAAAAATTAAATTTTATAAATTCAGGCAGAATCCTATTTACACACCTAGCACCTAGTCCTATTTATTGGATCAAACTATTCATGATGGTGTCTATTTTCAAAAAATGACACAAACCCAACGCTTTCCACTTTTGATTATTTTTTTGTTTGTTTGTTTTCTTCAATTTCATACAACTAACAAGACCAGTGCTTATTCTTCATCAAAACGCGCACTTGATGTTTTACAGACGATAGCGTTTCAATCTTATTTTAAACGCAACGTTACGACTTAACCAACGTTGACAATGTGGACCGGCCTCGTTTTAAGGATTTACATTGCTTCTAATTATCCACCTGTGGAATGGAAATAACAAGTGATTGTTACTAAGCAACAAGAAATGTATAGAAACAAAGTGAAACTTAATGACAACACCCGGTATTAAAGCCGTTACTTTTTCTTATCTTTCAGCAAATGCACCACATAAATCGCCATCTACACGTACACACACAGATATATATGTTGGAACTTCAGCTGGAGCTGTTATTCTTATACTCGTCATTGTCATTACGATCGTCATAAGGAAAAGGTATTTTCGAAGTTATATATAGACCAATCCTTTTTTTCACTAGTATTACTTTTGAGTCAATTTCTCAGTTTTTATTGGGAGTTTACAGGTAGCCATAATTTCTGTAATCAGCTATTAAGCACCCTTCTAATTAACGCCCTCCAAAATATGGAAATTTGCATTAAGCGTTATCTTCAATAAGTACCCGGGCTACTTTTGACTATCAACTAAAAGTAGGACGTAGGCATTACCGACGAAGACGTGAATGATAAGATGAGGAAATAAACACAAAATAATCTTTGTGGTTCAAATAACGCATCTTGGTGTTTTAAACTCTAAGATTGTATTGACGCCATACGGAATAAGCGCCCTCCCAAAAGTGTCCCGGACGTTCATCTGAGGCAGTACGGTATTGTTTTGGAAATATTTGCTCGTGATACTTTTGTTGGCATTTGATAGTTTCACATCAATCTCAGCATCCAGGCTTCTTCACCAAATCGGACATGCGCGGTATCAAAACGGTGAAGAAGCCATGGTTACGAGCTTAAGTTTCAAATCAATAACATCGCTCTACTCAAATAATTATCCTGTATAAATTTAGGTTGCAATCACAGAGAGCTGAGGTAAGGGTGAATTACCTTTTGATACACTTCATTCAATTTATGTGATTCATGATTTATTTGAAATATCTAGTTCAAATAGAAAATACAAACTTTGAACATGGGTCTGAAAAAATAGGAAGTTTTGAGTCATGATAATTATTGCACGCACGTTAGATAATTCAAAATGGTGGTCGTACTGAGCAAAACACGAATTTACTTTTCCTATATCAAGTGAAGTGGTTTTTAGTTATATAAAAAAAAAATTAACAACTTTGATAAAGTTTTGATATTGCTTTCTTCTTCATTACCGTCATCATTATTGGAGTTTACGATCTCCACTGAACATGGTGCTATTCTCCATCAACTTACGATCTCCACTGAACGTGGTGCTATTCTTCATCAACTTAAAGCACCTCTGTACTAATATGTGTCCAGTTCTTTAGCATTTATAATTTTTACTTCATTACTTCTTCTTTTCAGCCGCTCATTTTATTTGCATTAAAGGAACAAACGCCTGTTGGCACTGGAGACAATACAGTACAGCAAAGCACGCCATTTACGACAGAAATGTGTGATAGTACGTCATTTACGACAGAAACGTGTGACAGTACGTCATTTACGACAGAAACGCGTGATAGTACGACATTTACGACAGAAGCGTGTGGTGATGACATAGAGAATCAATACGCTTCTGTATCGAAAGACGGTCTTTTAAAATCTATTTCAGACGAAAAAAGTGTGGATAGTTTAAATAATAAAACCGTGAAGAATAACGACAAAGGGAATGCTCCTGTTGAAACGTATTACAGTGCAGTTGTGAAAGAAAAAAACATTGAAGGACCAACTGCAGTGAGTGTGACCATGAACAGTGAAGATGTATATGACACCCCTCTTTGCAATGAACAGCCGACGCAAGTTACTGTTGAATACGCAGTTGTGATTAAGAACAGAAAACAATCAAGTTTGCTGAATTAAACTTAATTGAACTAATGTTACTATTCACATAATTGATTTTAATATATTTGTTTTGTTCCCATGTATTTTTATGTTAGTTATGATAGGATTAAGTTACTACGGAAGCGCGCATTTGTGCCATCTTCTGGTTAACAAATCTTGATTTTTTTCAAATTTTTCCATACAGAAATTTCTGTGTGTGAAATATGTTTTCATTTTTTTCGTAGTTTCTTCACCCAGAAGTTTCTATGTGAAATAACTTCATTTTTTCTTGTTTCTCCTAATAACTGTCTTCGGTAAACATAGGTTGAAGAGGCATTAAATAAAGTGTATAATCACTGAGTGTATATCAAGTGTTTACATTAAGATGGGAGGGAAACTTTCCTGCGTTTTTGTTATTTTTCAAGTACTTATAGCGATTTTCACAAAGAGTTCAAGCGGCTTACAATCAAAATTTTATGGGAAAAGTGACTTATCTCCTCGTTGCTTCCAAAGCTCACATCCGCCATTTTTAGTGCACGTGAAAGTGATAATAGTAATTGCATCCAGTGTATGTAAAATTTACAAACACTCAGAATATTTTAACATCCAGTGTATGTAGAGAATTTGTTTTAACCAGTTTTTAAAAATTATTTCATCTAGAAATCTCTAGATGTCGCTTCTCTAAATAGAGCACTTCCCATTGCTTATTTACGACCAATTAACTTATATTTACGCCCAATACCATGGTGAATATACATTTCGCCCTTAAGTGGCGCTGTAGGGTCCCATATGAACGTTTTTTTTGCACTATCTGATTTCATAACTAATAGTGAAAGAAGTATTCCTCCAAACTTCAATAAGAAAGCTCAACTACAAGTTGACCCGCCCACCCGCCCAGAAAATTTCACGAATGTTTTGACCAAATGTTTCCTCAATAAACCATGAATTTCTTTTTATTATTTTTTTTCTGTTATTGTTTTTTTTTTCTGTTTGTTTTTTTTCTTCATAGGTGGCCACCTACTATGATTAGTTGTTGATTATTTAGGTGGTCTCCTTCCAGAAAAATTATAAAAATTATAAAAATTATTTGTTACACTTTGTATGTTTTTGCTTGGTAAATAAACAATTACTTACTTACTTACTTACAAAATAATCCCAGATTTTGTCAAAAGCTACCATTTTGATCGAATCAACCGACTTTTTCCAAAAGTAGGATGTCTGAGGATACCAAAAAAAACACACAAACCTTGCTCCCTCTCTTGAGCCGAAAATCTCGATTTGGGGCTCACAGTTAAATGTTGCATTGTTCATAAACTGTTGCTTTGGAGTTCGAATATACTACCGAACGTTCCTTTATTTTGATTTGATAGACTTGATCACGTGACAGCGCTGTGTTGCGGTGGCTTAAACACAATTTAGAAAGAATTCCCCCATAACCACACTTTTTACACGTAAAGATTTTTTAAAACAAATTTTTTTAAGCAGGTGATTTATTGTCAAGCCAAAAAGTCAAGTTTCAGCGCCTCAACTCATTAATTATTCATGGTGCGTTGACTTTTTGATGTGCAATTTAAATTTAAAGCATTAGAACACCTGCTTAAAAGAAACAATTTTCAAGAATCTTTACGTGTAAACCTCCCTTTAAGAAACTTGATAATGTTGTTGAACCAAACAACAGAAACATGAAGGTCTTTCAGATATAACAGATTCAATTGTTTGAAGATATTATATCAAAGCAGTTCCAAGAATTTTGTCTCGTCTTACCAACTGTCTCTTTAAACAATAACTGTACTTTCTCCTTTTGTGATGTGAACACAACAAGACAAAATTGAATCATATACGGGAACCAACTAACGTCCAATCTTTGTAAATGTTTCAATATTACAAACCATGAGAAAAGGGCTTGGCTTTGAATTGGCCGTATCGTAAATACAGATGAAATTCTAAGAAATGTTACGATAGGAATATTAGTTAACATAAACGATTCAAGGAACTTTTTCAGACCTCAGAAAGAAATGAAGAAATGAAGAAAGGTTTTCTTTGGAACCACGGTAGGCTAATGAAATTATAGATTTATTATTGCTGTACGTACAACATAGATCTCAAAATCTATTTTCTGATCAAACTTGTATTATCATTTTAAAAATTAAGACGAATGATAGAGTTTCTTATGCATATTTTATCAGCTGCGGTAAAAAAATTTGCTAGGATTTTCCCTTAATACATAACTTTCAAGTTTTTACAAAAATTAGAAAATTTTAAATTTTAAAAATTTGAGCCAGATCACTTTGACTTTGAAACATCTTCCTCTTTTTTCTGTGCTGAACATGCGCAATAACTGTAATGCCGCACGTCTCCGAAAATATGATTCCGAAAGAACAATTTTTCGGTATTTCCCTCAATTGATTATTGAGCATTACTTTAATTTTCTCTTTTTTCTCTAAATTTTCCCTTTTTTAAAAAACAAAAATGAAAAAATAAAAAAACGGTCAAAGTCAGTCAAAATTTGTGGAGAGTCTAATCATTTGGACATAAGAATAGTTTCACTTTGTTCTGCACGCCAATAACTTGCCCATTTTATGAACAAAAAAATGATTAAAAAAACAGGTGTTTCAGCGAGGGAAATTCCATATACATATCTCGATAAATTATATTTATTTTTAGAATTTCAGTTCCGCTTTGCGATAAATTGTCATCTCGAGAAGAAAAAAAAAAATCCAAAACTGTCATGGCCGCCAGTTCGATAAAAATGCAGCAGATGTTTGGTGAGAAGTTGCGAACAGAGATCATTGATTTCGTTGCTGAGGTACCAGACCATTTGAGATGCATGCTCTGTAAGCAACCTCTGCATGATCCCATACAAACTATCAGGGGGAGTGTGGCCTGCAAAACATGTTACTTCACGAGGTAAAACTTTGTTTCCCCTAACTGATTTCACTTGTCAAATATCTCGCTACTTATTGGCATGAAGAATTATTTTCGGGTGGCTATAACTAATGTTGTTTTTTTCTGTTGGTTCACAAAACACTTGTTTGCATTTGAGTTTCTTACAGATTATTTTGAAACCATATCAAGACTTTCAGTTTCCTTGCAATTTTCCTTATGTAAACTCTAGAAAAACTCACAAACATTTTCCCGAGCTCCATATGCCCTTTTACAAGACTAGAACGATACATCTTTTCATGTTTGTTAGTGAATCAAAGCTCTGTCCAATTGACCACGAGATGATTGACGCAAAATCCGAAGTATTTCCAGATAAATTCAAAGCAAACGAAATTCGAAAACTTGAGCGTTATTGTGAAAATAAATTATTTGGTTGTGTTTGGCGCGGAATATTAGCTGACATGGAGGTAAATATGATAATTTAATAGACACGACGGAAGCACGCACTGGTGTTACTTATTTAGCACTGTAAAAGCTGTGTTGGCGAAATACAACGCTTTGCTGATGTAACAGAAGAAGATAACAGAAATTTGCAAAGAAATTCTAGTAGATGAATTGGAACGAACCCGCAATTTTATATTTGTTAGTGTCACTTATTCATGACTTAATGCATAAAGGCTGCTGATAGCTTCTGAACATCTACTTACTCATCTGATATCTTACGGTTTTTGTTTACATTTAGGTCCATTTGCAGCAATGCAAACATTTACCTATTCAATGCATTTTCTGTGAGAAAATGATCTCAATTGTAGAAAGCAAAGCATTGGATAGACATTTGCAAGAATGTGATGTAGTCGCAAGCCATAGTAATTGCATTTATTCTGAATATGGTTGTCCGTT
Source organism: Turritopsis dohrnii (assembly GCA_027922465.2). Classification (NCBI taxonomy): domain Eukaryota; kingdom Metazoa; phylum Cnidaria; class Hydrozoa; order Anthoathecata; family Oceaniidae; genus Turritopsis; species Turritopsis dohrnii. The sequence continues at coordinate 133,835 of BQMF02000653.1, read as the reverse complement.
TAAGGTACGCTTATGATTTTGGGCATTTTGTCATATCAAAACGACCTGATGATATTGAAGAATTTTGTAAGATATTAATGAATCTTTCAATCAGTAAAAATCAGAGAATCCCACTTTCAAACATTTAAAAAGAAAACCCTCAAAATCTCTTATACCAACGGCGTAATAAACATAATTTTAAAGTATGACATTAAAGAAATTCAATATATGACTAAAAATACAAAATTATGCCAACAACTCTAAAATTTCAATCATTAGTTACATTTTCGAAAGTTTACAATGGAACCATCTTCGAAGTTAGGTACAAATTTTGCCTTAAATCCCATTTTTTCGACCAATTTATGAAAAATGACCAACGATTTTTAATGGCTGGTTCCACTAACGTTACAATCGTTTTGTTAAAATAATTTATGTTATAATTATCAATTGTGACTCCGAAGATGTAATTAAAATCAGCTGTAATTACCAGTAATGCTAGTTGCTTCCTCTTGTTTGGACAGATAGTTAATAGTCCTTAGAATTTCATTTACAATGGTAGGCTCTTCCACCTGCTGACTTTCAAATACTCGTTGGCTTAAGAATAAAGATAAGTATAATTTAATGCTTTTTAGTTAAAGCTATAACTTTCCAGCGGTTGTGACGTTGTATTGTATGCATTTGAAAGCTTTTGACAAAACCATCATAAAGGTTCTTCCAATACAAACCTGTTCAAGTATATCTTATTAATCGGTTTATTCCAACGTCCCCAAGTTTTCACCGGAAGCCTCGACACCCTGTATTAACTGACGGGAGTTATTATTTTCTAATGAAGTAGCAAAAGCACAATCTATGTGGTTTAATTTCGTTTAGGTGACTGTTAGGTCTGACTACGTGAAGCATTTGGAAGATGATGTTTTCCTTCACTGCATGATGACTTACAAACGTGCGAAAGATTGCAAACAAAAAGTCGCATCCATGAAAGAAAACACCAGCATATTGAGAGAGTATACAAAAACCAAACTGACAGAAATGGAAAGAGATCGAAAGACTTTGTCTGCCAAAGTTCATTCCTTGGTGAAATCTATTGAAGGTTTGGAAAAACTTCTGAATCACTTGCAAAGCAAAGTTGACAAAAACTCAATGGAACATCAGAGTGTTTGTAATGAAGATTGGAAATCTGGTCATACTTTGCTGTCTTCAAAAATTCCAGAGTTAAACGAAAAAATATCGCGAGCAGATTTAAGTTTGGCACTGTTCGAAAACTCAACATACGATGGTACATTGCTTTGGAAAATTGATTGTTATGAAGATCGCTGCAAGAAAGCTGTTCTTGGGAAAATCAATGCATTGCATAGTGCACCATGTTTCACATCAAAGTACGGTTATAAATTCTGTGGGAGATTGTATCTGAATGGAGATGGGATGGGTAGGTGTACCCACTTGTCTCTGTATCTAGTCATCATGAAATCCCCTTACGACAATCTCCTGCAGTGGCCATTGACCAAACGCATAAAATTCCGGCTATTAAACCAGGTAAATATTGGGAATGACCTGATCGAAACCTTTGTACCGGATGCACTTTCATCGAGTTACCAAAAGCCAGTAAATAGCATGAACGTTGCGACTGGTTGTCCAATGTTTGCATGCAAGGAGAAATTGAAGATGGATGGTTATCTGAAAGATGACTGTATATTTATTGAATTAAGCGTCTTGTAGCTCAATAGAACTTTCGAACACCGAAAAAAATCAAACGTTTTCTTTTATAAAGTGATTCTGGAGACCAGACTAAACTATGGTTCGATCAACTACAACATTTAGTTTGAAACTATGAGTAAGTCTACAAGCCAAGTCACACAGAAGGTGGAGTAATGAAGTAAGATTAGTAGTCAATCCTTCACCGTGGTTCGGTCTATGCTCAATAAAAAAGTCCATGCCTCGTCGTATCAGGCTGAATTTGTATGGCTGAAGACAAGAATTAAATTCGCTGGTTTTTCTTGGTTTTAACTAGATGGCTTGGAGGTTATTAAATTCCTGACTGATGCACACTTACTACAATCCTTACAATTGTTATCCACAACAATATGTTAAAATACTATGCTTTCTCGAATTTTCATTGTTACTCAGTTTTGGCCATCTATTTTCGATTAAATTTGAATTGTATTTCGTTTTTATTTTGTTTTTTTTTTTTTTTTGTGGAAGAGCAATCAGAGAATAGTGTTCTTATAAACAAAGAAAAGCATGTTTTATATATAAGAACGATCAGTAAATCTTCGCCAACTTCATTTAGTTTTTCTCTTTGATGAACAAAAAAGGAGACAGACAATTTCTAATAAGTATAATTCCGTTTATTCATTGCGATTTTTATACCATTAGATAGATATTTTTCTAAGCTTCCCAAAACGTATAATTAAGTCCATGAAAATAAATATTATAAAATCAAACTCAATAGTGCAGATCGTTGATAAAAATTGCTTTTTTGTTATCTCGGAATTTTTTCATCTTCCAAAACTTTAAAGTTTGAAAAATTTAGAAAATTCTCCTATCGAGTGATAAAAAGTCAAGTTTACTATAACAATAAATAAAAACTTATTTACATTCAAACTTTGATGATGATTTCTTTAGAGACCTGTATGTACCTTAAAGATAATGAACTTTCATAAGGTAGGGGAAAAAGTTTGTCAGCAGTTTTCTTATGAGATTATATCTCCACAAGAAGGCCAATCATTTTTTTACTTTGTTTGAGCACTTTCTTAAAAATAAACAGCTACTCAATTGTTCTGTTATTATTATTCTACTGACATCAGCATATTGCAATCCCCAGCTCTACATATAATAGTTCAGAAATATTAAGGCCGACCTCCACTCAACAAATTTTGTACGCGCGAGCGGACGAAAATTCAATACGCCTGCGTGCAAGCACACACTGCGAACACATTTCGTTCGCAAGCAAGTAGACCAGTGGTCTACTACCAAGCGACAGTGTACGTTCGCAGAAAATAAATGATGTAATCAAAACAATTAAAACCAATCAAATGCTGCTAAACATTTTAACTGTAGAATTGTAGTAGTATTATTTTCTTCTTTTCAGTTTGACAGTCATGTTTGCTATTATTTTTTATAATCTAAGGATTATTTGCAGATATTCAATATCCACTCACGCTGGTGCATACACCGGTTTCGTTCGTCCGCGCGTACAATACTTGTTGAGTGGAGGCCGGCCTTTAGTCTTGATTGATTGATATATTTTTAGTTAAGAAACATTACAAGTCCGAAACTGTATAAACTTTCAACCAAATATAGTTTTCGTCACATATATATAGATACACATTAGATTGAAAACATTAACTATCTGAATATAGATATAGTCCTTGTATATAAATGCAACAGGAAACTCATAGAAGATCATAAATGATCTTGTCGTCGAGAACTGAGTGACTAGACAGCGTAATTGTTACAATGTTACCATTGTATCAAAACTTTAAAGAGGTAATTGTATAGCTAAACTTGAATTAAATGAAACTTCATCAAAAATATTGAAGGATGTTCTCAAATTTGGAGCTTATTTTTGAAGATGGTTCAAAGAAAACTCTTGCATTTCGAGTTGTATAATAGTTTTGGGGTTTCAGTGTGTGAAGACTGTGAAAAATAATTTGCACTGAATTCACGAGTCATGAATACTAATTTAATGGTTCGAGTACACAAGTAACAGCTTTAACACAGGTTACACTTTAACAGGAAATTGTGTCTCCATTAACGACAGTTTCCATCAATCATATGCTGTTGTTTTCAAGAGCGCATACACTTTCCCCAATATTTGCTCGTTTTCAACAACTCGTCTTCAAAATATAGACTAAAATAGCTAAGCTCACAAGGCATTTAGAATTCGCAAAACGGTTAGTTCTGTATTGATTATCAATAGACTACAAAAATCTTAAATATAATTACCCAGAAATGCAAAAACATACAAAGAAACATTGTGCAAATCGAAATGGTACATTGTTGCATTTACTACCCAGTTAACACACGACGTCAATACAACGTTGTTTTTGGTTGTTTTAACGTCGTAAACAAAAACGACCATTAACCGACGTCAAGAAAACGTAGAGGTTGGTTGCAACCAAAAAAGACCATTAACCGACGTCTAAAAAACGTCGGGGTTGGTCGCAAATAATTGTGACCTGAAAAAAAATTATTTCAAAATCCTACAATGGTTGACAGCTTATGTCGTGACTTCAGTGGTGTATACCTTAAGTTTATGCAATTAAAATCATTCATTTACTTACTTTCGACGTCAAGAGAATGTTGCATTTTATATTCCGGCATTCTGTATGCAATTTAGTTACCATACAATTTACAATTTAGTTATCATCATTACCATAAAAATTTGGATCAAAGGATAGAAGAATGCCTGAATGAATTAATATAACCAAGATTAAGAAAGAAACGTAAAACGATGGCTTGTGAGCTGTACACTGCAAACAGTTTAAAGCGATGCTTTAAAAGCAAGCAAAAGTTATATTGCATTTTCTCTTTCATTTCGTCATTTCGTTATTTTCCATCTTAACCTACTCGAAATGAAGTTAGCGATTTTGATAATAGTCAAATACATTATTACATGTTAAGGTGTCGTAATGATGTAGGCGTCGTAAAGTAGTGGTTATCACTCCCAGATTTCATGGGAGAGGTCGGGGTTCGATTCCCGCTGGTGACTTTTCTTTTGTTGTCATTACCCTTCGTCGTTAATTTTCCATGCTACAACGTCAATGCAACGTTGTTTTTGGTCATTTGACCTTTGCACAACATCCGTAGATTGTCATTTTTGGCTATTTTCAATCGTCGTTTTGATGTCAAAATCCGACGTTGTTTTGCTGTTTCCATTTCGACCATTAAACGACCGTCAAGCGACGGTGGAATACGACGTCAAAACAATGTTGAAACAACGTTTTTGTGCTGGGCTAGTTGGCAAAGAGCGTAATTAAAGAACTAATACGACAAACGAATCTCCCGATTCTATATCTGCCATCGGTCCAAAACATCCGAAGTTGAGATTATCGACTGTCAATCTGTCTCCATTATTATATTGCAAAACACCTGCGTATAATCGCTTTTGATCGTTAACATTCAAATTCGAAAATGTCTGTCCAACCAGCAGTCCACAATCAATATTGTCAAATATATTACAAGCTGAATACACGATATCTGACTCTCCAATGACATACCTGAAGACGTTCAAGTGATCTGCGGAATGAAATGACCACAAGACTATCTGTTTGTTACTTTCACCTTGTTTCCTGCAACGCCATATAATCTGTTGAAATTTTATTAACTTGTATAGAGAATTAACAAAACTAGTTGTAACTGTAAATTCACCAGTAAGTTGAATCCCTGAATTAAGTATTGCGTGGTTTGGTTTAGAGGGATCTTCACCACGTTGCATGAGTAGCATTCCGCCATCTAAACAAACATGGTTTATTTGTTTATTTATTTATTTATTGATCTACTTATTTTATAACCTTCAACATACTTTAAGGGAATAAAATTTAATTCCCGCGAAGTTTTTTAAAATTGGTTGTTCGTTAAATTAAATTCACAAAATCGTTGATTTTAGGTATTGGGTATATGTTTAGTCTCTTTAAAATAGTACACTAGGGGATTAATGGTTTCCTTAAGGTTTTTACTAATATTTTTACCCTGTTTTGAAATAATACCTACGCTCAATAGCATAAAACAAGCATTTAATTCCAATAGAAAAGTAACAAATTTTACCATCCGCGAAATGAAATTTCCGCGAAAATTTCTTCACTTAAGGTAGCAATTAATCGTGCATCCTACTTTTATTTAAAAGGGTGTTTGTTATCAAATTTATCAAATTTTAACGCCCAACTTCTTTTAAATAGCGCGAAGGGCCACGCAAGCGCAAGGAGCGTTTTTACTCCTAGTATATAATCCAAATTATGAATGATTTAGTGTAATATTTACAATACATCGATAGGAAGATCGTAACAAGATGCCCTGACATAGGGATGTCTGCTGAAATACGAAAAATGAAAGACTCATTGAAGACATTCTCTAAATTTGGAGTTTGAATGATTTACAATACAATAATAGATTTCTGAGCACGCACTCCTTTAGGCTTTTTGAAAGTATAATTGATTCTATAATATGAAATATTCTTTATTTTGTTGGTAGGAAATACTATTAAGGACATATCGGTCCTTTCAGAGATCACAATGAGTATGCACATAAATCATACATTCTAAACATTCGGAATTTGATATATGCTGGAAATCATACTAACAGACAGAGGGAAAATAATTGATAATGTGGCATGTACCATGTTTAAAGTTTACAAACATTCTTGACGTGAAAATCATATTCATGACTTGTTTGTAAAAATTCAAAATTATATTAAGTCTATATTGATCCTTTCACTCTTCACAGCGATTATGTATGTAAAATCATATGCCTTATATTCAATGCTTTGCAGTCAAACTTCCTTATAACAAATGTATACACTTCCTAAATCGCAAACGCAAAAATCAAACAAAATCATGAAAGATGTGTACATGATCTAAACTAACCATAATCTGTTAGTATTAGGTATTGTTTTACGTGGCTGGCCACACTCAGTCAACACTATTGCGTCTGTTTTCCAGGAGGGCCCACGCCCTAGGTTGCAGGCACTCTGATGAGTGACACAAACCCAATCAAGGGTCTGTGCTCTCCTGGATGAGCCACTGCAACACCCGATATATTATTATTATTACTATTTGTTATTAATTTTCCTCATATGGCATGGGATGACCCGGCACTGTGTTAATTCACTGTGTTACATTCGCATGGTTCGCAAGGGGAATTGAACTCCGACCTCTCACATGAATTACGAAAGATACATTTGGCTAGTTTACACCGTAGAGTCTGTTTGAATCCTGTAGCTCGAACGGTATGCATGGTACAGGGCTTTGGTTTCGTGTAAACGAACGCTCGAAATTTCAAAAAGCCGCTAGGTTCGGAAAGCAGGAAAAAAGAAAAGTCGGTTTTAATGTATTTCTTGCTACAGCAGAAATCTAATTATTGGTTAATCAGTACCAAAAGTTGAAAGCACTCCAACTTTCATAAAAAACTGTTTTAATCACAATTGGAAGACACTGATTTTGAATTTGGATGTTATTTTTTAGATTTGACCAAAATCGACAAATTTCGGCTAATTTAGACTAAATTTCAAAAGTTCTTCATTCTTCATAAATATTTACATAAAGAACAATGGGAAATTTGGCGAATTCCGAGGAAAAATCTTCAATTTATAATGAAAGGTAAAAACCCTTTTAAAACCGTATATTTTGAGACATCATTGCTGGGAGTAGTTACGCAAGAGACACGTTTTGAATTCTTCAGTTCATGCAGGTTCTAGTTTCAGGGAACCATTGCATTGCATCTCCAATAAAACACGGTGCTTAGGGAAAAACATCTGCAATCGTTTTTAGGGGTATCTAATATTACTAAAGGGATGACGAAAATATTTGGGTTAAATAATTAAATTAAATATGTGCTGGGACGACGCTGCATTAAAATCTTTGATTGACTATATCTCGGTTAGTGTTGGTCCCAGGAAAATGATCCCATACATTTTCTGATCAGTTTTTCGAGTTCCACAACATAGATACAATTTCCTTTCGTCATTTTATGATTTTATTTTTCGCCGATTCTTGAGTTGCCTTAATGTTTTTATTCATTTGATAAATGCAACCATTTTATATTAAACTCGTAAGAGAAAGTAATTTGTATCATTTTCAATACCTGCTAAAATAATTCGAGCTAAAAACACAGTGGGAAGAACAAAATTCTTATAAAGCAAAAGGTGAGATATATGATTAAATAGGAGATAGTAAATAAGAGATAGTAGGTCATAAAGTTATGTCGGGTCTTACCTTAATGGGATTTATTTTTGCGTGGACTAATTTTTGCGAGCCACGGTTTGAGAGCGTTTTGCTTAGAAATAGAAGCGAAAATCACCATTTCCATGCCTGCCACATTGCGAAACCAATAGGTGCTTGATAAGTACAAGGAAACAGTTAATATACGAAAGGTACAGAGCCAAATAATGAGTAAATGAAATCATAAAATTTTGCGTGAATTTTTTTTTGCGAATAGTTCATGTCTTTACGTTTTGCGTGCATTTATTTTTCATTTCGCCGAAAGTCGCAAAAATTAATCCACGCAAAAAAAAATCCCCTTAAGGTAAGACCCAACATAACTTATATGACCTACTATCTCCTATTTACTATGGAATACTTATAAAGCAAAAGGTGAGATATATGATTAACCTTTATAACAAAACACTTTGATTTTTCGCCAATCTTTCCATGGATGTATCTCATAGGTTCCACCAGGTATAGCATAATTCTTAACTAGCTGGCGACAAGACGAATTTCTACCAGAGATTATATCTAAACCGGTAAATTTTTGTTGGCTCAAAATTGGTATATCATGAATATAAAGATACTATGGAAATCAAAAACAAAATACATCGTTTTCGTTATTGAATCCCATGGTAGCGGTGTCAGTTTCATGATGTTAATTATTTATATTCCTGACTCACCATGATGGGCGTCCTCCACTTCTTCCGATTCTAAAACCAAAGTCATCTTTATAGGAAATACACTGTGTAATTAGATACTTTCACATTAGAGTGCTTATCTGATGATCCAACTTAAACCCCACAACCCGTTATTCGGTTTCAAAAGCATTACATATACTATTATGATATGTAGTAGTGCTTGAAACGAGATATTATTAGAATTTGGCTTCATCACCTGATCCATGTGAAAGATGGACTAGACTTTCAAGTTACATACCTGTTTCATTGCAGTGCTTCCCATAAAACGGTTGTTGGCACCAATCACAATAGTAACTGTTGTTATGGAAATGAGGAATGCAAACGCTTCCATGTTCACATATACCAGGATTTAAAGTGCATGGATTCTATTATATAAACAATCAAATTATATTGTATCTTGAATAACAATCAATGAAATAATATTAAATTTTATTGTGTGTATTGATTTAATGAATTTTTCTGCCTGAGATCTCATTTGACTTGACCTACGGTAATTCACGGCAATTATACCAAGCAGTTGCTGAATACTTCAAATTAAAATGTATATCCATTTTATAAGGGCAAAATGTATAGCTTTCAAAAAAGTGCAAGAAAAACAATTTTCGTTTTGTTAAGTGAACAACTAACCTGTATTTCATAAAAATCCTCATCTTCTGATTGCTTTGCATGGTAATGGTTTGTATCCAAGTTTCCTTTAAATAATCTACAGCTTAGAGGAGGGTTCTTATAATTTCTTGTCAATACAAAGCCATTGCAATGGTCATGATCAATACAAGCTCTTCCACATTCCTTCCTCGAGTGTACAGAGTATCCAATAAGTTCTCCAAAAGCAATAGTCATTTTGTGATGCCTTTTGAAATTCCCAAACGTTGCAGTAACCTTAACGTTACCAATCGTTAATAAATGAATTTTTGCATTCACATTTACATTGTTTCTTACAACCAATAAAACGAAAACATAAATCATGCGCATTTTGAGCGGAATACTGCTTTCCTCCCCAATTCCAATTTTCGTCTACAAAAATATTCGCCAATTTTATCATTAAAAACCGTTTTAATTTATTTTGGCTAAAACGTTTTCGTTTAGTTTCAAGTGTTATTCAGTCGCTATGTAATTTTGTCCAATCGAATCAAAAAGAAAATGTACTTGATTCAAGTAAATAACGAATGTTTAATTGAAATGAAGGTTTTCTTCAATGTGATTTTCAGTTTCAGTTTTTAAATTATTAAATTGCGAAGAAATCAATGGAATAGGCATCCACCATTTTTCTAGCATTGAAAGTGTTACAATACTTAAATACCTTCATGACAACTGGATATCTTACTTTCATTGCTATTTCGCTATTTTAAATGCAGGTTAATACAATACTTTCGTAAAAATAACATAATGTTTTACGAGGTTTTTTTCGCCCCATGGTATGATGTTTCTTCTTCCATTAATAAGATACTAGCCGCCCAGGCGGCGTCGCTCGCCACCCATGTTCAGCATGCGTTGTGTTGCAGAATTTAAAAGTTTCTTTTCAGGCATTAATTTTTTAATTCATTTCTTACATTCAGAAGATTTAAAACAGAAACAAATAGCAACATGGCTCAGAATATATATTTATACGCGAAAGAGAAGCAACTTTAATGTAAAAAAAATGGCAATATATAACACAGAACTGTTTACTCAGACATACAAAACCAAACATTACAAAATGTTAATTCAAAACAAATTGATACCTTCCAACTTTTTCTTTTCCTCCAAAGTTACTACTGGACTGCAATCATTAATGAATTTTTGAAATGATATATAGTCTGTTCTTCCCAAAACCATCAACGTCATGATTAAAACCATGAGTTTCATTTTTTTATGCTTTTTTTATTATTACCTAAAAAATTAATACTTGAATTGTAATACCAAAAACCTAATCATGCTATAATGATAATGAAATAAACAACAACAAAAAATTAAAATGAAATTCAAGTACGCATTTTTTATCCTAAAAACAATAACTAAAAACAAAAATTTACCCAAAAGATAAAAAGTCACAAATAAAATCATAATGCCAAACTTATATATATACCCAGGTACGTTAACGATTACCATAATACAAAATAATGCATCATAAACATGATAAAATATAAATTTAAGAAAAATCCACCCAATAACGCTTCTTTTTTGTAGGACAGTTTCATCGTACAGTAATAACTAATGAACTTCCTAAATACATAATCCATTCTTCTCTTAACTAACCCTCTCAACATAATTTAACCCACCATGTGCTTCATTTCTATTCAGATGAAAATATTCAAAAAACATATACAAAAAACCTAATCGTAATATGACGAAATCGAAAGAAAAACAAAAAAAACTAAAAGAAACTTTGAAAACATATTTACCTTAAAAATAATAATTAAAAACACAAACGTAATGACAAAATTAGTATAGCTAAAGAATTTTTAACTCATGAAAACATTCACATATGTAGAGCCATTTTTATTTTTGTATTTTTATTTATCCACTAATACTAACTGTGTTTTAACTAAATAGATACTATTTTAACTTTACCTCTCAATACCAATTCACATCATCATATCATGTTAGTAAACAATATAGACGGATTTCGTGTGACGTTTCATTATTGTTGTTTCCAGACCCCCGCGCGGTATTGGAGGCAAAAACCATAACAAATAATATGAACAGAAACATGAAAACGTGAGATGTATAAACTCTATCACCTCATTATCATTTTCTTTCTTATTTATCATAATATATAATCCATGTTTTGAATTTGTATGTCAGTTTTTGTTCTCAAATATTATTCAGACAAGAAATACGAACGTAATGATATACATTCCATGGAAAACATCCTTATGCTCAATTCACATGTTGAACAATAAATCAGATTTCTCTTGTGAATGTATTTTTTTTATTCTCAAACATTCAAGCAAGTATAACGGGTTTAATAATATTAATTAAATAGGAATCAAGTCAAATGATTGACAATTCGTTCGTCTGAGCGAATCAGATTATCGCTTTTGCACGTGCATTAGACATGATTAACAACGCACGCTTTTCGAATAAGAAACGCACAAAGTTTTTTTCAATTTCTTCTTTCTTGAATTTTGCAAAGCTGGTCATGGAGTCGTGGAGTAAAACTAAGCATTCCTCGTATTTTGCCAAATTACAGGAAATTGACAAAGATAACTATGTTCGAAAATTAACACTAAGCAATGGTAAATTATTACCAGATCCATATTCAATTCCGGAAAATGAATGGGTGTTTGACCCTTTACTGTTACCTGATGTTAGTTTTGGCGACTTATATGTTTATCTGATAGACACCCCTAGTGAGTACACGAAAGAAAAAATGAAAGTCTATAAATCCCTAGAAGCATATAACTTTTTCATATCAGGTCATGTTCACGACATTTTCATACACAAAATTAAAAACGAAAACTTCGTTTATCTAAAAACTTGTGTCTTACCGAGTCAAAGGCAAGGTCAAAAACAATCTCTTTATGATGTCTGGGTGGCTGTTCATAGCAAAGGATGGATTTTAACAGGCAATTGTACATGCATGGCAGGGTAATTATCAGACATTATTAGTTTTGTCTCAAATTTCTTTTTCGTGATTTAATCAGACATAATTTCCTCCTTTAGACTTGGCTCAGCATGTTCTCATATGGCTGCATTACTATTCAAGATTCAAGCAAGTACAACTCTTGAATTAAATAAGGTAGCATGCACAAGCAAACTTTGCGAATGGAAAAAATCAAGGAAACAATGCTACCCAGCACCACTGAAGTACATTAGTTTCAAACGGCCACGTGAAGATGAAACACTCCCACGCATCGAAGGTCCTTTTACTGGCCAACTGACTGGTTTTTGTACTCCAGATCCGATAAAATTCTCCACCCCCAAAGATATTGAGAGACTTAAAAAGCTCAAAAAAATTGATCCCAATGCGGCAGTTCTCAAAAACGTGAGTATATTTGAAGATGATTATGATGGAAGTGCCACTGACACAGCAGACGAAAATGAAGACACTGTCATTCCCGAACTTTTAACGTCATTCTATAACTCGTCAGCGATAAATTACGAAGATGGCTATTTGCAAGAAGTGGGTGAAAAACTTTATAAAAATTATCTTGAAACATGTTCAGAGAAACAATTTGAAAATCTAACTAGAATTACAAGGTTACAAAGTGCAAGCGAAAATTGGATGTTGCATAGAGCAGGAAGAATTACCGCATCAGTATGTAAAAGGGCTTACATAATGGATCTTGAAAAGCCTGCTCGATCAACAATCAATTTGTTAATGCAATACAATAAAGAAGTAATAACAAAGGCGACTGCATATGGCAAACAATTTGAGGCTAAGGCTCAGAAAGCATACTTTGCTTTATCAAAAACAATTCATAAAGGATTCACTGTTACAAACACTGGATTACACATAAATGCACAGTTTCCATTCCTTGGTGCAAGTCCTGATGGCTTTGTCAATTGCGAATGTCATGGGGAAGGACTGTTAGAGATCAAATGTCCTTATAAATACCGAGATGGACTTCAAAAAGGTTGGCTGGATGATGAAAAATGTCCTGTTGTCGATGGTCAAATGAAAAAATCACATGAATACTTCTATCAAGTACAGTTGCAAATGCTTGTTTCGGGAAGAAATTACTGTGACTTTTTTGTTTGGTCGGATGGAGAACCAAAAGAAAATACATTCCTTATACGTGTTGAAAAACATAACAGTTTTTGTGAAGATCTCAAGGGCAAATTAGAAAAAGTATTTCACAAGGTTCTTTTGCCAGAGCTAGTTTCCAGAAAATTGGATCCAAATAACGAAAAAAAAGGAATGCTGTATTGCATCTGTAGAAGACCTTTTTTTCCACCAATGATTGCTTGCGGTAAATTGAATTGCAAAATTGAGTGGTATCATTATTCATGTGTTAACTTATCAAGAGCACCACCAAAGAATAAAAACTGGTTTTGCCCCAATTGTCAAAAACACAAGAAACATATAATATAGTGATTTATAAAAAATCAACCTATTGTATATTGTACATTGTTATATATAAGTTATTTTATACTAATCGTGCAAAAAGTGTCTGTCTCATCTGTGGTTTCACTTGCTCCTAAGACGAAGTTGACCGTAAAAATAAAGCAACCCTGGTTAAAATCCTGACAAGATCCTACAGGATTTCAACCAGGGCAATCTATCACTCTCTAAAATAAAAATGTGACACATATTGATGATTACTATAATAAGATTCAAACTATAACACTTCGATTTATATTGACAAGTCCCGAAACACAAATCATCACATCATCCAATAAATCAGCTTGTGTTGTGGGTATGATGGTATTTAAAATCTGATATTTGCGTAATCGACCAATAACACGTTCAATATGAATTCGGACATTAGCCACCTGCCGAGATAAATGGACTTCCTTTGCAGTAAGTTGAGATTTCCCTTTTGTAAAACATGGAATTTCTAAAATACCACCACGGGTAGCTAACTCCTCCGCAATTGTGAAGCCCCTGTCAGCCAAAACCTGATCACCATGTTCTATCAAATCAAGAAAACCACTCTTTATTGTTATTTCTTTATCTGATACACGTCCACCCCATCCTTCAGACAAAAAGCTAACTGCTCCACTTGGAGAACAAGCAATTAGATACTTTATTGTGTTATGGTTTTTATAATTTGACCATGTTTGTGCCCTGGAAGTCAAACTCAATGGGCGCTCAATAAAAATTTCTGTACAGTCAATTATGCATGCACATTTTGAATATTTTCTTCGAAAACATTTTGGTAAATATTTTCTCAAAGCAATTTTTTCCGGCCAATTTATATACTTTAGCAGCTCTTTAGCAAGGATGGGCAACCAAGTACGGTACAATCTTGATACAACACTACAGCATACTCCAAACCGATAACTAAGGTCTTTATTCGTTAAACCCATCTTCAGCTTGAGCAGTACAAGAAAAAGGTGATCCGATTTAGCAAGTTTGGTGGTTACAATTTTGGCATCCTCTAGACCATCCAACAGCCACTTAAATTTATCTTTGGACAAACCAGTATAATAGTAATGCATCTGTTCATCTTTTTTTACATACTTGTAACAAAATTTTGTTTTCTTTAGCAAAGAGAGGGTTTCTTTCAGATTTACATTCTCATTCAATCTTTTGATGCTATCATTTTGATATCTCAATACAATCTCATCCTTTTGTTTTATGCTCTCTTCTAGTAATTTCATTTCATTTTTAAGAAATTTGTTTTCATTTTCAAATCGCTCCATCTTTTCTTCATCTGTTTCTTTCTCAACATTGGAGTTCTCTAACAAAGGTTCATCATCATATGTTGGTGGTTCATCATCATGTGTTGGTGGTTCATCATCATGTGTTGGTGTTGATTGAACAGGATCCTCTTTTTCTTTTGATTTTCGTCGCTCTGTTAATCGTTTGTGACGTTCACCTTTTTGCTGCTTCACTCTTTCAGTTACTTTTATGTGAGGAAAAACTGATGGCAAAAATCAGGATTTTCTGGATCATCAGATTTTTTTCCTAGGAAGTAAAAATATATATATATATATGTATATATAATATATAAAGCATTTATACAGTGTGAGTGTTAACAGCCCATTATAATACAGCAGAGAAAAATTAAAGGACAAACTCAAATGCCACCCCCAAGCTCCCTCACAGCGCCAGCCAGAACAGCAACAACATGAATGACAGAACGATAAACAAAAATAAGTTAATCAAAAAGTTTTAATCATAAGGACTCACCAGAAATAAAATGTGCACTGCAAAGTCTAGCATGTTTAATAGATTCTTCAGACCATTTTGTTCTTTTGATGGCAGCTAACCAAGAGTTCCTTCTTGACAAATTTTTGGCTGGAATGCGATAAAAAATAAGCTTCTGTTTCTTTGATTTACGATTAGTACAACCAACAGCACAGCACGAATTAGGCATGGCTTTAGTCTTTAAAAAAACTGTTTAATTATTTTTAATAGTTTGCTGATTAACGATAAGTTGAATTACGATTCTTTTCACAAACTTTCCTTTCTCTTCGCCTGTTTTCTCTGTTAAAATGATAGCGCGATGATTTGTTTTGCCTCCAGTTTTACACGCATGCGCAAATCACTGCGGAAAATGTAAACATTGAAATCCGTCTATTGATCATGATCTGTAGTAGCCATTATCAACTTATAAACTCTTTACTTTCTATATTTCATACCTGTAAACAAATTAATAACACTTTCCAGGATACTTTCCTATTGTAAACATACACTTTCTATTTGTTTTCTACTGCAATTCCACTACCATTTTTATACAGTGAAAGACATCAAAATGCTTTCTTCGTAACTTCATAACTGTGGAGCCATTTTGAATTAAATAAAATAAGGAACAGCAATTTCGTTACCAAAACAAATCAGTAACTGCTCGTGGGACATGCATCTTTATGATTTGATCGTTTTAACTCTGTTTTTACTCTCTTTTAACGCTGTATTTACTAAATCCGTTTGACTCATGTACTTACGTATATTACTTTATATCTTCTCCAAACAATTTCCCTCCGAAAAGAAGTAAAACCATTTTCTTCACCAATGTAAATAAACAGCATCCTTTCAGCAGCCATTTTTAAACAACTTCAACTTCATCAACACTACTTTACTGCTGCACTCCCATAACTATGTGATAACTATAAAAAGAAATACGTAAACAGCACGTAAAATAAAAATAGACTTTCTTCATCTCGTTCTTCGTTTCGTTTTCCTCTGAAAAAAACCTATATATAATAAAAACAACATCTGTTTAAAAACTCACCTAAGCATGTGGTTATACCTGTTCTTTTATTAATCTAAAATAAAATCTAAAATACAATAACAATAAAAGTTTTAACAATAAACAGTTTAATAAGCAGCACATATACAAACCTGTATTTTTTCGTGAAAACAACTGCGATAATGAAAATCGGTTATTAACGAACTTATTTTTTGAAAATCGGCAACCAATCAAATTGGCGAAAAAAGAATTTCTTGCGTTTTGATTGGTTTAAAAAATTAGAAGTCACACTTAGATTACGTAACATTAAACAAAGTGTCTGTCGCATCTACGTGGCTTTACGACGAAAAGGGAAAAAATAAGAAGGATTTGACCGTGAAAAAAAAAGTAAATATATCACTCTCTAAAATAAAAGTGGTATGCGCGGATTATTATAATAAGACTAGTATCCCGGGTAAAAACTTTTTACCGAACTTAACTTCGAAAACATTAGGTCAAATCCACCATTCCCGTGTATGTACCCCGTGACGAAAAAATAAATCATAGAATCGCAACTTAAAAGTGTACCCATGTTGTAGAGCTCGAAAAGCTGATCAAAAAAGTGTATGGGATCGTTTCGCTACGACCAACCGTTGCAGAGATATCATCGGTCAAAGATTGTGATGACGTCATATCCGCAGTACCAAATAAAATTTAGGACCAAATGTTGCGTCACTCCATTACCCGTGTCACCGACCCTAAAAAACGTCAGGTATCCCTATTGGTTTTCGAGATATTTCCCCGAAAACGTCGCGTTCGATTGGGGATGCAATGCAATGATTCCCCGTGATCATAAAACATCTGACGTCAAATGATGCCACGTGCTATTATACTAATCGTGAATGTGTCTTGCGTGGTCTAACCGCCGCTATGTGACCACGATTAAGAAGATTTTGACCGTTAAAAAGCATAAAAACAAACACCCTCTAAGTTAAATGTGTTGCACACAACGCGAATTAGTATATACTAGTATCCCGGGTAAAAACTTTTTACCGAACTTAACTTCGAAAACATTAGGACAAATCCACCATTCCCGTGTACGTACCTCGTGACGAAAAAATAAATCATAGAATAGCAATTCAAAAGTGTACCCATGTTGTAGAGCTCGAAAAGCTGATCAAAAAAATGTATGGGATCATTTCGCTACGACCAACCGTTGGAGAGATATCATCAATCAAAGATTTTGATGACGTCATATCCGCAGTACCAAAAAAAATTTAGGCCCAAATGTTGCGTCACCCCATCGCCCGTATCGCGGACCCTAAAAAACGTCAGTTATCCCAATTGGTTCTCGAGATATTTCCCCAAAAACGTCGCGTTCGATTGGGGCTGCAATGCAATGATTCCCCGTGTTCATAAAAAACTGACGTCAAATGATGCCACGTGCTTTTGGAATGATCGTGAAAAAAGTGTCTCTCGCATCTACGTGGTTTTACGCGCACATAAGAGGACGATGACCGTAAAAATTAAACAAATATATCACTCTCTAAAATAAAAGTGGGATGCACAACGCGGATTATTATAATAAGACTAGTATCCCGGGTAAAAACTTTTTACCGAACTTAACTTCGAAAACATTAGGTCAAATCCACCATTCCCGTGTACGTACCCCATGACGAAAAAATAAATCATAGAATCGCAACTCAAAAACATCCCAGGCGGCGTCGCTCGCCACCCTTGTTCAGTATGCGTTGTGTCGCAGAATTTAACTCTTGCAAAAGTTTCTTTTCAGGCATTAATTTTTTAATTCATTTCTTACATTCAGAAACAAATAGCAACATGGCTCAGAATATATATTCATACGCAGAAGAGAAGTAACTTTAATGTAAAAAAACGCAATATATAACTCAGAACCGTTTACCCAGACATACAAAACCAAACATTGAATAATATTACAAAAATGATACCTTCCAACTTTTTCTTTTGTTCAAAAGTTACTAATGGACTGCAACCATTAATGAATTTTTGAAATGATATATTTAGTTCTTCCCAAAACCATCAACATCATGATTAAAACCATGAGTTTCATTTCTTTGTGCTTTTTTAATTATTGCCTAAAAGAATAATATTTCAATTGTAATACCGAAAATAAAAAAAAACAAAACAAAAAACAAAAAAAAAGGAAATTCAAGTACGCATTTATCCTAAAAACAATAACTAAGAGCAAAAATTTACACAGAAGATAAAAAGTCACAAATAAAATCATACAGCCAAAGTTATATACCTAGGCATAGTACTTAAACGATTACCATAACACAAAATATGCATAAACGCGATAAAATATAAACTTAAGAAAAATACAGCCAACAACGGTTATTTTTTGTAGGATAGTTTCATTGCACAGCCATTTAAATTACATAATCCATTCTTCTCTCATTTCTACTTAACAGATGAAAACATTCAAAAAACATACAAAAAACCTAATCATGCTATGACGAAATCTAAAGAAAAACAAAACAAAGTAAAAGAAACTTTGAAAATATATTAACCTTAAAAATAATAATTAAAAACACAAACGTAATGACAGAATTAGTATAGCTGAAAAATTTTTAACATATGAAAACATTCGTGGAGCCATTTTTTATTTCCAGTTCAAAGCTCCTCCTCTGCGCTGGAAAATTCAAAACACAACAGTAAACATCCCTCTTATCCTTTATTTATCCACTAATACTAACTATGTTTTAACTAAATAGATACTATTTTAACTTTACCTTTCAATACCAATTCACATCATCGCCAATGATAGTAAACAACAATATTGATCATGCTCTGCTGCCATTATCAAACACTTCTAAACTCTTTTACTTTCTATATTTCATACCTGTAAACAAATTAATAACACTCGATTAACTTTCCAGCATACTTTCCTATTGTAAACATACACTTTCTATTTGTTTTCTACTGCAATTTCACTACCATTTTTATACAGTGAAAGACATAAAAATGCTTTCTTCGTAACTTCATAACTGTGGAGCCATTTTGAAATAAATAAAATAAGGAACAGTTCGTTACCAAAACAAATCAGTAACTGCTCGTGTAGGACCTGCATCTTTATGATCTGATCGTTTTAACTCGGTTTTTATTCTCTTTTAACGCTGTATTTATTAAATCCGTTTGACTCATGTACTTGCGTATATTACTTTATATCTTTTCCAAACAATTTTCCACCGAAAAAAAGTAAAACCATTTTCACCAATGTAAATAAACATCATCCTTTCTTCAACTTCATCTACACTACTTCTGTACTGCTGCACTCCCATAACTATTTGATAACTATAAAAAGAAATTCGTAAAATCAGCACGACTTTCTTCCACTCGTTCTTCGTTTGGTTTTCATCTGAAAAAACCTATATAAAAAAAAACAAACATCTGTTCAAAAACTCACCTACGTACGCATGTGTGCTACCTGCTAACTAATCACTTACACACATGCTGCTGCCTGTTCTTTTATTAATCGTTCGATCTTTCTGCAGCTTATCTTTTAAAAACTTCACTGCACTTCTTCTGTATATCTAAATATGATTTTTCATTGTAAACAAATAACTAACTCACTTGCTACCCGTGTTGTTTTATTAATAAGAGTAAAAGTTTAGCAATAAACACGATAATAAAACGTTTTATAATAATAACAATACCTTCGTGCATACAAACCTGTGTTTCTTCGTCAGTTCTTTCGTGGATTTGCTGCCTAAAACAATCAAATTTAAATTGAAATATTCGTATACAAAAAGAAACACGTCTTGTTCGCGAAGTTTCTTGCTCACGAAATGATCGTTGACAAATTTCGAACAAAGAAGATTGCATTGCTCGCACTCCTCCAAAGACGTTTTTCGGCTGATTTCCACTGCGCAAACCAAAAATAACAAAACGGAGGAGCATATACTAATCGCGGAAAATCAAAAAAAGTGTTCTCGCATCTACGTGGTTTTACGACAAAAAGGGAAAAAATAAGAAGGATTTGACCGTGAAAAAAAACCAAATATATCACTCTCTAAAATAAAAGTGTGACACACAATCGCGAATTAGTATAATAAGATAGACTAGTATCCCGGGTAAAAACTTTTTACCGAACTTAACTTCGAAAAGGATGGGTCAAAATCGCCTTTCCCGAGAACGATCCCCGTGATGAAAATTTCAATTTAGGAATTGGAAACGGAAAATGTAACCATGTTGTAGAGCTCGAAAAACTGATCAATTCGCTACGACCAACCGTTAGAGAAATATCGCTGATCAAAGATTTCGAAGACGTCATATCCGCAGTACTAAATAAAATTTAGGCCCAAATGATGCGTCACCCCATCACCCGTATCGCTGACCCTAAAAAACGTCAGTTATCTCTATTGGCTCACGAGATATTTCCTTAAAAACGTCGCGTTCGATTGGTGATGGAATGCAATGATTCCCCGTGATCATAAAAAAACTGACGTCAAATGATGCCACGTGCTTTTGGAATGATCGTGAAAAAGTGTCTCTCGCATCTACGTGGTTTTACGCGCACATAAGAGGACGATGACCGTAAAATTTAGTTAAATATATCACTCTCTAAAATTAAAGTGGGATGCACAATTGTGAATTAGTATAATAAGACTATCCGCCCAGGCGGCGTCGCTCGCCACCCATGTTCAGTATGCGTTGTGTCGCAGAATTTAATTTCAGTAAAAGTTTCTTTTCAGGCATTAATTTTTAATTAATTTCTTACATTCAGAAAATTTAAAACAGAAACAAATAGCAATATGGCTCAGATTATTATATCTATATGCAGAAGAGAAGTAACTTTTGTGTAAAAATAGAAAAGGACAGAACAATACAAAACATTGAATAACATTACGAAATGTGCATTGAAAACAAATCGATACCTTCCAACTGTGTTTCTTTTGTGCCGAAGTTACATTGGTTAGCAACCATTAATGAATTTTTAAAATGATAGTCTGTTCTTCCCAAAACCATCAACATCATGATTAAAACCATGAGTTTCACTTCTTTATGCTTTTTTTATTGTTGCCTAAAAGATTAATATTTCAATTGTTATACCAAAAACCTAATCATGCTATAAGAATATTGAAATAAACAACAACAACAACAACAAAAAAGAGAGAAATTCTAGTACGCATTTATCCTAAAAACAATATATAACTAAGAACAAAAATTTACCCAGAAGATAAAAAGTCACAAATGAAATCATAAAGCCAAAGTTATATACGTAGGCATATTACGTGAACAATTATCATAACACAAAATAATGCATAAACATGATAAAATATAAATTTCAGAAAAATTCACCCAATAACGTTTCATTGCACAGTCATAATCTTCTTAAAAACATAATCCATTCTTCTCTTAAGTTACCCTCTCAACATTATAATTCAACCCATCGTGTGCTTCATTTCTATTTTAACAGATGAAAACATTCAAAAAACATATACAAAAAACCTAATCATGCTATGACCAAATCTAAAGAAAAACAAAACAAAGTAAAAGAAACTTTGAAAATATATTAACCTTAAAAATAATAATTAAAAACACAAACGTAATGACAGAATTAGTATAGCTGAAAAATTTTTAACATATGAAAACATTCGTGGAGCCATTTTTTATTTCCAGTTCAAAGCTCCTCTCTGCTGGAAAATTCAAAAAACAACAGTAAACATCCCTCTTATCCTTTATTTATCCACTAATACTAACTGTGTTTTATTTAAATAGATACTATTTTAACTTGACCTTTCAATACCAATTCACATCATCATGATAGTAAACAATATTGATCATGTTCTGTAGCCATTATCAAACACTTCTAAACTCTTTTACTTTCTATATTTCATACCTGTAAACAAATTAATAACACTCGATTAACTTTCCAGCATACTTTCCTATTGTAAACATACACTTTCTATTTGTTTTCTACTGCAATTCCACTACCATTTTTATACAGTGAAAGACATCAAAATGCTTTCTTCGTAACTTCATAACTGTGGAGCCATTTTGAAATAAATAAAGTAAGGAACAGTTCGTTACCAAAACAAATCAGTAACTGCTCGAGTAGGACCTGCATCTTTATGATTTGATCGTTTTAACTCTGTTTTTATTCTCTTTTAACGCTGTATTTATTAAATCCGTTTGACTCATATACTTCCGTATGCCAGCGGGCACAAGACGTCTTTGAGACGTCTCAATTTAATCGTAAAATGGTCGTTTGGTTTTGAGATCATTTTGCGACGTCGTAGGGACGTCTGAAAATGGGACGTCGCAATTGGGATCCTTTTACGATCAATTTGGGATCTGATAAAAATTTTCAAATTTCATTCTGCAGTCATTAAACGGTATAAATGGAGTAATACTAACATGCTTATATAGAATTTACATTCGTATCGAATTCTGTTTATTGGTCGCATGAGGAATGATTTTACGACGTTTTCGGGACGTCTTTATACGGATTAAATAACGACCTTCGAAACAATTATTAATTTAGGATCATTTTGCGACGTCTTAGAGACGTCTGAAAATGAGACATCGCAACTGAGATCCTTTTACGATCAATTTGGGACCTGATAAGAATTTGCAAATTTCATTCTGCAGTCATTAAACAGTATAAATCGAGTAATACTAACATGCTTATATAGAATTTACATTCGTATCGAATTCTGTTTATGGATCGTGTGAGGCATGATTTTACGACGTTTTGGGACGTCTTTATACAGATTACATAACGACCTTCGAAACAATTATTAATTTAGGATCATTTTGCGACGTCTTAGAGACGTCTGAAAATGGGACGTTGCAACTGGGATCCTTTTACGATCAATTTGGGACCTGATAAAAATTTGCAAATTTCATTAGGCAGTCATTAAACAGTAAACTTGAGTAACAACAACATACTCCATATGGAATTTATATTCGTATCGATTCTTTTTCTTGGTCGTGCGAGGGATGCTTTTACGACGTTTTTGGGACGTCTCTATACAGATTAAATTGTGACCTTTGAAAGAATTATAAATTTTTAAAAGCAATTAGTCAACAAAGATTCATCAAATAGGTTTTACTACAGTTGCATGATTTAAAGAATTTAAAATAGACCAATCACAATTACGTTAGACAAAGAGAATTTCCCGGGTTATAAAATTCACATGTGATATAGAAAGTTTCAAAAGCAAAGACTTTCTTATAAGAAAAGGTTAATACTGTTAATAATGATACATGTAACATAGTTTCGATAAAAGACGTTTAGATAAAACTTAGAAGAATTAATTAAACATGGCGTTTTGTCAAAGGTAAACTGGCAAAGTGTAAATGGAAAAGCACCTTGAAAAGATACGATCCTGTTCGATGAAATTAACGGTGAGTTTCTGCTTTCTGAATTCATTCGGTAGGTATACATATTTATACATTCTTGTTGAACTTAGTTTCAGCATTCCAGCATCAGAGAAGCACTGTAGATGACATAAAAAAACTTCCGTTGATGCTCAAAGATCTCCTGATCGATAATGAAGTTGACGAAATTTCAAAAAGGCTAGCCGAAGGGAGTTTTAAATGTGGAAATACATGTGATTCAAAATTTCATAACTTGATGACAAATTAGCTAGTATATACTGAACTGTAAATTGTTGCGTTGTAAACGTTTATAAAGAATTAAAAAGGAGACATCTATTGAAGTTGTATGTTTTGTTGTTTTGATGATCTCAACATAGATGGCCTATGATCCCAGAAAAAAAAGTTTGTTAATCGGACGTCTCTACGATGTCGTTACGGCCAGAGATTGAAATCGTTGCGATATTCTGTCGTCGAGACGTCTCCGTGAAGATGTGATTGGGACGTCTTCTGAGGATCCCACTTCGCGATCATTGAGCGACGTCTTAGAGACGTCTTAACGATGTCTCTACGACGTCTCTACAACGGAAATTTCATAATCCTGCGACGTCGTTACGATGTCGTTGGGATGTCATCGGGACGTCTCAGTGAAGATGTAATTGGGATGTCTTCTGAGATTCCCACTTCACGACCATTTTACGACGTCTTAGGGACGTCTTGGAAAGACGTCTCTATGATGTCTCTACGACGTAAATTTCATAATCCTGCGACGTCGTTACGATGTCGTTGGGATCTCATCGGGACGTCTCAGTGAAGATGTAATTGGGACGTCTTTTGAGATTCCCACTTCACGACCATTTTATGACGTCTTAGGGACGTCTTGGAAAGACGTCTCTACGACGTCTTTGTGCCCACTGGGATATTACTTTATATCTTTTCCAAACAATTTTCCACCGAAAAGAAGTAAAACCATTTTCACCAATGTAAATAAACATCATCCTTTCTGCAGCCATTTTTAAACAACTTCAACTTCATCTACACTACTTTACTGCTGATAACTATAAAATGAAATACGTAAAATCAGCACACGTTTCTATCGTAAAATAAAAATAGACTTTCTTCTACTCGTTCTTCGTTTGGTTCTGAAAAAAACCTATATAAAAAGCAAACATCAATACAACTAAACTCAGTATACACGTGCTACCCGTTGTTTTATTAATCTAAATTACAATAACAGTAAAAGTTTAACAATAAGCAGTTTCATAATAACAATACCTTCGTATGTATACAAACCTGTGTTTCTTCGTGAAAACAACTGCGATAATGAAAATCGGTTATTAACGAACTAATTTTTTGGAAATCGTCAACCAATCAAAATGCCGAAAAAAGAATTTCTTTCGTTTTGATTGGTTTAAAAATTTAGACGTCGCACTTAGATTACGCAACATTAAAAAAAGTGTCTGTCGCCTCTGCGTGGTTTTACGACGAAAAGGGAAAAAATAAGAAGGTTTTGACCGTGAAAGAAAAACCAAATATATCACTCTCTAAAATAAAAACCGGATGCACAATCGCGAATTAGTATAATAAGACTAGCCGCCAGGGCGGCGTCGCTCGCCACCCATGTTCAGCTTGCGTTGTGTCGCAGAATTTAACTTGTGTAAAAGATTTTATAATTTTTTAATTCATTTCTAACATTCAGAAGAATTAAAACAGAAACAAACAGCAATACGTCTCAGAATATACATATACGCAGAAGAGAAGTAACTTTAATGTAAAAAATGGCAATATATAACACAGAACTGTTTACCCAGACATACAAAACCAAACATTGAATAACATTACAAAAATGTTAATTCAAAACAAATTGATACCTTCCAACTTTTGCTTTTGTTCCAAAGTTACTACTGGACTGCAATCATTAATGAATTTTGAAATGATATATAGTCTGTTCTTCCCAAAACCATCAACATCATGATTAAAACCATGAGTTTCATTTCTTTATGTTTTTTTATTATTGCCTAAAAGAATAATATTTCAATTGTAATACCGAAAAAAAAAAAAGCAAAAAGAAACAAAAAACAAAAAGGAAATTCAAGTGCGCATTTATCCTAAAAACAATAACTAAAAACACAAATTTACCCAGAAGATAAAAAGTAACAAATAAAAACATAATGCCAAACTATACACCCAGGCATAGTACGTAAACAATCATATACCATAACACAAAATAATGCATAAATTTGATAAAATGTAGACTGAAAAAAAATCCATCCAATAATCCTTCTTTTTTGTAGGACATAATTCATAATTTAACCATGTGCTTCATTTCTTTAATGGTTATATACACTTTTTCTTTTCTGACCTAATAAAAAAAGAAAATATTTCAGTTGAAGAACAGCTAAAATAATCACATTCATTGCAACCATATTGAAGCAAACAAAAACAAAAGACATAAAGTTGGCTGGAAGACAGGCAGATAGACAAAGTACCAAGCATCTTAAATTGTACAGGAAGATCTAATAAAAGGCAGACATGGTTGACGTTCCCCCCATTTCCACAGCCATGAGAACCATTTTTAATTGATTTGTAAATAAATAAATTACAGCGCGCGTTACCAAAACAAATTTCGTTCGTTCTGCGTTCCTTTTCATCCAGCATCCAGTTTTCATCCAGCGAAGATACATACTAAATGATAGAATTATTTTGACTCATATATCTTTTCAAAACTCAATTAATTAATCTTTCAAAACTAAATTAAAATGAAAACCATTCGTTACTGTGTAAATGAACATCATTTTTTTCTGGATTTCCTCACTGCACTTTCTTCTGTATAGCCATAACTAAAATGTAAACAAACATTTAAATACATACATAACTTACCTGTTCTTTTATTAATCTAAAATAGAATAATAGCAGTAAAAGTTAAGCAATAAACGTTTTATAATAATACCTTCACGTACAGACCTGTTGTTCGTTCGTCAAACGATTAATGAAAATGATTTTTTCTGCATTTCTTCACTGCACTTTCTTCTATATAGCCACATCTGATAACTAAAACAAAGTAAAACGAAAACTAAAACAAAGTAAAACGTTGAAACATGTGCTGGATGTATACTCGTTCGTTTTCGTTTTCCACGATTAATGAAAATGGATTTCTTATCAACGAACATTGTCGCTATAGTTTTTCCGATTTCGGCAACCAATGAAAACGGCGAAAAGACGATCACGTGTCAAAACAAATGATCGTTGGATTGCAGTGGAAGAGTTTCTTCACTGGCCGGACTGCCGCTATATGACCACGATTAAGAACATTTTGACCATTAAAAAAACAAAAACAAAACACTCTCTAAATTAAAAGTGGGATGCACGATTGCGGATTAGTATAAGTAGACTAGTATCCCGGGTAAAAGCTTTTTACCGAACTTAACTTTGAAAACATTAGGTCAAATCTGCCATTCCTGTGGTACGTACGCGTCACTCGCCACCCATGTTCAGTATGCGTTGTGTCACAGAATTTAACTCGTGTATATAAAAGTTTCTTTTCAGGCATTAATTTGTTATTACATTCAGAAGATTAAAAACAGAAACAAATAGCAACATGGCTCAGAATAATATATTTATACGCAGAAGAGAAGTAACTTTAATGTAAAAAAAATGGCAATATATAACACAGAACTGTTTACCCAGACATACGAAACCAAACATTGAATAACATTACAAAATGTGAATTGAAAACAAATTGATACCTTCCAACTGTGTTTCTTTCGTGCGGAAGTTACATTATACAGCAACCATTAATGAATTTTTGAAACGATATATAGTCTGTTCTTCCCAAAACCATCAACGTCATGATTAAAACCATGAGTTTCATTTCTTTATGCTTTTTTTTATTATTACCTAAAAAATTAATACTTGAATTGTAATACCGAAAACCTAATCATGCTATAAGAATATTGAAATAAACAACAACAACAACAACAACAAAAAATGCAATTCAACTACGCATTTATCCTAAAAACAATAACTCAAAACAACAAAACACCGTAATAGTAATTGTAATACTGTAATACCGAAAACCTAATCATGCTATAAGAATATTGAAATAAACAACAACAACAAAAAGTGAAATTCAACTACGCATTTATCCTTAAAACAAAAATTTACCCAGAAGATAAAAAGTCACAAATAAAATCATAATGCCAAACTTATATATATACCCAGGTACGTAAACGATTACCATAACACAAAATAATGCATAAACATTTCATTGCACGGTAATAACTAATGAACTTCTTAAAATACATAATCCATTCACATCTACCTTATGAATAATAATCAAAAACACAAACGTGATGACAGAATTTATATATCTAAAGAGTTTATAAAAAATTGAAAACAACCACATTTTTAATCTGAGTTAAAATCTCCTCTGGCTAATTCACAACAGTTAAACAACCCTTTATTCTTATTTATCCAGCATACCAACTGTGTTATAACTAAATAGATTTATACTATTTTAACTTTAGCTGAACTTTAAACAAAATGGGATACCTTTTACTGCCAAATTCACATGTTAGTAAACTAAACAGCATTGATCATCTTCTGTAGACATTTTCAAACACTTCTAAACTCTTTACTTCTATATTCATACCTATAAACAAATTACTAATACTTTATTTACTTTCCAGCACAAACATACATAGGTATTTATAAAACACTTTCGCTACCATTTTTTTTTAAGTGAAATACATAAAACTGCTCTCTTCGTTTGGAAAAACTGCTAAACTTTCTGTATTTTCCAGTAGATTTTGTACTTTTTGGCAGGCAGACAAAAGCATCAAGCATCGATATAAATTAGATACAATAGATACAATCAGACAGCATAAAACATTCCCCACTTCCACAGCGTCATGAGAAATAAAAACATTCATAGCTGTAGGACCATTTTTAATGTAATAATAGCGCGCGTTACCAAAACAAATTTCTCTCGGCTTCCTTTTCATCCAGCAGCATATACACATTCTAAACGACAGAATAACTGAGACATCCACTCAAAGCTAAATCAATTAATCTTTCAAAACTGAATTAAAACCATTCCTTACTGTGTAAATAAACATGAAACTGCATTTCTCCACTGCACTTTCTTCTGTATAGCGATATTTAATAACTAAAACGTAAACAAACATTTAAAAACCTGTTCTTTTATTAATCTAAATTATTAAACAATAAAAGTCTTATCGTTCTGCACAGCCAATTTTTAAAAACTTCACTGCACTTCTTCTGTATAAAAGTTTTATAATAATACCTTTTGTTCGTTCGATCTTTCTGCAGCTAATTTTTAAAAACTTCACTGCACTTCTTCTGTATATCTAAATATGATTTTTCATTGTAAACAAACGATAATAAAACGTTTTATAATAATAACAATACCTTCGTGCATACAAACCTGTGTTTCTTCATCAGTTCTTTCGTCGATTTGCTGCCTAAAACAATCAAATTTAAATCAAAATATTCGTATACAAAAAGAAACACGTCTTCTTCGCGAAGTTTCTTGCTCACGAAATGATCGTTGACAAATTTCGAACGATTAACATTGCATTGCTCGCACTCCTCCAAAGACGTTTTTCGGCTGATTTCCACTGCGCAAGCCAAAAATAACAAAACGGAGGAGCATATACTAATCGCAAAAAATCAAAAAAATCACTCTCGCTTTGGCGTGGTTTTACGACGAAAAGGGAAAAAATAAGAAGGATTTGACCGTGAAAAAAAACCAAATATATCACTCTCTAAAATAAAAGTGGTATGCACAAATGCGAATTAGTATAATAAGACTAGTATCCCGGGTAAAAACTTTTTACCGAACTTAACTTCGAAAACATTAGGTCAAATCCACCATTCCCTGCGTGTACGTACCCCATGATGAAAAAATAGATCATAGAATCGCAACTCAAAAACGTCCCAGGCGGCGTCGCTCGCCACCCTTGTTCAGTATGCGTTGTGGCGCAGAATTTAACTCTTGCAAAAGTTTCTTTTCAGGCATTAATTTTTTAATTCATTTCTTACATTCAGAAAATTTAAAACAGAAACAAATAGCAACATGGCTCAGAATATATATTCATACGCAGAAGAGAAGTAACTTTAATGTAAAAAAACGCAATATATAACTCAGAACCGTTAACCCAGACATACAAAACCAAACATTGAATAATATTACAAAAATGATACCTTCCAACTTTTTCTTTTGTTCAAAAGTTACTACTGGACTGCAACCATTAATGAATTTTTGAAATGATATATTTAGTTCTTCCCAAAACCATCAACATCATGATTAAAACCATGAGTTTCATTTCTTTGTGCTTTTTTTATTATTACCTAAAAGAATAATATTTCAATTGTAATACCGAAAATAAAAAAAAAAAAAAAAAATAAAAAAAAAAAAAGGAAATTCAAGTACGCATTTATCCTAAAAACAATAACTAAGAACAAAAATTTACACAGAAGATAAAAAGTCACAAATAAAATCATACAGCCAAAGTTATATACCTAGGCATAGTACGTAAACGATTACCATAACACAAAATATGCATAAACGCGATAAAATATAAACTTAAGAAAAATACAGCCAACAACGCTTATTTTTTGTAGGATAGTTTCATTGCACAGTCATTTAAATTACATAATCCATTCTTCTCTTAAGTAACCCTCTCAACATTATAACCCATCATGTGCTTCAATTCTACTTAACAGATGAAAACATTCAAAAAACATATACAAAAAAACCTAATCATGCTATGACGAAATCTAAAGAAAAACAAAACAAAGTAAAAGAAACTTTGAAAATATATTAACCTTAAAAATAATAATTAAAAACAAACGTAATGACAGAATTAGTATAGCTGAAAACTTTTTAACATATGGAGCCATTTTTTATTTCCAGTTCAAAGCTCCTCCTCTGCGCTGGAAAATTCAAAACACAACAGTAAACATCCCTCTTATCCTTTATTTATCCACTAATACTAACTGTGTTTTAACTAAATAGATACTATTTTAACTTTACCTTTCAATACCAATTCACATCATCATGATAGTAAACAACACAATATTGATCATGTTCTGTAGCCATTATCAAACACTTCTAAACTCTTTTACTTTCTATATTTCATACCTGTAAACAAATTAATAACACTCGATTAACTTTCCAGCATACTTTCCTATTGTAAACATACACTTTCTATTTGTTTTCTACTGCAATTTCACTACCATTTTTATACAGTGAAAGACATAAAAATGCTTTCTTCGTAACTTCATAACTGTGGAGCCATTTTGAAATAAATAAAATAAGGAACAGTTCGTTACCAAAACAAATCAGTAACTGCTCGTGTAGGACCTGCATCTTTATGATCTGATCGTTTTAACTCGGTTTTTATTCTCTTTTAACGCTGTATTTATTAAATCCGTTTGACTCATGTACTTACGTATATTACTTTATATCTTTTCCAAACAATTTTCCACCGAAAAAAGTAAAACCATTTTCACCAATGTAAATAAACATCATCCTTTCTTCAACTTCATCTACATTACTTCTGTACTGCTGCACTCCCATAACTATTTGATAACTATAAAAAGAAATTCGTAAAATCAGCACGACTTTCTTCCACTCGTTCTTCGTTTGGTTTTCATCTGAAAAAACCTATATATAAAAAAAAACAAACATCTGTTCAAAAACTCACGTGTGCTACCTGCTAACTAATCACTTACACACATGCTGCTGCCTGTTCTTTTATTAATCGTTCGATCTTTCTGCAGCTTATCTTTTAAAAACTTCACTGCACTTCTTCTGTATATCTAAATATGATTTTTCATTGTAAACAAATAACTAACTCACTTGCTACCCGTGTTGTTTTATTAATAAGAGTAAAAGTTTAGCAAAACGTTTTATAATAATAACAATACCTTCGTGTTTCTTCGTCAGTTCTTTCGTCGATTTGCTGCCTAAAACAATCAAATTTAAATCAAAATATTCGTATACAAAAAGAAACACGTCTTCTTCGCGAAGTTTCTTGCTCACGAAATGATCGTTGACAAATTTCGAACGATTAACATTGCATTGCTTGCACTCCTCCAAAGACGTTTTTCGGCTGATTTCCACTGCGCAAGCCAAAAATAACAAAACGGAGGAGCATATACTAATCGCGAAAAATCAAAAAAATCACTCTCGCTTTGGCGTGGTTTTACGACGAAAAGGGAAAAAATAAGAAGGTTTTGACCGTGAAAAAAAAGTAAATATATCACTCTCTAAAATAAAAGTGGGATGCACAAAGCGAATTAGTATAATAAGATTACTATATAAGTAGATTACTGGCAAGTAGTTCTCACTATTATGAATTCCTCGCGATAGCCAGTCCCACGGTAAGAGAAGCTTTACAATACAACGAATGGTTTAATGAGCAAGGTAACCATGTGGCATAGTGTAGCGGTGATGGTATTTCCAAACTAACTTGGAATATGCAAACCAAATAGATCAAAACTTTAACTAGCAAAATCTGCACAAAACTTTGTTGTTATCTCTTAAGCTTAACTCACACTGATGTCAATACCTTTTAAAAAGTGTAAATAATGCTTAACAAGTAGTATTAGAAAGTATTTGCTATAAACGAAAGAAATGTGTGAACTGCAAACATGGATTCATATTTTATAGCCAAAATAAAATTTGTTAAAGAAATTATGTAAGAGCCAAAAGAAAAAAAAACAATCTTTCCAAACAAAATTAAACCGTAAAATCCATTAAAGAAAATCTGCGTTTCAAACTTTAATTCAAAACAAAACAAGAGGCCCATAGGCCTTAAGGTCAGCGCGAACTGTATGTTCAGATGTCTAAAGATCATGATCACTTTAGAAAAGAAAAATGACTAGCTAGAATACAGTTTGATTAGTATCTGGTAAGCCCGTATTCGGTTGGTGAACATACGAATCGCAAATGTAAATCCATTCGCTCAAAGCAAAGACATATTAAAAAACTCTTGTGATAAAAAGGGCCCCTGTAATATTTTCACAAAGCAGTGAATCGTCGAATGAATAATAACCGAAGAAACCTGGCATATTGCATACAAATTACTACCTCCGAGATCGAGACAAAAACGAAAATTTCTATGAGCCGAATGAGTTATAACATGCGCATCTTTTTTCTAATAGATTCATTGAACGGAAGTTGCCTTAAATAAATATCAAGGTAAACGTTATAAAAGAAAACCTTACGTTTCCACGGCAATCAAGTAAGGGGCTGGTTACACGATCCCGGTTAGCTGGAATGAAATTTCATCCCGCCTTGTCGAGATCAGCCCCTAAATCCTTTTCCTTATTAGTCGGGGGATTTTCTGTGACACCATATAAACAATATACGGTAATACGATACGCATCAACGGAAATCATATGGGCATTACAACTACAACTTTGATACTTTAATCGATTTTATTTAAGCTTCAAATTTGAGTTTTACAAGTTAGACTTTCAAGCTTTACAATTAACGAAGCCATATAATATACCTGAAGATGTAAAAAGTGTCTTACGAAAAGCTTCGTGTAATAAATTAGTTTTAACAATACTGTTTCTGTGTTTTTCACTATCAAGCTTTACGTTCTTACAGGATTACGTGTTTGGTTTAACACGCAAGTGAACCTTTTTGTACCAAGTAAGTGGTCCACAGATGAGGTCAAATGAAGATCTACTGCCAGGCAGTTGCTGATTACTAAAAATATAAGTGTAAAAAGTCATGTATAATTGCCCAACGCACCAATTAATTCTAACTAATCCCATTTAACAAAATTCAAACCTTATAGAAAATAGAATTACAACATCATAATTTTAAAGTTTTGAATATTATACCTGAAGGGAAAATAGTTACTGAATTTCTCTATTTCAACTAAATTTATCACTCCTATAAAGGTAAAATTCAGTTCAAGAAAAGTTTTTCTTTTTCTCTGGTTAAAAAATAAATTTGAAATAATTTGTATGTATTTTGTCTGATTTTCAAATATTTTTCATAATGGCACAAAAATATAGAAAGTGACTACGACTAAATATGTGGTTTGGGCATATGCCAATTTAAAGGAAGGTTTGTTTTAGGTTGGATTAACCCTGATTTAAATAGGCAAGTAAAATATGTTACCTTATTCGAATTGTTTGCGGAAGAACTAATTAGGGGACAAAATTTTGTAAATTGAACCTCAAGAAAATCATGATTTGCAGGATTAATTTTTGTGAATTTGCCAAAAATGTCAGAATTTGTTGGACAAACTTGTGCGATTTAAAAATTTAAAAAAGTTTTTTTCATCCTTTACTCATCATCATTTTCATTATCTAGAATATCAAAAATAAGAATCTGCAGAATCTCCTTCATTTTTCCTGTATAAGATAGAAAAAAGGTCTGAATGTATGATAGTGATAATAATGATGTAATCAGGGTCTAATCAAGGCTAGTATTTGATACGTTGATCGGACGCTGCCCTCAGCATTTCTGTTTTTTCAATTAACTTCTGACTAATTAACTTCTTGTTTTTATATTACGATTCAGCTTGTAATTTAATTTTACTAATAATTAATTTAATTTTACTAATAATGATGACAACAGAAATGTCGAAACTTGCTAAAAAGGTCTTTTGGTAAATTTTTGTTCATTTAAAATTTCAACCTACAAAATTGTTTAACAGTACAAGAACACAATGAAATAGAACATAGTCACAAGAAAAAGAATAGTCTGGAAATATTCTTAATATGTCGAGTTCTGCGAAAATTAGAGCCCATGCTTTATTATGGTGCATGGAAATTAAACATCAGGCGGGAAAGTTTAAGTTTACTTAAGTAAACTCAGCATGCCTGGAGCAAATTGCTAAATATTTGGTTGTTCTAGCTCATAGTCTACGCAAGGGATCGCTATATTTCGTGTTTCTCATGGAGACGAAGACTATAGCATTAATTTACGAACTAAATAGATAGATATCGTAGAGAGACAGGGTTGTTGACAAATCACTAAGGGAGCAAATTCAAAAGAGGAATATAAGTATATGTGAGCTTCATTCCGAGAAGTATCTGATTTCAGCAATTTTGATGATCTTTTATTGGCGCTATTTCCTGTTCCTAGCCCTAACCCTGACCCTAAAATATCCTGGACGGAGAGTGCTGCAAAATCAAAAGAGCTGAGTAAGCGATCGGCAGTGTTTTTATAAATAATCTTTCTTTCTGAGACATTCATTTCTTTGAGTAAATTAGGTATCAAAAATATTATTTTTTTCGTGAATTGTAAAGAAATGTGATCTTTTTTTTACTATTCATTATGTTTCTTGTGTTGTGTAGAACGGTTTCCAGGGAAAAATAGGGGAGTGCGAAAAGGAAATAGTGCCTTTTATTTTGGTTCAAATATAAGTAATATAAGCAAAAGATTTTTACAAACAGATAAAGAAATATATACATAATTCAGCTCAGCTAGAAAATATGTATATTTTCCAGGCTTTTTCTTGTGACTATGAATAAAATAATTCAGTAAGAATCACCTTGTCTTCCCTTAAGGTATGTAAGCTAACATCTTATCTTTAAATATATATAATGTTTTGGAGAGAAATAAAACATTAATTTGAGTGGCATCAGATAATAATCTATGCATCTTGCCTGACTTTTTCTTCCAGAATTTTTATCCCATCCAATTAGGATACGTTTAAAGGAACCAAAGTAATGTACTTCTTGTCTTGGTTCTTGTTGATAAGTTTTGTACAGTAACGAAGAAAAACACGAAGAACAACGATTTGTAATATGGCTTTCTTGCATACGCAGAAATCCAATTACATGTCTTTTATTATAATTAAAAATTTAGATACATCATTTTACGGAAATATACTCAATCGTTTTAAATTCTCAAATGACTCTGAAACAACACATGTCTTCTATAATCTTTTCAAAGAAGATCCGCAAAAATTAGTGCATTGAACAACATTTAATGGATAAAAAATTTAGATCTAAAGCATATACAAAAATAAAATACATGGTTGGCAACTTCAGATTTCAAGCTGTGTGAGGTCTCTAACGCTTAGTCTTAGCGAAACGATTCCATACATTTTTTGATCAGTTTTTCAAGCTCTACAACATGGGTATACTTTCCGTTTCCGTAATTAAACTTTTCGTCAAAGGGTTCACACACGGGAACGCAAGATTTGACACATCATTTTCGAAGTTAATCTCGGTAAAACGTTTTAGCCGGGATACTGATACTGGGTGATAATTTGAGAATTTAATTATGAAAGGATTCCGTACGTGTGGTATTTAGTTATAAAAGTAACAGAATAAATGAAAACTAGCCGCCAAGGCGGCGTCGCTCGCCGCCCATGTTCAGCTTGCGTTGTATCACCACCTGCTCCAAATTATTGCACTTAAAACCAGCGATAAGACTTCCTTTGCTGCTGGCTTTATCGCTTAATAAAGCTCGTTTGCACGTGAAGAGAAATACGTTCCTGGTGTTTCAAATCTTGCATGTTCTTAACTCAGCCGTTCATTGTCGCGGTCGCATTTAAAATGTTAGTAGACTTTCTTGCTTTACACAATGCATTCCGAACGTGAACTTCACCTGGTTTTTATTTACGATTTTAAACCAATCAAATATCAGTTTAACAATACACTCAAAACGCAGAGAGAAAAAACTTTTCAACTTATTATTAGCTTTTGTTTTACGCGCTCTAACATGGGTGCTGTCAAAAGTAGGTGAAAAAATGGCTTTTCTTCTTAAAAAGATCACACGGGAGGAGAAAAAAATGCTCGTGCTAAATGAATGAATTGAATAGAAAACGTTCGATCAGATTAAAATAGATTAAAAGAAATCGATTAAAAGAAATTAAGACAACTATTAAGACAAAAGCAAAAAAAAATATTTTGTTTCATGATTCTCTTTTTTTATCGGTTTTTAAATATATATTTTGATTGCTCGAAAAAAAGTTCACCCGTCTCAGACAGTCACGAAAGCGTTAGGATACACTGGCAAACCGAACATGCTGCCACGTTCTGCCACTGCTGCTTTTTGTCCAAACTGTTTAATCAGTTAGTTTCTTTGTTGATATATTGTTTTCAAAGTCAAGTCAACGTGGAATATAAAACTGACAATAATAATAAAAACATAACGTTATTCCTATTAGTTCATCAGCCAAAAAATGTCACGTTCGAATGGGGTTGCAATGTATTTGCTTCGAACTCACGTCGCACACAAAAAAAGAAATAATTTCGCTCACAACTCAATCTACCATTTTGCGTGACTTACAAACAAACAAACAAACAGACAGACGGAGAATCGGCTATTAATAT
Source organism: Turritopsis dohrnii (assembly GCA_027922465.2). Lineage (NCBI taxonomy): Eukaryota > Metazoa > Cnidaria > Hydrozoa > Anthoathecata > Oceaniidae > Turritopsis > Turritopsis dohrnii. Next base: position 96,779 of record BQMF02000653.1, on the reverse strand, counting down.
ATAGATAAAAATGGGAAAAGAGTTTAAAAATATTAGCAGGTATGGTCCCACAAGTTATGCAAATAACATATATGACTACTAGTTGATGTGCCTGCCATTTAACCAAGCATAGCCAGGTCCAAGAGTGGAAAAGTTTTACAACACAAGAAATGGTCCAAGCATTGAAGTCAAAAACATTTTTAAAGGAGTTAAAGAACTTAAATTCGGAAAATCAAATAAATGTAATAAGCTATTAAATCTTTATTTGAACTGCATATGTTCGCCATATAGACGTATATTCTGAAATGAACGTCTCTGTTTAAAATTTCTGCTCTATCTTTTGCAATTCTAATTTAGGATGCTGATTCCCTTGCTGTAATAGATGCTTCCAAATCATTGAGAGAGAAAAAAGAAATAAAATTAACACTAAACGCAGCATGATGAAGATTTGACGAAACAAATCTGAAACCCCAAAGTTGTCATGCTTTAAAGTCGGGACGTCCATTAAAAACCTTTATTTTACCCAGTAAAAGAGCGTTTGCAATGTAAGCCTAACTCTAAAATTTTGCCTATATTATATAGGTCCTATATTAAAACTTGTCATCGTTATCATCAAGCATATTCAGCATTTTCAGTCTTTTCGGATAGTCTAACGCCAGCATATCGATTATTTGATCCAAATCTTGATATCCTCATGGATATTTAGCAAAACCAGTCCGTGAAAACGATCCCAATGAAATGATAGTGGATTTGTAGAGCCTACCGAAACTAGTGGTATTACATCATTCCTTACAGAATAGTGGCAATGAACTGAAAACACATGTAAACAAGAAAGTTAGATAAATGTAAACAAGAAGTTAGATACATAAGATAAAAAGCACTGACCTTGTGTCATAGATATGGAATAAAGAAAAACAAACTTGTTTATAAAAACATTTTATTTGTGTCATAGAGTTCCGTAAGTACGTCTTTACCCTCCGTAAAGTAGAAATCGATCTCTTGCATGTACAAATCGTGACTGGCAAAACTGCAAGAATATGCAACTATTTGTATATCTTGGGATACATAAAGATCGAATTGTTGATAGTTTCGACAATTGACAATTGAAGGCAAGACACTTTTTGGTATGGATCTTTTTTATCCACATATTTTCCCATTTTAAATTACTTAAACTTTGACCGCTTAAACAAAGATATCATTACCTTGTAAACCAATTGTTATCGTAGACATATATGCAAGTATCTCTTTAGCTACAATCAGTGCAACCAAAAATTAAAAAGTTTCCAGACATGATGGCAGACATGATGCCATTGCTTTTGAATCTGGATTGTTTTCCCAATGATCCACTTCCTAATTCCTTGAGTCAGCTATTTTTGCTAATGCTTTGTGTGTGGCACAATATGACTCAACAAATCTGGCAATCCCATGAATGCACTCTACAGATTTAAAAAATTGGTTACAACAAGGCAGTCAATGGTAAGCAATGGTAGGTCTGATATCTGAATTACCTTGTTCTGCATACGTTGAGCAACTTTTGGTTTTCTTGAAGATCATCCGTTAAATCTAAAATCCACTCAAAAAACCGTGAGAATTGGCAAAATAGTCTGATATACATCGACAATGCTGAAACATATCATGAACTGCATCAACTTTTAGAATCTTTACCACATAAAGATTAATAATATTTAATCATTTCCTCAATAATAGCAATTCCGATTGTTCCACTCTCACAATGGATAAACCTTACACTTTTTTCTTTGATGGCATTTTCTTGATTCATATATCTTAACACAAGTGATATTTGTTAGATATATCAGTTGCTTCATCAGCGAATTATAGAATTTCAGAATTTTTTCTATATCCGAGATAATATTGGATAGCCCCATCGTCATCATTGATGAAGAACAAAATCAAGTGTAAAACGAATAGGAACGATTCCTATTTTCATGATAAAGAAGATGTAAAACTTTCGAACGCTAAAAACGATTGGTTGAATTGGTTGAATGATCGAATGTTTAGTTACAGAGGTATGGAAAGTAAGTCAGTATGTTTTATATAGTTTTTAATCTTATGTTGCAGGTCCTTCATTCATAGCAGAATTTTATTTTTTTGACGAAGTCAACCTGTGTAAATATGTTTTTAATAATTATAATAAGATATTGTTTTGGAAATGGACTGTCCACTACCCAGTAAACAAAAAGACGTCTATAAGACGTCTTTTCTGGTCTCATACTGGTATGGACGTCTTTCAATTAGATAAGACGTCTTTGAGACGTCTTTTCTTGGGTTTTGAACAACCAGTTAATTTTCGTCCTAAGAGGACGTCTGAAAGACGAGTTTCCACTGGTCGATTTTTCGAACATCAAGTAAAACTGTTTGCGGGGATCAAACGAAGAATCGTTGAGGAACGAAGTATTTTATTCCAAAGGTTTTCCTTGTATTTTCGTATCATATAACAAGATTCGCAAAAATGCGACTATATATTTCCCCAAAGTTGCAAACATTTTATCAATTATTGTGTGTACATCGACAACCATGAGAAAAATACATCATTAAATAATTACAGTATAGCTACCATCAACCTGATACTCAGATTGAATTTAATACCACAAAAAAACTTACTTTGAACTTATTATGAAATGAAGTTGTTCACAGTCAAATGATAAGGTTTTTCTTAAATTTTTTTGCTGAGGAGTTAAAAAGTGACTGAGAAGTTACTATGAACACGTAGCTAAAATTTATAAGACCTAAATGCGACTAGTATTTCCCCTTAAACAACTGCATATCAACAACCCCATCAATGTGTAAGACAATTATAATATAATATGTATGATCTTTATTGTTGCAGAAGCTTGACAAGTTTCCTATCCTTTATATATACCATAAAATCACGGTAAACAATGTAATTTAACAGAACACTTGCCTTTTGTAACTCGGATAAAACTATCTTACAACATTACACAATCAAATTTGTATACAGGTTTTCTGTACAAAAGAAGAAAAGAAAATTGTTAAACCTAATTTTGATACCACAGTATACTTTTCGGGTAGACATATAAGCAAATAACTATCAAAAGCAATCAAAATCTCTACTAACAAATATTACGTGTAACATTTCAAATTAGGACAGATTTCAAAAAAAAGATGCGCTTAAAGTGACAATTTATAAAACTAAATTCAAGTATTCAGAATAAACATCAAAAAAATATGTTCACACTCATTGTTTATTTTGTGGTAAAAACGACCTTCATATATAAATCCCAAATGGAAAAAAAAACTTTGGTAGTGAAAGTACATATCCATACAGTATCAAAACAGTATACGTGACCATAGAATTCATCCATAGTAAACTATGTTTCTGTTGTTGGATTAAATGACTATCCAGGAAAGCACACTGGACCAGATTCTTTCAAGTTATAATGTGTCTCAATCCTGTGTGTTTTAAAAAATATTATACGTAATTGGTTTTCTGAACTTCTTATTGGATAGACGACATCACGTTTTTACTTGCTGTTTTTGTATGTACTTTTTGAATTAACAAACTGGTTGAACTGGTTGTTCTCCACATGAAAAGTCTTTCCTTTATGGCTGGTGTACATTGTGTGCTTTCAGTTCAGTTGGGCTACATTATATCAGGATGAAAAATAAAAATAAATCTTCAGCCTGGCTATTGATAATGAATTTTCACTTTTGCACTGAAACCACAGCTTCAATGGTTTGCTGTTCGAAGCAAATTAATTACCAATCATCATAACATTGTTATCAACACAAAAACAAAACATCATTGATATATCAATTTTTTCTGGTTTTTACACGTTCATTTCATTCAAAAGATTTTACAAAGCTTTTTAAGACAACACTGAACTAAAACGATTCATTTCCATCATTTAACGTTTCATCTATTGAATCATTTTTAAAAGCTAGCATAAAAAAAGCAAAAATCTTCCACTGCTCCATCTGCACTGACTGAAAAAAAAATGGCGTGCTGTAGACTAGCCTCTATTCTTATCTACTTTGGCTAGGCGAAAATTCAATACCGAACCGCGGCTATAAAAGTGAACGGAGAAGAAGGAGAAGAAGGAAACTGCCGGTTTTAACATATATATTCGCCCTATATATGGGGAAATATATAAAAAGTAAACACTTTCACTTTTTATTACATCAAGGTTTCGCGTTAAAAATGGCTGACGTCCCAGGATGAATTTTGTGATTAATTCTTGTTTTCTCAGCTAAGTACCTTTTACTTTCAAAGTTTCCCCCGATAATTTGCTGTATTGTTATGGTTTTATGCAGTAATTTTTTATAATCCATACTATAGTTTGTTCACTACATTCATGTACAAACACGGCTGAGTGCTTCGGTGGCCTTTCAAATTTTAATGATCGCTATCAAAAATAAGGCTATCCTTTATGTCTGAACTTTTAGAGTTTTCAGGAGGTTAGAAAAACACATCGTAGATAATTTATGAATACTAACTATCTTGCGTATAAGTTGTTTTGATGAAAATAAAAGATGAAAATAAACGAACAATAGGCTTTTGTTGAAATGTGCGTAATACACTCAATGTAACACTTATGCCTGGTTCACATATGCGGCGCAGACGCAAGCACAGGCGCAGACGCAAGAGTAGTGTGCACTAGATCGACGCAGCGACTCAGACGCAGATGCAAGTATGAAAACGTTTTGATCCTTGCGTCTGCGTTTGCGTCGATTTCTTTTGTTAAAACCTTTGGAAACAATGAAAGCATGCTCAAAATGCGTCTTATATATCTAAAACGATGTTTTCATTTTTTTATTACAGTTAACTCCTGTTAACTCGAACACCGGATAACTCGAACTTTTATAATCTCGAACTATTTTCCCCGTTCCCTTGAACATTCTCTATTACTTTCTTATAAAAATCACTCGTTAACTTGAACCTCGGTTAACTCGAACATTCGTTATCTCGAACCATTTTCAAGTTCCCCTTCAGACAATTCCTTCGGATAACTCGAACATTTTACTTTAAAGGAAAAAGGAAAAAACAATTTTTGAACAGAAAATTAAATTTCTTTAATTTTAACTAATTCTTTTTGTAGAATAGACATAAACTCGGCTTGTCCAGATATATATAGTATGCATGGAACTTGTAAACCATCTCCATCGCCAAGATTACATCTTTTTCCAGTGACCTTTGCATGACACTTGGAGTATGGGTTACTACGCAGAAAATAAAACAAAGTCTTTGCAAATCTTCCAGTTTTGCCTTTTTTTAGATGCCCCACAATATTTTGGTTCTTTTTAACAGCTACAACAAACTTGTCCACAGGATTATCTGGTTCCGTGGAAACTTCCAACAGTTCGTCTAGTTGTGGTGTCCAAATGTTTTGGTAAATATGATGTCCCTTGATAAATGTTTCGAGATCCATACTTGTGATCAAGGTAATTGGTAGCTCATCTTGTTTGCAAATTGTTTCAGTTGTCACAACCTCAGTCATATTGAAAAATGGATTTCCTGTGGCTGTTTCATCTTTAATATTAAAAACTAAAGCTATAGATTTTGCCGAAAAAATGAGCCTTGAGAATTTCCATGCTTCAGATGGTTGGCTTGACCGCTGGAAAAAGCGATACAATGTATCTTTCAAAAAGATCTCTGGCGAAGGAAATGCGTGCACCGATGAAATGACTGCACCTTGGGCAGAGACTACGTTGCCAACCATACTATCTGAGTATGAACTCACCCAGATCTATAATGCAGACGAGTTTGGTTTTTTTTATCGTGCTCAGCCGGAAAAATCTCTTCATCTCAAGGATGAAAGATGCGTTGGTGGTAAGCACAGTAAGCTTCGACTGACAGGATTAGCAGCGGCTAATGCAACGGGGGAAAAGTTGCCCATGTTTGTCATTGGGAAATCAAAATCTCCACGATGTTTTAAGAATATAAAGCATTTACCATGTCGCTACCTCAGTCAAAACAAAAGCTGGATGGACAGCATATTGTTTGAAGAATGGGTCCGTGAAATAGATCGACATTTTACTGCAGAAGGAAAAAAAATTGCTCTAGTGGTTGATAATTGTCCGGCCCATCCATCAATTGATAACCTTGTATCAGTCGATTTGATTTTCTTGCCACCAAACACGACCTCAAAGCTTCAGCCAATGGATCAGGGTATTATACGATCTTTAAAAGCTTACTACAAGTCATTGTCTGTCCGAAAATTAATTGAAGCCATAGAGAAGAACAAACCACTTCCTGCATTTTCTATACTAGATGCAATGCGAATGCTTGACGTTGCATGGGGAAAAGTTACAAAAGAAACCGTTGTAAACTGCTTCGCAAAAGCTGGTATTTCAAAAGAAAAGCAAGCCGAATCTTTGTCAGAGGCTGATGATCCTTTCAAAGATCTACAGGAGCAGTTGGATAAGCTTGCTGTTCATGCACCAGAGTTTTTCCCTGAAGGAACCACTGCTGCTGACGTTGTATCTGCTGATGACTCCGTCATAAACACGGAACCAGTTATGACCGATGAAGAAATATTATTTGACATGCTAGAACAAGATGATCATGCGACGGAAGAACGCGACGATGATACTTCATATATTCAACCAAGTTGTCCTAACTCTGATGAAATTCGCCGAGCACTGGAGGTCTTGCGTGAGTATATGCTCTTCGGTGAAAATGGTGAATATATACACCAATGTGTCAATCAAATAAACACAATTGTGGAGAACGAGTTAATCGCGAAGTTAAAGCAAGTTGATATACGAGAGTATTTTCAAAAGAAGTAAAATCATTGACTATTGCACAATATGCTATTTAAGTATTTTTTGTTAAAGAAGAAAAATCGCCTTAACTCGAACAAACATCTTATTTTTCTTAAAGTTCGACTTAACGGGAGATTCGCTTAAGTCGAACATTCGTTAAGTCGAACTAATTTTCCTGGTCCCTTGGAGGTTCGAGTTAACGGGAGTTAACTGTAGTTTTTAAGAATTTTGATAGTGAGAAAGGGATTACTGTAGAGAAAATAAAAATATTAGAAAAAATAGAAGAAAAATTAAGTGAAGTATCCGGTACTTTATGATAAAGCACGAGTCACTTCGAGGATAAACGAAAAAAGCTGCTTCCGTGGGATGATGTTGCACGAGAAACAGGATGTCCAACTAGAGCATCGTTACCATCTGTCCTTTTGTAAACACCTAAAGCATACTTGTCAAAGGTTAACGCTTCATCTCTCGGGTCTGGCTTGAAATCTGAAATCGATATGGCAGATGCCTGTCCTAAGGAACTAATCGTCGATGAAGACCATGAAAGTGACGAGGATATTGATAGTGTAACAATTAATGCATTTTTTTCTTCCAAGCATGATTTATATTTTACGAAAATACAAAAAAATGTTTCTTATCTCGAAAAGCAGGAATAATTTGTAGCAGTAAAAGTTTCTTAAGTTTTGAAGATTCTAGTACTAGGTTCCTTATAAACCGGTTTATTATAAAAATGACAACGTGTATTTACGTGTTTGACTTTTGTTCTCCTGACAGATGTAAAACATGTGAAAAAGAACGTTGATCTTTGAATTTTTAATCCTTATTTTTCGAAAAATATTTATAAGCGCCCTTTTCGAATAAGTTGGACTTTACTTTGGTAATAAAAAACCTGAACTTGTGTCTGATTTCTTGCATGACTTTCTGGTTGAGTGGAAAGATTTAAAGCGTGATGGTTTGTATGTTTGTGGAAGGAAGTATTCCAATTTACTAAAAGCTATTATGTGTGATGCTCCAGCCCGTGCATTCTTGAAGGGCATCATTTATGATGCTGAATACTATTCCTGTGAATGATGTACAATCACAAGTACACATGATGGAAGAGTTGTCTTTAATGACTTTCCAGCACAATTAAAGTACGTTTCAAATGAACTTGCACAGTTTTTATAAATGCTTGGCAAATTTGAAGGTTATGAGATATTTCAAAAATTCTTTTTGCGCTGTGTCAAGCTTGGGAAGCACTTTTTCATGATCTAAAAAATTTGAAAGAATAATGAAAACCGCAAAACATAATCCTTAAAAGTCATTCAGGTCGCATGTTTTAACATATTCACTCCGTTGTGATTTCATTAATTTTCCAGGGGTAAGCAATAATCTTTCCACTAAACGGCTCTATTCAACAGAATATTTACACAATTTAACTTCCCGTGCATAAGTCATAAATTTTTATATTAATCCCAAAGGGATACTTTTACAGTACACCGTATCGAGACAATGAATGCAATACCATACAAAGTTAAATGCTCATGTAGTCATTGCATCTAACGTATTCCCAATTTTATTAAATGTTAAATACTTTCACCGTTGCAAAATCTATCACGCCCCGGTTTTCATCAAATCCTTACAAGTTTGTAACCACGAGAAACATGCGACCTAAGTGACTTTAAAGGATTATATCTTGCGATCTATTTTGCTTTTTTGAAAAATTATTTCGCCTTTTGAACGATCAAAGATTGAAGTTTGTCTCACAAAGAATTGAGCTGTTTTGCTCTTTTCTATAAGAAGCTCGTTTTTTCATCTTCGTTTTTCTTCTTCCATTATTCTTCTAAATTTTTTATATCATGAAAAAGTGCTTTTTAAGCTTGGCACAACGCAAAAATGCGCAGTGAGGATGCTTTCAAACGATTTGGCTATCCCAACCACCAGCGTCAGATTTCTCCTCTTGTTGATGCTGGCATTTCCTGTATTCATGGTTTTGTGCTGGACTACCTTAAGGGAAGAAAGGTTTGCGAAAGAAATTAATGCGGAATTAAAGAATGCGAATCAGTGACCAAAAACATTTTGAAATGCGGAATTAAAGAATGTGAATTGGCTACCCAGGCTAGGTAGCGTCGAGGAGAAAGGATCGTCTCTTGAAAGTTTTCTAGCATGCCGTTTAATTCCTTTAAACAAGAACCCTGGTTTACGACCTATTGGAGTAGGGGAAGTCTTAAGAAGGATTATTGGCAAATCTATTATGACGACAGTACGCGATTCCGTTATCAATTCAGTTGGATCACTACAAGTATGTGCTGGTCAAGACGCTGGTATTGAAGCTGCTATACATTCTATGCACGACATATTTGATGAAGAAGACACAGAAGCTGTTCTCCTGATAGATGCAACGAATGCTTTCAATGTTATCAACAGAAATTTCTTTCTTCATAATATCCGTGTCGTTTGTCCAGAAATCGCGATCTTTGTGACAAACTGCTACTCAAAACCTTCTAGGCTGTTTGTAATTGGTGGTGTAGAAATTTTATCAGCTGAGGGAACTACTCAGGGTGATCCGGTTGCAATGGCAGTATACGCCACAGGAATCATACCAATGCTCCTGTTTATACTTGAATTAACCGATCCTCTTCCAGGGAAACAAAAAAAATCAGTTGCACTTGCTGATGATCTAACAGCGGCTGGTTCGATTGACAACTTGAAAGTTTGGTGGAAACACTTAAATGATCTTGGTCCAAAATTTGGATACCATCCAAATGCATCAAAATGTTGGCTGATTGTAAAGAGTCATCTTGAATCTAAAGCAAAAGCGGTATTTTCCGACACTGAAGTTAAATTGACAACTGATGGCAAACGACATCTCGGTGCTGTAATTTATACGGATATTTACAAGAACGAATATGTAAGTGAAAAAATCGACAATCTATGTAAAGAACTACTTACACTTTGCGAGTTTTCAAGATCAGATCCTCAGTCTGGATATTGCTGTTTTGTAAGTGGCTTCAGACACAAACTTACATATTTGATGAGAACTGTACCAAATATAAGCCATCTGTTTCGACCATTGGATGACATTGTTCTAACGAAGTTCATCCCTATAATTACGGGTGGAATACAAATCAACAGCAACCAAAGGAAGTTATTATCACTTCCTGTCAAGGACGGAGGCCTGGCACTTCCAATTTTTGCTGACATCGCTGAAATCGAATACAACAACTCACGATTCATCACACAAAATCATTGTCACCACATCAAAAACCAGAGTCGAAAGAAAAATAGAAGAGATCGAGTAAACGACATAAAGAATCAACTGAACGATCAAATGAGTAAAGAACAAACACGCTTGTTTACTCTTAGTCAAGAGAATGGAGCATCTTCTTGGTTATCGACCTTACCAATAAAAGAAGAAAGTTTCCACCTCACCAAACAAGCATTTACAGATCTCCTCAGAATTCGTTATGGTTGGCAGCCACAAATCGTCCCGACCAACTGTGAATGTGGATCCAATTTTACGATCGATCATGCGCTATCATGTAAAAAGGGTGGATTCGTTACGCTCCGTCATAATGATATTCGAAACACCACGGCAAAGCTTTTATCTGAAGTATGTCACGAGGTAAAGATCGAACCAACATTACAACCTTTAGTCAATGATCAATTGGAAACCGTTGCAAATGTTGCAGATCAAGCACAATCAGATATATGTGCGCGTGGCTTCTGGATCTCTGGTCAAATGGCATTTTATGATGTTAGGGTCTTTAACCCATTGGCTAAACGATACAGAGATGTAGAGCTACCTACATGTTATCGTGTAAACGAGAAGGAGAAGAAGAATCAATATAACGGCAGAATCATGAATGTTGAACATGGTAGTTTCACACCTCTCGTCTTTTCGGCAAGCGGTGGAATGGGTCGAGAATGCTCGAAGTTTTTCGATCGACTGGCGGACATGATAGCAGAGAAAAGACATTTACACAAGTCCAAAATAACATCATACATCAAACGCAAAATGAATTTTTTCTTGATAAGATCTCTGGTTAGATGTATTCGAGGAAGTAGATCAATATATGGGAACGTAAAAATGATCAATGACGCAGCAGTCTGCGAACAGCGGGCTACTGTTGTCAATCATTAAATAAATTATATCTCTGATAATATATGTAAATAATATATAATAAATAATATCATACCTTGTAATAAATATTATGTATATATGTATATACTAATGAAAAAAAAAAAAAAAAAATTAAAGATTGCGAAATAAAACAAATACAAAACAAATTCGCAGATTAAATACTTTAATGCGTTAAAATTCTTTCATAGAAAGTTTGGTTCATTGAAATCTTTTGTTTTTATTATATATTTCCCCGTAGGGCGAAATATATGTTAAAATCGGCTTTTTCCTTCTTCTTCTTCTTCTCCTGAGTTCACTTTTATAGCCGCAGTTCAGTATTGAATTCTGGCCTAGCCAAGGTAGATAAGAATAGAGGCTAGTTTTCAGTAATGTTGTACGCCATCTTTTTTTAGTCAGTGCAGTTAGACAGTGGAAGATTTTTGCTTTCTGCTAGCTTTTTTGAGATGATTCAAAACGTTAAATGATAGAAATAAATTGTTTAAGTGTTGTGCTAAAAAGTTTTGTAAAAAAATTATGAATGGACATGTGAAAACAGAGAAAAAACGTGTGTTTCCTAGTCGTTCAACCTAACAACAGAAACAGTTTGCTATGAATGAATTCCATGATCACGTATATACTGTTTTGATATTGAATGAAAGCCTGTTTTGATATTATATATACACCTTATGAACAACGAATGTAAATCAAAACGCATTCTAATAAATAACAGTCTGAAAAGCAGAAGTTTGTATCCTGGCTTGATTTAGCTAAATCAAGCCAGGATACAAACTTCTGCTTTTCAGCTATGTAGTACATATTATTTCTTATATACAAATTTATATTTTCACAACCGAAATCTGTTGTTTTCATTTGGGATTTAAACTAAAGATCTCTTTATCACCTAATAAATAATGTGTGAACATATTTTTTTGAAAAAGACATGTTTATTTTGAATATATATATGCTTTGTTTTGTAAGAACAGTTTTATAAGAATACAAGCCTCAGATTTAGCCAAAAATAAGAACAACATTAAGAACAACCTGTGACTCAAGTCACTGTTCCAAAAGTCAAGAACAGCTTGAGCCTGAATTTTTGTGTAAAATAAGAACTGTTCAGGATGTGAATTTTTTCTCGAGCAGTCGTAAATAGTTTCGAAGTTTATTATTTTCATATTCAGGCTGGAAAAGCCTCAAAAATAAGAACAGCCAGCCTCAGGTCAGATTTTACTAGTTCTTATAAAGAAGGGGTGTACTTGAATTTAATTTTATAAATTGTCATTTTAAGCCCTTCTTTTTTTTTGAAAATACTCTTCCTTCTTTACACGTAATATTTTGTTAGCAGAGATTGGGTTCTGATTGCCTTTGATAGTTATTTGTTTATATGTCTATCTCAAAGTATTTTTAATATTATATATTAGTAGTATTGGCATTAGGTTTTCTTTTCTTCTTTTGTAAACCTGTATACAAATTGTATGTTTAAGTTTTATCCGAATTACAAAAAGCAATTGTTATTTTGAATTACATTGTTTTCTTTGATTTTATGGCATAAAGGATAAGGAACTTGTCAAGAGTCAGCAAGAATAAAGATTTATTATGACAGAATTGCTTTACACAATGTATTTTCAGTCATAGTTTTTACCTGTGCCCATAGTAACCGCAAAAATTGTAAGAACATCTTCATTTCAGAATTAGTTCAAAATAAGTTCTTTTCTGGTATTAGATTCAATTCTACGCTGTGGACATTTTTATCTGAGATTCAGGCTTATGAGTTATATCATTGTAATTATTTAATGATACATTTTTCTTATGGTTATCAATGCGTACAATAATTGACAAAATTTTCGTAACTTAGGGGAAATATATAGTCGCATTTTTGCGAATCTTGTTGCTTTTTGAAAACAAATCCCGTGAAATAAACATGATTTCATCTTCTCCTAAAGTGCAGTTATCACAAATTTTAATTTAAAGGAAATTTCACGGGAACTAAATTTCGCAGGTGGGTTGGTAGATTTTTGATTTTTGCGGGAATTAAATTTCGCTGATACCTAGATGCAGAAAAATTTCGCGGGCATTTAATTTCGCGGATGACTGAAAAGTTGAAAAACAAATTCAAAGATTGAATCTTACAAGTATCTACTTAATATGATTAAAATATGAAAGAAAAACAACGCTTTTACTGATGTTTTAACTCTCTGAGCATTTAAAGGTAAAAAATAAAAGTTTTAGGAAAAAATTTCGCGGTCGGTTAACAATAAGAAGATTCGTGGGAACTAAATTTCGCAAATGACCAAAATTCTTTGTTTCGCAGAAAATAAATTTCGCGGAAGACCCCCTAAACCGCGAAATCTTCTAATTTTAATTCAAAGTTTACTCTCCTAAATTGACTAGATTTTTTAGAACTTATAATTAATTCGTGTTTTAGGGTAAAAGGGAGTATTTTAATATTCATGTTATCACTAATTCGTGACTATCGAAACTCTATATCCACACAAAACACTAGGATTTCCTTTTTTGTCATAAAATGATATTTAAGCACTCCCTTGATCAATAAGAAAAAGTAAGAAACAATATATTTTGATTTTATGCATATATCTATTCTTCATTATCAGAAATCTCTTCAAATATATCAAATGCATTTCGTATTTCTCCTTCTCCTGCTAATACCCATTCCCATTCTTCATCTGTGTCGTCAGTAAATTTTCGAGCATATCCTCTCTCTGCGATCTCCTCTTCTGGAATTGGTGTAACATTAGTGCTTAATATTGGCTCACTGATGAGTGGATCAATATCGGCAAACGGATCAATGGAGGGTAGGTTGGTTGGCTAGTCCCATTTCTATTGCGTTTGTTATTCCAGATACTTTCCATCCATTTCCAATTACAGGCTTTCCACTCTCAGATGTCATGTAGACAAAATACTCCTTTATCCAATTAGCATGAAGCGGTTTCAGTACAATAAGGGTTAACTTTACTTCGATTTCGTCAATCTCTTTCCCTTTATCGTACTCATTACGAATTTGATCTGAATACCACTGTGTAAACGTTTTCTTGAAAAAAGCCTTGGCTGATCGATTAACCGTAAGATCTAGTGGTTGATAGACATCTGTCATGTTTGCAGGGACCTTAACCAGACAGATGTTGTGTTCTTTAAGGATATTCAGCACAGGCTCAGTCATCTGACCTCTAAACACATCAATAATGAGTAAAGCCATTTGCAAATGATTTCTTCCCAAACGTTCTCTCTCGTTTATTACATATGGATTGATGATTTCTTCGATAAGCTTTAAACTCTCTTTGGTATTACTGAAATGCTTTTCGTTAACACTTAAAGAAAAGCTTTCAGGAAAACTAACTTTTGGCAAACTCTGTACAGTTTTTCCACCATATATGAGTTGAATCGGAAGGAATTCGTTGGAAAAAGTTATCCCAAATGTTGCAGTTAAAGCTTTACGATAGGTTACCCCAGAAATATTGATGTGCTTCGATCCCCTTTTTACCAATGTTTGACTTGTTACTGGAGCAAATTTCAATGGGGTTTGATCAAAATTGAGGATCAAAGATGGTGGTATATTATGTTCTTCCACAAATTTGACGATCTGATGATGGAATAAGAGTCCAGCTTCTTTCTTTGCTCCATCAGGAATAGGTGGCTTTCCGGTAGTTGCAGATCGTTTGACAAATCCCATTCGGTTGAATAAACTCTTTGTCCAATGGGTCTTTTCAAGATCGAGTGATTTAAGGTGCTCGTCGTCACTTTTTGATATCAAGGTGTTGGCGATAGCGATAGCCACAACGGAATTTACGACTCCTCCTTTCTTTCGTATTGCATGCAAATACTTCATCACCTTTTTGTCAATTATTGGACCTAATGGTATATGGACCGAGACGCATAAATAACACATAACAGATTTTTCTTTTGTACTAATACAAAAGGCAGAAATGCTGTTACGGTTTTGTATTGTTTATGTCCTCTGATATAACAATGGTAGAAGATTTGATTGGTCAGTTTTTGTTGTTGCTGTCAAACATCATTGAATAAGTTAAGCTATTTGTGTTTATAACATTTTGAAGTGCGAGATAAAAAAACATTCTGCTACAACTTTTTAACTTTTTCTATGCTTAACGCGAGTTCTTAGGGTGGTTGTGAAAATGGAGTTGCAAAATATGTATGATTTAGATTCCGCTGTAAGAGGCTATCATTACTACAAAAAGTATTGGCAACCGGAGATTAACAAAGTATTATATTTATCTCATGAAAAAGACAACCATTTTGATTCGTTTGCAATAAAGATGTGTGACGCTGAAGGGAATATTAGGGGACACCTTCCGATGGAAATTTCGCGAGTTACGAAATTCATTTTGGAACGTGGCGCAAGAATCACTGCAACTTTACGATCGAAGTACCTTAAAGGAGTAGTCCGGCCAAAAAAAAATTTTTTTGAAAATGTCATTTTTGTGATGAGGAAGTCTGATTTAGTAGGAAATAATTTTTTTTTTTCATGTTTACAGTTTTCTTTCAGTTTTAAACAACCTTTTTTAAATGTACCGAAAACAGCTGTTACTAATCTCTGACGTCACTTATGTTCTCGTAGTTGTTCTTTATAAAAAGATAGAAGTTAGTGAAAAGTAAATTTAAAAAGTGATTAGATTTTACAAATTAAGGGAAACGTAAACGAAAAATAAAAATGGTTCATTGCTGTGCGGTTGATCGCTTTAATAATTTAAAACCAAATCATAGTAAAAATGTAAGTTTTTACAAGCTACCACAAGACTATAAGTTGAAGAAGATATGGATCGCCAAAATCAAAAGGACTATATTAGTAAGTAAGTAAGTAAGTAAGTAACGGGAGTTTTTAGTCCTTGGGCTTCCATCCGTAATGGTTGGTTCTTCCGCCCGCCGACTTGCAACTGTTAGTTGACTTACCGCCAGAGATACGTATAGCATTGCTCTAACTTGCCCGAAGGCCAGTGTGCAGTCAGTCGATGGCTCCTAATGGGCTGATACGCTGCTTTCAAAGCGCATCGGAGTGGTGTATTGAGATACGACATGACTGGACTCGAACACGGGTCGCAGCGGTCGCACTCAAAGGTACTAACCACTACACCATCGCTGCACAAACCCAAAGATGCTAGACTTTGCCATCTACATTTTGACGAAGATTGTTTTCAAAGAGATTTACAAGTAAGTTAGGCTTTAACATGAACCACTATGAAATTCCTTAGCATTTAGCATTTAAAATAATTGTTTGATTATGAATTATGCGTTGTAGTAAAACGTACCAAGGTATTCAGATATTGATTTCACTGAAGTAAAATTTGATTTTATTGCCAAGAACGAACTGTTGGGAATACCAGCAAGACGATTGCTTAAACCAGATGCCATCCCGACAAAGTTTTCTTACAACGAAGGCAACCAACAATTGAAAAGACGTCCTGCTAGTGAGAGAAGAGAAGTCATGGCAACAAAGAAACGAAACATTGCTGAGGCTATCTTGAACAAAGAACAATTTGAGGAACTAGATGCTGCATGTTCAAATACAGTGGATCCCGTCATGGTTAGAACAACAAAAGATGCCGAGACCCAAACTGAGACCCAGACCCTCGAAACAGCTGAAATGGGTATTCAAGTTAACTTTTTGCCCGACACTGTTATTGATTCTGAAAACGACCAGGATTTTCCTCATATAATAGAAAGCTCGTCAGATGAAGAGGATGTCGATCTTGATAGCAGTTTCCACATCACAGATGCTGATGAATCTGATGTTGAAAACGATTCTCATTTCACAAAAGGGGCTATGTTTATTGTGTATTGGTCTGCCTTGATTTAGTTGCTCAATCACTGTCTTTGCTGCTCATCGTCTGCAGTAGTTAAAACAGTAAAACGGTCTGCTTCAGCACTCGTGGTAACGCTTTACTGCGTAAATGGTCATTTCTCCGTATGGAGATCACAACCTTTCTGCAACCGTTACTATGAAGGGAACGTTAAACTCTCCGCAAGCATATTGTTTAGCTCAAATACGTATGTGAATATGGCAAAATATTTTAATCTGGCAGGAATTTTTTGGATTTCTAAAAGTAGCTACTATGAAATTCACAAAAAGTATTTGATTGGTGTAGCAAATGAGGCATGGGTCAATGAAAAACAGAAGTTGGGAATGAAATCAAACAGGGTGGGATCTGTTCACTAAGTGGTGACAGAAGATGTGACAGTCCAGGTCATAATGCGAAGTACTTGACGTATTCACTTTTGGATCAACTGTCACAAAAAATCATCAGTCTTTCTCTAACACAAGTTACGGAGGCGGGAAATTCAAATCGTATGGAGCTGTATGGTTTTCAAAAAGTGTTAACTGAGGTAAGTGATTCAGGTCTGAAGGTTGACACCATAACAACAGATCGCCACTTACAAATTAAAGAATACATGCGTGAGAAAAAACATGATGTAAACCACCAGTTTGACATGTGGCATGTCTCAAAAAACATCAAGAAGAAGTTGCTAGCTGCCAGTAAAAAAGCGTCGTGTAAAGATATCCAGACGTGGATCAAATCTATATCCAACTATTTCTGGTGGTCTTGTGCTACTTGTGAAAATGATGCCACTCTTCTAAGAGAAAAATGGACTAGTATTATTTTTCATTTGCAAAATATACACATTTTTCCAGAAAATGAGAAGTTCAAAAAATGTGAACACAACTCCCTTGATCTATCAAAAGAAAGGAGCAAACAATGGATTAACCCAACATCCGATGCATTCATCGCTCTTCAATCGATTATATTCGATAAGACGTTGCTCAAGGACTTAGATCACTTGACAGCTTTCTCGCACACCGGCATATTAGAAGTTTATCACAGTCTTTATAATAAATGGATTCCTAAGAGCACACACTTTTCATACCAAGGAATGCGAGCCAGATCGCAATTGGCAGCTTTAGATTTTAATTCAGGAAGTGACTTAGAACAAGCTAAAACGGCTGCTGGTGAGAAGAGATACAACCTTAACTTTTCAAAAATCACAAAAGTTTGGTCAGCAAAGCCCATAAAAGAAAAAAAGAACTATGAATTTCTAGGAAATCTGATGTCTCGAACAGTTCATATTATATTCAATAACGTCAACGTTTCAATACCGCAAATCCCTGTTATTCCAAAAAATATTGCATCAACAGGCATTCCGTCAAAAGAAGAAGTTGTAAAAAACAAATGACGAGGTTTTATACATGACGATTTATTGTACATAAGATGTATTATGTACAACCTCTCTTGTAGTAAATAAGTAGTCCATAAATTATCTGGGATGAAATTAGTCTTTTTTCCCTTCGCAATAGGGTACATATACGCCATTTTCTTCGGGAAATGTGTTTCGTATTTTAGCAATTACACATGATGGAATAAGTCTCCTGTTACCTTTTCCAAGGTTTTGGTAAATCCACCATGTGAATTGTCTATATGCAGCGTATCTGTATGAACGGTTGGTAATCTTCTTCTCAAGATGGTCTCCCCTGAGAAGATGTAAGCCAACCAAAACATTTTTTAAAACTGATTTTTGCAAACACAGGATTTTGAATTCCTCACTGTCACGAACACAAGCTCTATCTTCAAACTTATGTTCACTGACGGCTGCAACTTCTTGGCAACATAGACAGTCTATATTTCGGGATTCTATTTGACAGTTTTGACAAATACACCAATCTTTATTTCTCAAGCGACCTGTGCAACTGCCAACAGTGGTGGAAGAAACTGGTTCTTCATCATCAGATTCATCATAATCATCTGATTGACTGTCAATTTCAACCTCTGGCTCAAACTGATATGGTTTTAAGCCTGATTTAAAGTTTTCACATAAAGTGTTTAAGTTGTCATAATCTGATTCCTCTTCCAAGTTTTCTATTTCTTCCTCTTCTAAAACAATGCTTTCCGAAGTTTTGCTACAAAACGCCATATTTTTAATAAATAAATTATAATTTAAGCAATATTTTCTTCTGCAATTTTTTAAACAAACTACTTTCTGATTTTTCTCTCTTGAATAAAAAAGCACGAGGACAACCATGACGTCACAAGAAAGGGAGAGTTTTATTTCTATAGATCTTTAAAATCCCATTTTTATTAATAGAATATTTAAAGGGATTCCGAGGTGGAAGTAAAAAGAAACTTCAAATCAAGTATTGAGTATAAAAAACACTTGCTGTGCAATCAAAACTCTTTTAAAATTGTCCTGAGTTAAATAATGCTTCTTTAAAATTTTAAGTAATCTTGCTTCTCTTCTTCGCTCGACCGCCATGTTTACCATCTTCTTCAGGAGAATATAAAGTTTCGCGCCAGATCTCTAATACGATCTGATGTCACAGTAGGGCTATTAAAATTTTTAGAAGTAACTCATATTCAGAAAATAAAATGCACATTGAATTTAAAATAAATTTATCAACGAATTATCAATTATTTTCTATTTTCATACAATACTGTTTGTTAAAACATTCTTCCTTGTTCAATCAGCCATTTCAAATGAAACGTGCTTCAGGAATAAAGAAAATTTCCCGCGCTTTCTGATTCAGTATCAATCACTTTTTTTGTGAAGAGTAGTTAACTTACAAAATTAATTCATGTTAAAATGGTTCACTGTAGCGCTTGGGGCTGCAGTAATCAGCAGAGGAGAGATAAGCACATTTCTTATCACAAATTACCCAAAGACGCGAAAATTGCAAGTACGTGGAAACAAAAAACTGGACGTCAAAATTTTCCGCAAGATAAAAATTTTTATCTTTGCTCAAGCCATTTTGAGCATAGTTGCTTCGACAAGCCTTATGAGAATTATCAGCTTTCGGTTTATGGCATAGTAAAATCTCGTAGGCTTCTCCCATCGGCAATTCCGACAATCTTTCCTCATAAAGCAGCATCAAATAAAAGCAGTACACGTACAGTATCTGTGAAAAGAAGCAAGAAAAAAGAGCAAGCAGAGGTAACATTTTTTTCAAAAATTATTTCAACAAAGCATTCTGAATTACTTATTCAGAAAGAGGAAAAGAAAGCAGTTTCATTCATATCCTTGATACCTTTTCCACACTACCCTTTTACTGTAGCTGCAATTTTCCCTTATTGTCATTCCCCCTTATTAAACAGATTCTCTCAACATCACTGGCTGAGGGGACACCAGAAAATACGGAACATTTTGAAATCTGTAGCAGTGAATTGAATATTGACGAATACTACAGGAGTCGTGGTCTCACGTGTATTGGTACTCAGACCACCAAAACTTCATTTGTATACACAAAGGATGCCACTACATCTACATTGACTCTCGCTAAACACAACAAAGCTCATTTTAAATGTCAGGCAAAAATCAAAATTAAACCGAAATTACGATCGAAGGGAAATCGATTTCCATCACCAAAGAGAAAAAAGAGAAGCTATTCACCAACACAAATCCAGCAGTCAAGTTCAGGCAGCGATGCTGATGTGGAATCTACTGATGAAAAAGAAATTATCAATGAGATTACAATCAGTAATGAAGTCGATAATGTCATGACAGGAGATTGGGATGTGATTGATGACGAAACAACTGTAGTATCGTCAGTTTTAGAAGAGGAAAGTGTAGCAGATGTAAATAATCAACTTGTAAATAAAGAATCTACTAATCATGTAAATACGGAAATAATAAAAAATGTGAATACGGAATTAGATGACACTGATACCGAATTGATAGAGTATTCTGATGAAACCAGTGAGGAGTTTGAAAGTGGAAGTGAATACCAACCATCAACTCAAGATGAATCTAGTCAGCTATCTGACGAACATTCTTTAAGTGATGACGTCATATATAGAACGGAGAGAACATTTTTGGTATATGAAAGTAATTTGTATCAGTTGTTGCGATATTGTCCACAGTGTGGAAGCCCTGTTGATCAGTCATTGATTGAAGAGGTAAAACAAACAGGATCCCAGCTTCATTTACGAATTAATTGTTTCAACAATTGTTCTATGTATTGGAAATCGCAACCTGTTGTTGGTTCGTTAAATGGTCTCGGAAATTTGTTCTTGACCAGCGGAATTTCTTTCTCCGGAATCCCGTTTGCCAAATTCCAAAGATTTGCATACCTCATCAATCTGAAGTTTATATCCGATAGTGTGTTTTACTCGCTTCGTCGTGATTACGTTATGCCTGTAGTACGCAAACGTTGGAGAATGGAACGAAAGCATATGTTACAACAACTGAAAAGTCAAAGCTTGATTGTTCTTGTTGGTGATGGGAGATGTGATAGCCCTGGGCACAATGCCAAATATTGCACATACACATTCATGGATGCAAATTCTGGGAAGGTAGTGGACACCGTAGTAGTTCCTGTAACAGAAGTTGCTAATTCGAACGCCATGGAGAAGGAGGGTTTTATTCGTTTGTTGTCTATGCTGCAGAAGGAGGGTGTTAGCGTGGATGCTGTTTCAACTGATAAGCACGTGCAAATTAGGAAAGTAGATATAAAAGGCCGGTTCTACGCCACCTCTGACGTCACAACCTCAAGAACCAATCAGCGTTGTGCATTCATTAATAATGTCATTAGTATAATCATTCAAGTGTAACAGTTGAATTTTACTTTCGAGAGGAACACCAGCAAATTGCTAGAAAAAGTTTCTTTTTCAAAAATGAATTTTGAAGGTTTAGAAGAATGGTGTGTTATTGATGAGTGGGATCTAAATTCCACACAGTCGCTTTATCGTCGAACATTATGCGAAATTGTGGCGCGAGAAATGAAAACGTTGTTTATGCAAACAGTAAAGTGTTATGGATGTGAAATCGATCATCCGTCTCAACTACAACACGACTGCGTGATGAAATCTATCGAGGAGTTGGTTTTCGACAATTTCTATAATCTATTCCATATGGTAGATTTTATGAAAAGTAATGAACTTTGTGCAAAACGCTTGAAATGCAAAGACTTTATAAGCAAAGAACAACTGTATGATGATTCCGAATGGCTTCAAAGTGTAGAAGAACTTTTATGTCAATCTCTCTCAAATGTTTATTATTCTTTCAACGAATGGTTTGAAAATGAATTGTAATATTTTTATCATTCTAGAAATAAATTTCATATACTCTTTGTTTTAATATATTCCAACTCTTAAAGAATGTTTCAACAATCGGTTTGTTTTACAGAAATTATACAAATGGAAAAAGAACGATATCCAGAACTTAGCATACGACAACTTAATACCACGCTCATTTATCAATTTTTAGGTTATGCCTATTTAAATGAAATTATTCCATTTGATGAAATTTTAACAAAGCATCCCGATATGGGTATAAGACATGATTTTCTTGCAAGAATGTCGAAAACGACTTATAAACACTTTGTTCTTCACAATGCATACGGTCGATTTTACATGGATTATCAAAAGGGACTGGGTTATTGTTATATGTTCACTTCTTCATGGATTCCTTCATACGCACGTACATCATCATTAACTGGACATATTTCGGCACTTTTACATTGTATTGTTTATCATTTGAGTAATTACCTTTGTCATTTATTTTCTTAAAACTTTTATAATCATTTACACCTGGAACGTTTTTATCTTACTCGCAATCTCACTAATATGTGTACTTACACTAACTGGTCATATTTCGGTACTTTTACATTGTATTGTTTAATGTTTAGATAATTATTCTATGCAATTTGTAATCCTGAAACAATTATAATCAATTACACCTAAGCGTTTATTTATCTTACCCGCATTCTCACCTATATGAGTACTTTTATTACCTGTTCATATTTCGGAACCTTTACATCATAGCTACTGTTTGTTGTGTTACGTGTGCGCATAAGTTCAAGTCTTGTCCTATGTGTAGGAAGGAAATCAATTATTGTCTAGAGGTTTATGTTTGATAGTTTTGTATTTATTTCATACGTTTGTGTGTATTTTATGTATATTTTTTTGAATAACAATTGTTAACTAATCATAATTATTTTTACTCTATTCAATTCCCCAACTTGTTAACAGTGCTTTTATAGTTTTCTCATGATACTCTTTGTAGAGTTCCGACATTCAATTATGCTATAAAAATTCTCGCATTTCATTTTCACTCTCTTTTCTGTTACATTCACTCGAAAGAGACGATCAAGGTAAATGTGTTTTTTTTTTTTTTTTTCTTACTCAGAAATAAAGTTACAAAAAGTGTCCTGGAAATACTTTTAAAATAAAATTTCTAATTCGTTCATCATTCATTTGACAATCGTTAGTGAAATAACTAAGAATTTGTGTTAGATTTTTTCCTCTTGCAAAATGAAAACTAAAGAATACTGAATAACCACCACAAGTATTAGCAAAACTCGATTGTATTTGTACAGTATTATATAGAATAGGTTTCTCACAGTAAAGTTCATCATAAACTTTGTAAAATTCAGGTGATTTACCAAAAGAATCCACAAAATTAACATAGTGTTCATTTACATAAATTAAAAACCAATGTTCTCCACTTTTTGAAGATTCTTGATTGTTTACGATATATATTCCATTTACAAGTTGATTTCTTTTAACAAACTCTTTAAACTGATCCAAAGCAAAAACGTCTATAAGTAATTTTCGGATTTTCAAGTCACGTGTTAACATACATCGCAGTTCATTGGTGTTCATTTTTTAATAGTTCTTCAATACGTTTCTCGCTTTATCCACTGACAATGAATTATCAAAATCTGCATACAATAACACAGTAATCGTATTCGGAAGTGGTACGGAAAATTCAATTTCAACTCGAAGTGCTCCTCTTTTCACAATTTCTTGATGTCCTCCATGACATGTAGCTGGTGAAACATCAAATCCAAATAACGTATAACCGTTTTTATATTCTCTTCTATTTATATCAATTCCTTCATCATGACCAGATTTGCCAGTTGTTGTGAATAAACTATGATAACCTTCCAAATAATGATCTTGTTCAAAATTAAATCTCATAGGTTGAGCAGGTAGAGATTCTCCATTTATAAATACTCCCAGTTTGCTTACTGAAAAGTGCTTAAAATTGAAAGGATTGCGATTATATCGTCCTGTATAACTCACATTATCCACCATTCCGATAAAAACACGGTTTGGTAATTGTCCTTGAAATGCATTATCCCAATTGAGTGAAGTAAGACCAGCGGCAACAGAGTGCATACGCACATCAGCACGATTCAAGGGATACACTATAGGTTCTTTTTCGAGATTTTGTTGAATTTCCATAAACTTGTGTGGTGTCAATTGAACTTTTCGTATACGTAACACAGATTCTGTAATTACGATTTTGTATTGTGGATTTTCTGCTCCAGACATTAACGAAAAATCATTTTTGTTTCTATGTAAAGTAATTCTCAATGGTAAAGAGTTGATGATTAATCTCCCTTGATGAAAAATATCATGATGAATTCGTCCACAAAGTTCCACCACTTTGCTTTCCGTCAAATAACTCATTCTTTCTCTAAAACCAACATTTTCTGCTGGATTGGTACTTTCTAAATGTCCTGCTACATCTTTACAATATAATCCCATTTCGAGTTGTGATTGTTTCGCATCTGGTCCAAAATTAAGTAGAGTTTCTAACATTGCACGATAAGAGTAGGTATTGCTAGAACTTGAAATCATACATCCACCAAGCTTTACATCCACTTGACTAAACAAACTAGCAATCAGATAATTAATTGGAGCAACGTTTTCATCTGCAGCAATATTAGTTCCATCTGCTTTGATGATTTTAATTTTCATTTTGAGATAGGTATTTGCAGCATCAATGAATTTATCCGTGGCATTTTCTATAGAAAACTCTATCGGTCCACTATCGTCTAATTGAGAGATTGGAAAAATTTCTTCATAAAATCCATGCTGAATATCACTTTGTATAAACGAGGGAGTGAACAAATCCGTATCTGAGAGTGTACATTCCAAATGACTTTCGTTTTTTTTCCATTTTTTAATCGAAAATATCCACCTTTTGTCTTTTATTACGTCTTGTCACTTTAGAAGTCGTCGTAGGACTGACTCTTTTTCGTTTTGTACCACCTTTTAAAGCACTCACTTGCTCTTTAATAACACTCTTCGCGTTTTGCATAGATCGATTCTTAAGAGATTCTTTCAAGTTTGTACCTTGTGAAACATCTTCTAAAACATCCATTCCAGTTTTAAGTACATGCTTTCCTGCACTCACAAGTCCGCGTTTCAGAACAGGAGCGAAACTTCGAGCTAATCCTTTGAATAATCCGCCAAGTCCATAACCTTTTTGTAATGTTGGTCCTTTGAACACATTTGTACCATTTCCATACTGCCACATTGGTTGAATGCGATTTTTAATCATCATAAAATTTTGCAGATTTTCTTTTGAAGACAAGCGTCACGGACACACGTCCAGATGTAAATGAGATAAAATCTCCTGCGTCATCTCTTATATTGACTTCTACTGTTTGAATAGATCCTCTACTCAAAGGTAGAAAATGAGGACGATCATACATGATGCAATGATAATGTTCTTTGTTTTGATTAATAGGAACAGACCGCAAGAGAGGAGCTTTCACATCACCAACGAATTGATTTTGTATCAGATCCGAGTAAACCAGCAAGGTATGTAATCCATTATGAGGTGAACTTTGATATGGAGATGTTAATTCATCTGTTATTACTGTGTTTGGTTCAAATCCCAAAAAGCGAGCAACATCTGAGTTTAATAGTCTTACGTGATATTTTTCGGGCAAATAAGTTCTGACAGTTGTTTTTTGAGTGATTTCATCATAATTGAAAACAGCACATTCAAAGTCAAGTTCAGTTTGTATGCGATGTAAAGCAGTCGTGAGATGTTTGGTTTCTTTGTAATATCCTATAGGAATGTCAACTTCATAATCCATACCATACACATGGAATATAATTCGATTTTTATTTTTTCGTATATTCTCAAATGTACCAGGAAATTGTATTTCTGATAGTCCAACTTCCCATTGCGTTGGGTTAATGTCAAGCATAGTGGAGAGATTAACACGAAAGTGTGAGCAGGTGTTGCTTGGATAGAGTTTCATGGAACTGTTACTTGGAAGAACCACATAAAATTGATGATTCATAATTTCTTCAAATCCTCAGCAGTCACAAAACTATTGAATTTATCTGAATATCCTTTCCACTTGACGTAATATAACAATTTACCGTCAGCTGTTCTTTTTTTACGAATAATTTTCTCGATGCGATACGTTGAAGGTTCAACAACCTTTTGAAGTTCTTGATAATAACATGTACCTTTTATAGCTTCATCTGCTTGATCTTTCAATTTGTAAGTGATGGGATTACCATTGATCTTGTGAGATATAAGAAAAATCTCTTCTGTCCATAATTCTTCATATCGTTTTTGAAATGGTGCTTTTTCTACACTGATGCGAACTGTATCGTTAACACTTAATTCCTTTTGATTTTTAGTAATTGGCAGAAGACGACCTTCATACAAGTTAATCCATACTTGCGAAGCATTGTCTTTAGTGACATCCATTGGTCTCATTTTTATCGAACGGTGATACGAACTGTTATATCGTTTTACAAGTTCAGGTAAGACATCGATGTATTTTCTTGTGTTTTTGTTTGTGAAATACTTAAACATGATCCCCTTCATTGTTCGATTAAGACGTTCTACAACACTCGCTTTTCTTTCACTATTGGTTGTAAACAGCTTTATTTCCTTTTGTTTTAACATTCCTTTAACCAGTGAATTAAGGAATTCTGTGCCTTTATCAGTATGAATCATTTGTGGTTGACGTTTATCACTCAGAAATATTTTTTGAATAGCTTCCTTTAGTTCTTTTCCTGTTTTTGTCTTCAGTGGTTCTATCCATGCGTATTTACTGAGGACATCAATACATACTAACAGATACTTGTATCCAGCATTGTATTTCGAAAGTTTAGATAAATCAACCAAATCAAGTTGCCATTGTTCGTCAATATCATAAACAACCACAGGTCGTGTCAGGAAATTTAATTGCACAGGTTTATGTAACGTATAGGATAACTGTTCTTGTAACCAATTCTCAACTTCATTTCGTGACAGAGACTTTTTCTTGCCTTCTTGAATTAATTTTTCTTTGCTTGCATATGCAGAGGGTGAGTCAAGAGAATAATACAACTTTTGCAGTACATGATCAATGTATTCTTTTCTGTCTGACTGAGTTTTTTGGCTTGCCATCAATTTGACTATCTTTGATAACTATTTCAGAACCACAACATGCAATGATACATCGACAACGTTTTAATAAGTTTCGCACACGAAGTTTTAAGGACGGCATTCTTCAAACACAGTCAGACGATAAATGAATTCATATTTTACAATCAATTCTATTTATTTTGTTTTTGCTTGACTGAGGTTTTACGATGGTATCTTTTTACATTGAAAGCTTACATAGAATTTACGTTTTTGAACGTACTTCAAACAAACAAAAACAACTATGATACAATTTATCTATAAGTAGAAGAGTCCCATTTCATTGCTTTTTGTCTCTTTTTTGGAGTTTCCATCATTTGATCCATTGATTCTTTGTTTTTAATCCATGTTTTGGGTACTGACAAGTCACTTAGCACTTGTTGAAATATTGTTTTATGATTCGCTGGAAGATTTACAAACTTTCTATTTGATAGTGCATAACGTAACAAATCAGCAACGTCCGTACCATGAACAACGTTATCATAAAATACAATTTCACCATTGTCATTCCAACGAACAACATCTGGATGTGATTTTAAATAACTTAGCAATCGTTTGCCATCATTTTTTATGGTTTTCGGAAGTGATTCTATAATGACATCTTGTTCTACTTTCTTTGGTTTTAATAAATCTCGTTCTTTTGTCTCATGAGCTGCTTGTTCTGTTTTCTTCATAACAACTTCGATAGGTTTAGGTTTGACGAGTTCTTCATAACGACTTTTGAAATTGTTTAATTCTTCAGTAAACAAACGTATTTTTTCATCAATAGGAATGTCACGTTGCCAAACATTTTTCATTTCCATTTCAGATTTCTGCATGTTAGTTTGAGTTGGTTGATGCATAATAACTTTTCCACTTTTAAGTCGTTCATATTCTTCTTGTGAAATAACAACATATTTTTTCCCCACATCCATTTTTACAGAGTTGCTAATGCGTTAATGACAGTACCGAGAATGTTTGTTAAGAAGCCGTTACCGTGTTGAACTAACAATTTCTTTCTTTGAGCTGTTTTATTCTTTCGTTTAACCAATTCTCTGAGTACTTTCTTCTTTGTTTGTAATTTCTTCCTCTGATGATCTGTAATAGGTACGTTTCCTTTTAAAACGTTGTGAACACAATCACAAATGGTGTTTATCAATTCAGGTCGAGCTGTTCTAAGAAACTGTTTTTGTTCAGCACCACTACAATGTTTAAGTGCTTTTAACAGTTCCAAATTTTTTGTAATGCGTTTGGTCATATCGATCCGTACACGTTGATGTTCTAGCATGAAATGAAGTTTTGAATGTTAGTTATATCATTTTATTAGGAATGTATACAAATTGTGGATTTTGATGAGGGAATATGTTTGTTCTCACTCGATATTTATCATCCATTGTCGGTGTTAGATCAAGAAGTAAATAAGAAAATGGTTTTTGTGTTGCATCTTTGTAAGCCCATATAAGAAATTTTGAATTTGTAGGCATGAATTGCTTAGCAAGATGGAGAATTTGTGATTTATCTCGAGCATTTTTAAAAATCACCATGTAATCTGAATTTAAACTGATACAACGCTGTTGTTTATGAAATAGGTTCTGTGTAAGAAAAATAACTGACATATTATCATGTCGTCCACGAGTGAATAGTTGTGAAACGCGTTTATCTTCGTTGGCTTCATCCATCATGTCATCTAATATGATCAAGTTTCTTTGATTACGATCAAACATCTCATGAAGTTGTGAAGGAATTCCCTCAACATATTCTATATTCGTATTGATTTCAATAAGTGTTTGATATAATTCAGGCTGATGTTTTGCATAACACCATACGATTCTTTGTGGAGGTGGATGAATTAATTGTTCTGCATAACGTATTAGGTTTTTTGTAAATTCTGTTTTTCCAACTTGACGACCACCAGCAACTAACATACTAAATGGATGCTTTAATGTTACTTCCATGATGATTAACATTCAACTGACACGCATGACTGATTTACGCTGATAAAATAGATTTAAATGTGATACTTTACATGTTATCATTATAAATTCAGTACTTTTTACATGAAATCACTATAAATGTGTATAAAATAAGTGAAAACGTTTGTACTACCTTTCATTTCTTGAAAAATTTCAAGTGAGGAACATCTCGTTTTAGATTTAAATAAAGATGGCTACTGTTCAATGCTGTGTTTGTGGATTAGAATTTATCAGTGAAGAAATGTGTAATGAACACATTTTAATTGAACATAATACAATAACCGAGGTAATTTTCTTTAATTTTACAATACCTTTTTAACTTTTTCGAAAAGCTTTTCCACTTTTTAAAAACCTTTTTAACTTTTTCGAAAAGCTTTTCCACTTTTTAAAAACCTTTTCAACTTTTTCGAAGAGCTTTTCCACTTTTTCAAAAACCTTTACAACTTTTTCGAAAAGCTTTTTCACTTTTTAAAAACTTTTTCAACTTTTTCGAAGAGCTTTTCCACTTTTTAAAAACCTTTTCAACTTTTTCGAAGAGCTTTTCCACTTTTTAAAAAACCTTTTCAACTTTTTCAAAAAGCTTTTCCACTTTTAAAAAACCTTTACAACTTTTTCGAAAAGCTTTTCCACTTTTATAATTATTTAGGACATTGACTTGGACGACATTTTGACAGATCTCTTCAAATACATGCCGACAAATAATGCTGATATCGATAATTCTTTTGATATTGATGAATTTCTAATGGATTGTATTTGTCCAGTTGATTTTGAAACATCTTCACCTGATTGTTATATTGTTGAAGAGAAAAATGAAGAAGAAGAATTAGAGGAGCTGTTCCAAGAAACAGACAAAGAGATGATGTCGGAGTTAGAATTGGAGAGGTTGTTTCAAGAGACTGATGGAGAGATGGTGTTGGAGTCTGAGCCGTTGAATTGTGATATAAACTCAATTAATGATCATCACAAATGTGAAAAATGTAATCGCACGTTCCTGTTAATGGAAAATTTTGAACGACATGTAGAGATTTGTGAATCTCGATTGAAACGTTTTCAATGTCGTCGATGTAAAAAACTGTTCGAGCGTGAAAATACTAAACAACTACACGAACGAAGATGTATGGACATACCATCAACTACTGGTAAAAGGAAAATGAAACAAATGTCATTGGATGAATATAATCCCAAGCGTGTGCATGTTGAAACAGTCAATCAACAAGGTGGATCCACTGAGCATCCAGAATTGTGGAAAGCACCTCAGCTTGTACAATCGACTTTAAAGCGTACAGCCATGACGTATCGAAAAGAGTTGGATACGAATAACCAGCTAGATTTACTCAATCGTCTTTTAAATGTCATGAAAACCTTCAATTCAGTCATTAATGGAGAAATTCAACGTACTAAAGGCATCAAATACTATTACACGTTGAAGTTGGTATTTTGTCAAGCGAAAGACAAAACTGATCTTACAGATCCACCAGTCACGTTTCGATCGGAAGTTTTTGCAGCCTTAAACGATGATGAGCTGGATTCATATATCAATACAGCCTATACGCAGTTGATGCAACAAATTGATGAATTTCAAAGGAATGGTAGTGGTTGGGTTGTACATCATTTTATGCATGTTGATTTAGGTAAATTTGAATTTTACTTTTCTTACTTATACGTTGTTTGATAGATAATGTCATCTAACTTTTTGTTCTTTCTAAAGGAATAGTACATTATGATCCTTTGAGAGCATCTTCATGGATACCCCTTCCCAAACATATTAAGGTGAAGAAAGCTGTTTTAAATATCGAAAACAAGGATGAAAAATGTTTCTTATGGTGTATTCTCGCAAAGTTACATCCAGTTCATTGGTCAAATCATGCTAATCGTGTATCCAAATACACACCTTATGAAAATGAATTGGACATGCATGGTATTGAATATCCTGTATCAATCAAGGACATTGATAAAGTGGAGCGAAAGAATAATTTGAGTGTGAATGTTTATGGTTTCGAGGAGAAAGTCGTGTTTCCACTTCGTATTAGTAAAAATATTATTTCTGATCGTCATGTGGATTTGTTGTATTATGCAGATGGTGAAAAGGGACATTATGCACTGGTCCGAAATTTAAGCGCACTAGTTGGTTCTCAAATCAACAAGCACAATCACAAGTTGTTTATTTGCTCATATTGTACACATGCTTGTCAAACTCAAGAAGTACTTGATCGTCATCTCGAACGATGCCAGTTACATGGTGCACAAAAAGTGTCAGTACCAGTGCAGGGTAGTGGTAAAGATATCATCAAGTTTACAAAGATTGAGTATCAACTGAGATTACCCTTTGTCATGTATGCTGATTTTGAAAGTTTGCTGATAAAGTGCGAACAAGAAAAACAAAACGATGTTATGCCATGGACAGAGAAATACCAGAAACATGAAGCTTGTGGTTATGCATTACATACTGTGTGCACAGATAAACGATTTTATGAATCTCCAAAGTTGTATTGTGGGAAGAATGCTGCTGAACACTTTCTGGATACGGTTCAACTTCAAGCAACAGAAATACGCCAAATCCTACAAAAAAAGATACCGATGGAACGATTGACACCTGAGCAGTGGAGAGCACATAATAGATGTACCACATGTTATTTGTGTGAAAAAGAAATTAAGTCTGATGAAAAGAAAGCTCGCGATCATTGTCATCTCACTGGAAAATTCAGAGGGACTGCTCACATGAGATGTAATCTACAATACCGTATCGATCCTAAGCGTGTGAAAATACCTTGCGTGATTCACAATCTGAAAAATTATGATGCTCATCTCATCCTTAGTGCAGTGAAACCTCGTCATGGTGATGTATCTTGTATCCCGAATACTGATGAAAAATATACGTCGTTTAGTGTTGGTGGAGTCACGTTTATCGACAGTTGTCAATTCATGCAGACATCGTTATCGAAATTAGTTGACAATTTGGAAGATTATCCTGAAACACGAAAATTTCTCGAGAATGACGTTCGAGATGCGCTATCATCGCAAGATAGTAACATGAATGATTCGTTAGATGTCGAAAGCAACGTTCAGTTAGATGATTCACTAGATCAAGAAATTTTGGAAAATCTAATATCAATAGCTAGACAAGAATTTGATGAGCAGGATAAAACAAACGATAGTGAAGATGATATGGATATCGAGAATGAAGATGAAGATGATGATGATGAAGATGATGATGATGATGATGATCAAAACGAACAAGAAGAACAACATGATTATCGTAATGATCCTTACAAAGTACCGCAACTCGATGACGAAATGAAAGAAGCTGTTAACGAACAATTAGCACTTCTTACACGTAAAGGTGTTTATCCATACGAATACATGGATTCGTGGGAAAAAATGGAAGAAACAGAATTACCTAGCAAAGAGCATTTTTATAGTAGTTTGACAGAGGAAGGAATCAGTAATGAGGACTATGAACATGCGAAAAACGTTTTCGAGAAGTTTGAATGCCGTGATATGCATGATTATCATAATGTATATCTCTTGACAGATGTTCTTCTCCTGGCTGACGTCTTTGAAGCGTTTAGAGACATGTGTATGACGTATTACAATTTGGATCCAGCGCATTGTTTTACATCACCTGGATTAGCTTGGCAAGCTGCATTGAAAATGACTAACATTCAATTAGAATTGTTGACTGATATCGATATGCATTTGTTTATCGAAAGTGGTATTCGTGGAGGTGTGGCTGTCATCAGTCATCGTTATGCATACGCGAATCTACCCGATCTTCCGAATTATGATCATAGTAAACCGAACGAGCATTTGATTTACTGGGATGCTAACAACTTGTATGGATGGGCCATGTGTCAGTACTTACCGACTGGAGCATTTACATGGATGACAGAGGAAGAAATTGAAAACCTTGACTGGAAGAATGTGGAAGAGGACAGCAATCAGGGATATATTTTGGAAGTGGATTTGGAATATCCCGAAGAGTTACATGATGCTCATAGTGATTACCCATTAGCACCTGAACGGATGATAGTCAAACCGGAAATGTTGTCAACGAAACAGCTACAGATTTTGGAAGAACAAGAACGTAAGTCAATCAATCAATTAAGGAAAATGAATGAACAAGATCCGTTCATTGGTCCAATTAAGCCAACAATAAAAGAAACCGTACCAAAACTGATACCGAATCTAAATAACAAGGAAAAATATATCATCCATTATCGTAATTTACAGTTGTATGTCGAATTGGGACTAAAGGTTACGAAAATCCATCGTGTTCTGATGTTTAATCAATCACCATGGTTGAAAAAGTATATTGACTTTAATACGGCTAAACGCACAGCTGCTAGAAACGAATTCGAGAAGGACTTTTTCAAACTAATGAACAATTCAATGTTTGGGAAAACCATGGAGAATTTACGTAATCGTCGAGTTGTAGATTTGGTAAAACATGGTCATCAGTTGAAGAAATTGGCTGCTCAACCTACCTTTAAATCATTTAAAGTTTTTCATGAAAATCTGGTGGCTGTGGAACGAGCGAAAGCGAATTTGATTTTAAATCGACCGATTTATACTGGTTTGGCTGTTTTGGATTTGAGTAAAGTCCTCATGTATCGATTTCATTATCAATATGTTAAAGTGAAATATCCCAATGATCAATCGAAACTGTTGTTTACCGATACGGATTCACTCGCTTATCGAATTCAAACTGATGACTTGTATGCTGATATGTTGAGAGATCAAGACCTGTTCGATTTTAGCGGCTATTCACGAGATCATAAGTGTTACTCGACGAAAAACAAAAAGGTGATTGGAAAGATGAAAGATGAATTGAATGGATGTTTAATGCGAGAATTTATTGGTTTACGCGCAAAAATGTATTCACTAGAATTCGATAAAAAAACTATGACGAAAGCAAAAGGTGTGAAGAAATACGTCATCAAGAAATATATATCACATCAGGATTATTACGATTGTTTGTTTAGGAATGTGAAGTACATGCATAAGATGAATGGTATTCGATCGCAAAAACATTTAATTTTCACCATTTGTCAAAACAAAACAACTTTGTCGGCATATGATGATAAACGATATTTATTAAAGGATGGAATTAGTTCAATTCCGTATGGACATTATAAAACAAGATGAAAGAGAAAATCAATTAGCTACTTTGTATAGTTTATTTTCTTACTAATTATCCATACATATAATAACAATTAAAAAAAGTTGTCATTTACAAGATCGTGTTTTCTTTTCTGAACATGTTTAAGCAAGTCTGAAGTATGAAATTGAAATCGAGTGTTCAAATATTTCAACAGATTGATTCCGTCATTAATAAACAAATAGATGTCAGTAATGAATTTTCCATTGACATCGTGATTGGTTAAGATTAATTGAGGAAAGTCTGCTTTCATTGTGAGTTGAATTCCAATGCATGTTCCATCCTCCATTTTAAGCTGAATCGAATCACTTCCATTATCGTTAGTTGATACGACACAATTGCTTGCTATATCTTCCATTAACGTATACATATTCTTGACTTGTTGTAGATCCTCGAATTTTACGTAACGAATTCGATTTTTTAATTCTTTCAAATTTTTACACATTATCTTTAAAATTGCCGCAAACAAAAGATGAACATGAGAAACACCTTTCAATCCAAAAACTTTGTGATATTCTTTCATAGCAGGATAGAGACAACGTATAATGATTGTATCGTCAGGATCTTCATCTCGAGCGTAAACGATTTTTTCACTAGAAATACTTTTGAAATGCCATTTAGTGGACTCATAATGTTGCTTAACAGCAGCGACAGTATCAGCTTGTCCAACTTCCATCTTGAATGTTGTAAGATTTGTGAGAATAAACTTTGAAAACGAGCTTATGCTATTTATTAGTGAAAGCAATTAAAATAATTAAATTTAATTGGTTCTTATTCTCAACGCTGATTGGTTCGTGAGGTTGTGACGTCAGAGGTGGCGTAGAACCGGCCTTTTATATCTACTTAGGAAGTTAATGAGAGTGGATCCACGCTTCAATCGCATCTCACATCAGTTTGACCCATGGCATGTAGCTAAAAATATTTGCAAAAAAATTAACAAGGCCTCCAAAATAAAATCCCGTGATCAGTTGCTGTAGTGGATTCCAGCAATTGTGAATCATTTCTGGTGGAGTGTCATGACGTGCGAAAAAAATCCAACCATTTTATATGAAAAGTTTTCGTCAATCATCTACCATACTGTAAATAGACACGATTGGCCTGGCTGCAAATATTTCAAAAAATGTGCGCACGGTCCGTTGTCAAAAACGGAAGTTCGTGAGAAGCTGTGGTTGACGGAAGGTTCGCAAGCTCATCAGTATCTCGTGTCGCTTGTGAAGGATAAAAAATTCAAGAACGACATGCAGTATTTAACGGAAGCCATTCACACAACTGACATTGAAGTTTTCAACAACCTGTTACTGAAGTACATACCTAAGCAGTATCATTTTCAGCACGATCATATGATAATGGGTGCGTACCTTGCAGCTCTTGATAATAATTTCAATGCTGGTCGCGAGCAAGACACAATCCAAAGTGGCTTGGATATTGGTAAATACAAATTTACCATTGCATGGCGAAAGCCATTTAAGAAATTTATTGCCCGGAAAGTTTATCAGAAAAAACGCTACGACTACCTGAAAGTTATGATGGGAGGCACTTACAATTGTGCCCTGAAAGCGAAGCGACGTAAATCAAGGAAAAGATTCATGGCACCGGTGGACCGTCAGCCGCGTGATGAAATAATAGAACGCTCAAAAAAACTGGCGCGTTTTGCCAGGAAATAAAGACATTGAGATGTCAAGACTTTTGTAAATACATATGAGATTGCTTTGACATTGACGTACCTTATCGGGAAAAATTTCGTCGGGGAAAAGTGACGAAATTTTTGCTTTGTGACAAAAATTTTGAAAAAGTGAAATTTATACGAAAGTGTTAGTAAAATTTTGCAAAATGACGAAATTTTCCACGACGAAAAATTTTTCCCGACGTAAATTTTCCCCGATAAAGTAACCCGTATCTATAGTCTATAGATGTCATAGTTTTGTCTACGGTTTTAACCTGTTAGTTTCCTACATAAAGTTATAGTTTCAAAATTGATACTTTTATATTTGCTACACGTTTTCACTATATTCTTGTTTCTTCTAGCAACGTTCAAATTGATAGGTTTCAAAACAAACATTTAAAAAAAAAAAAAAAAAAAAGCGAAGGATGAAAAAATGTATTTTCTTTTTGAGAATAACTAGTGTTTTGAAGATGTTCTTTTATGAAGCCCTACTGTGACGTCAAGATGAAAAAGAAGTCTGGTATCTACTCTGAACTTTGTGTTTGATTTATTGAATGGAAGTAGTAAACACAAAACGTGATCGCTTCAATAAATTTTTGCTTTATATACACGAATAAGTTATCTTTGATAAAAAAAGATAGTGGAAAATTAACTTTTATTGAATTATCTATAATATAAGTTAAACTTGTTCTGGCACCTCGGAATCCCTTTAAACAAAGAAAAAAAATTATTGCGTCATACTAAATCAAATACGCTTAATCAAATAAATTTAAAAAATTAATATGTAATTTTTGGCCGGACTACTCCTTTAAGGGAAGAAATTTATACGGGGAGAATTTTTTGCGGAATTTATTTTTGCGGATCAAGATTTTTTTTACAATTTTGCGGAATTTATTTTTGCTGATGAACGAATTTTCTTAAAATTCACGGAATAAAATTTTGCGGATATTCGAATTTTCAGAATTATTTTTGACAGCGCGGTTATAAAAATTGAAACATTTAGTTCAGTAATTGAAAGAGATATTTTTTTTTTTTTTTTTTTTGACATTTATTCGGGTTCCATTATACAAATGGTTCTTATCCCTATAATAACATAATAATAACAACAATAATAATAAAAAGTTGTTTAGAACAAAAATGATACAAGAAGCATGGAGATCTAGGTTTCAA
This sequence comes from Turritopsis dohrnii, assembly GCA_027922465.2. Taxonomy (NCBI): domain Eukaryota; kingdom Metazoa; phylum Cnidaria; class Hydrozoa; order Anthoathecata; family Oceaniidae; genus Turritopsis; species Turritopsis dohrnii. The sequence continues at coordinate 59,829 of BQMF02000653.1, read as the reverse complement.
TAAGAGTTGTAAATAAACAATGAATTTTTGACTTTGTAATATTCTTCGATACATGTATTATATTTCATCGTTTAAAATTTCAAAGATATTTCTTACTGGTTGACCATCAGAGTCATCCATGTCCTCTAAATCGTCATCAGAATCATCGTCATCTTGTCTAGGTGATACGAAGTTTTCATCTGGGTCACTGGTAGGTAGGTTTGGAATTTTCGGATTTCCATTGTTCTAGAACAATAGTCTTTTGTTATAAAACAATAGGACTCGCGAAATTCGCGAAAATTAATTCCCGCGAAATTTAATTCCCTTAAGGTAGTGGTTCGAGGCCATCAGCACCTTTTTTAAGTGCTTCAACAATGCCAGCAGCCTTCTATCCATTCTCTATCACTTGTCTTCCTTTGTCCGAAGTCATATAATTAAAAAGCTCGACGAGCCAACTAAGTTTCCTTCTTTCCTGGTGTAAAATTTCCCTTGGCAGTCGTCTTCTCCCTGTAAGATTGAGGTTTCCGTAATAAACAGTTTGCTAACAAATTTAAGTTTATTCTTACGGATCACCGATTTTTTACAGATTTTTGCGGAATTTATTTTTGCGAGTCAAGATTCTTCTTACAATTTTGCGGAATTTATTTTTGCGAATCAATTTTTTTTCTACAATACACCTTTCCCGAATTCGATTGCGCAATATTATAAAATACATGAAAACGAGGTTAGATACGACAAAATGTAAACACATAATGGTAAACATTAGGAATTATAGTCAGAGTCATCGTTTCGTATGAAGTTTTTGAGAATTCAGGACAATGAATAGTTTACTTGCATATTCAAATTCTACGATTGAAAGACCAAAGAACGTGTTAAGTGGTGGTAGAGGGGTGTACTGTTGTGTACCGATGTGCTTAAGCTCTCAGTATGACCGTAATGGAGAAAAAACTAATATTGCTTTCTTTTCATTCCCTAATAAAGATCGAAGAAAAGCAATGTTTAAGGCATGGAAAAATGAAATCAGCAAATACAGAAGAAAAGGGAAAAATGATTCATCCGAAATCAAAAAAGTCGACAAAAATTTGTGAATTTCATTTTAAACCTCAAGAAATAAGAGTCACTTTGGGTCAAGGGAAGAAGAAATTGAATGAAGATGCTATTCCAAGCATATATTCTTTTAAATCATCAGAGAAACCACATCGAAGATCTCCACGCAAAAGGTGTTCACCTCCTGAAAAATGCCCTAAAAGGAAACTGTGTTTGGATGCAATTGCTGAGGATGATATCGACTTTCCTACTGAAGATTCTATGATTATTCCAAACAAAGAAGATGGAGACCCTCAATGTGCTTCCTGTCAAGAGAAAGAAACGGAAATAGCTATTTTAAAAAATAAACTATCTTGTCTTGAACAAAAATATAACTCTTTGTCACATAAATACAATGACCAAATACTGACAACAAAAACTTTGAAAGAAAAGAAGGAGCATAATTTACTGGAAGAAAACATCCATTTGTCAAGTAGACAATTTAATTATGAAAACCAGATATGTTTAGGTCTGTTACTGGAATTGAAAAGGAAAAATTTGACATTCTTTTTGATTATCTCAACCCTGGAGAGAATTGCGAGAACATCAAGTATTATGACAAAAAGGCCAAGACAGATGATGTACTTCCAAAGAACCTTATGTCATCACCATCTTATGATGATCCTAATTCAAAATCAGGTCCACGACCTAAACTATCATCAATTAATCAGCTTTTTATGATCTTGACATGGCTACGTCTAGGATTTACATTAGGACATACTTCCTGGTTATTTAATTTGCCAAAGTCAACTGTATCCAGATATCTCATAACATGGGTAAACTTTATTTATCTAAAACTTGGATGTATCCCAATATGGACAAGCAGAAAAGAAATTACAAACACTTTGCCTGAATGTTTCAAAGAAACCTACCCTAACACAAGAACAATCATTGACTGTACAGAATTATTTTGTCAAAGACCTTCTAGTTTGGCTATACAAAGCAGCCTTTTTTCATATTATAAACACCATGTCACCTACAAAGGATTAGTTGGCATTGCTCCATCTGGTGCTATAAATTTTGTCAGTGAACTATTTGATGGTTCAATTTCAGATGTCGAAATTGTTAAACGATCTGGTATTTTACAAAGAGAATTGTGGGAGAAAGGTGACTCTGTTAAGGCAGACAGGGGCTTTACTATTGCCAGTCTTTTGAATCCCATGGGAGTGTCATTAAATTGTCTCTCGTTTTTAAATGGTAGAGATCAATTAAGTCATGAGGAAGTGACTGAAAGTCAAACTATTGCAGCTGTCAGAGTGCATGTGAAAAGAGCAATTCAACGCATCAAAAGGTTTCGGCAAATAAGAAATGAAATTCCGTTAGTTTTAAATGGATCTATCAACCAGATTTGGACAGTCTCCTGCTTGCTATGCAATTTTATGCCACCCTTTATTAACCCTACAAATCCTCAACACACATAGACATGGAAGACATTCTGGTATATACAAGATGTCTAAAACAAAACAAGAGAACATCAAAGTATAATTCTTTGTTATTGGGGCATTATTATCTCATAGCTTAAAGGAGTGGTTCGGTAAAAAATCGAAAATCTGATCTTAACAAATTTGAATTCTGCGTATTTTATTTGCTAGGAAATATATTTTCTTTCTTTTAAAAATTATCTCATTTCCTTTCTAAACAAAATTTTTTAACAATGCACTATATCTAATTAAATATTCATGACGTCACTCGCGCACCTTCGAAAAAAAAAATCAAGTATAAAGACAGAATTAGAAGTATAGAAGAGTTGTTTGCGATTGAAAGAAGCGTTTATAGCAAAATAATCAAACTCGAAATTCAAGATGCCTTGGTATGTAGCAGTAGGATGTAACAAAAATACGTTTAAAGTTACCCGAAATAAAGACGTAACATTTTCCTCAATGCCAAAAGATGAGCATTTAAAGCAGAAATGGTTAACTAACATTAAAAGGGAAAATCTGCCAAAACATCCAAAAATATGTCATCTTCATTTTGGACAGTTTTGTTTCAAAAGAGATTTACAGGTAAGAAGGAAAAAGGAATTCAAGCTACTCTTTATCAAGTAAAGCTAAGTTATAAATCCAAATTTTTTATGTAAATCGATTTCTTTTATATTTCACGAGCTTCTACAAAAGCCACTTCAACGCATGTTGAATGATGATGCTTCGGTATCAATGGATATATCACTAGTATTTCCATTTTCGTCTTCATAAGGTGATGAACTTGAAATCTTTTTTTCTGGCTAAAACATATATAAGGACTAAAACATTCCATCGTTTTTCTGAGCTCATCCTAACTTTCCTCTCCTTCTGAGTCTGCCTCATTTCCACTAGAACCCCCATCTGGGTTAAAAAAGTTTTCTTCTGTGTAACTTTCTTCATCTGACGTTTTTCAGAAATCATTTATAAACCTTGTGGAACACTTTTTCTCTTTTAACTTCACACACAAACATCTTTAAAAAAAATAAACGAAAGTGCTGGTGTGACGTCAGCAAAAAGGTACAGATAAAAGCAATTTAAAAGAACATGAAAAGATCAAGCTTTTAATAGGGTTTATGAATAATTAATGAAGTTTGTTTACAGGATTTTGAATTTGTTACGTAAAATGAATAACTATTCGCAAATTTTAAAAATTTCATTTTTTAACCGAACCACTCCTTTAAGGAAAGAAATTTTCACAGGAAGAAATTTTAGCAGAATTTAAGTTCGCGGATTTTGATTTTAAAAAAAAAGTACTTAAAAGAACACAAATTTTTTGCGTTCTGAACTGTTCGTTCTTTTGTTATTTAACAAGGATAAAAAAATTGAATTTTGACAATTTTCTTCTGCAAAAGTTTCTTCCCTTAAGGTAGTCAGAGTTTTTTCCATTATGCCATCTTTTTTATCTAAGCAACTGATGAATATAAAGTATATATGCTGAATTGTGAAGGTTACCTAAGGGAGTTGCATTTTGCTACTATTACATTTTGTAATGTCACCAATGAAAAAACTGAATTTTGTGAATGCCACTCATAAAATATTTTGCAAAATTTAATTCCCTTAAGGTATGCCTCACTTTTCTAACTTAAGATAATGATCATATCTGGGAAGCATAGTGTTTTAATAAATTATTTTGATAAAAATTTCTACATTTCAGCACCACACGAACAAAATAGTTTTCATTAAATTCAACTTTCGTGATAATCATACCTGCATAAACATAAACAATGAAGTGACACCAACTCAAACCAGCAAGTCCCATTGCCATCTGTATTTGTGTATAATATCCAAAAGAATAGTTTTGTTTTAAATAAGGATTCCCAAATTCATCTATTCCAATATAAAATGTTTTATCCTTAACTAAGTTGTCTAGTGTTTCATTTCTTTTTGAATAAGGGCATTTGATTTCAATAAGGCCAATACCAGGATTTGAAAAATTGTCGATAACCAATCCATCTGGACTTGCTCCCATCCAGTTTATACTTGGCTGTATAACTATGCCTGTATCACGAACTGTAATGTTTCTGTGTAAACGAAAATTCATTATGTTTATGTACTTTTCTTGTGCAATGGATTCATTTAATATTCCACAGCTTGAGGCTGTCTTGAACCTTTTTACCATGGGACAGTGATTTATTTGTTAACTGTGTCACCAATGTATCAAAGTGTTTTTGACGAATAAAAACTTTATGAGCATTTGATACGTTTTTCCCTTTTCTCCATCCATTGTGGACACTCTCTTTGTTTATTTGTATCAGATTCAATCGCTTTACTTTCTATTTCTGTTACTTCAAGACCACTTAATATACGAGCTTCTGCTTGATTATGAGCATATAAGGTAAATTCTTTGGCTGGACTCATAAGGAAGTTCACAAAGATCCTCAGTAATAATTGATGATGACTGTGTATCAATTACTTTGAGGTTAATTATGACCTCAAAGTCTCTTTCAACTTGAAGCAGCTGATAAGACAACGGTGAACCTAGGAATTGTGCTCCAAACTTTGTAAATTCTGTATCAACAATGAAGTCAGGTATAGTATGTGCATAGCCAATACTCTTGTCAATAGCTCTCAATTTATCTTGCATCTTTCTAATGCAAAGCCCATTCACAATTAAGTTGAAATTCAATCGTGCCTCATATAAGGTACTCTCAATACCACGCTTGCCAATGTTGCTGTAAAGAGTTGTTTTCATCACAGGAGATTTAACAGTTTCTTTTTCACCTGGTACTCCCCACTTTCTCAGTTGACTGGTACATGCCTTTTCAGAAGGAACAATCAACAGTGAATTTAATGAGTACTCAGCCAGTTCTAACAAGAATGCAACAATGTGATTGCAATACCCATTGAGTCCAGCAGGGCAAGAACATTGTGCTTTATCAACCAAACTGGTCCTTCGATTTATGTGTACAAATACTTGGCGTGAAATTTTCTTCATACTTGCTTTGCATTTACACTTCGCAACAAAGTAATTCTTTTGTTTCGAAGTAAAAACAGTTTCTGTAGATATATACCTTTCATTCTTAAATTTTGTACCCCTAATGAGTGTTTTGGCGATGGGTTTGTTCTTAAGTTTTCCACACTTTTTGATGTGTGAATCGATTTCTCTTTTAGTGAATGTTGGTAAGAACACCAATGACTTCCCCCACTCCACTTGAGTTGAATCAGACTTTTCCAGAATAATTTCTATGCACACTTCTTGATTTTCTATTAGATAATTGTAAATTTCTACATCGTTATTTTCAGCTCTACAGTGAACTGAGTTTGGTTTTTTTATGAATATACTTTCAATTTCACTTTCCGTCACCATGTTTGTTTTCATTTTGTCGTATCTAACCTCGTTTTCATGTATTTTATAATATTGCGCAATCGAATTCGGGTAAAAACAACAGTGCAGGGGATTTCTAGACCACCTTGAACAAGAAGGGATCGTCGATAATACCTTAAGGGAAGAAATTTATACGGGTAGAAAATGTTACGAAAGAAATTTTTGCGGATGAATGAATTTTCTTCGTTTTTTTTGGAACTTATTTTTGCGAAAAAGGGCAAAATCGCAAAAATAAATTCCGCCAAAATTTCTTTCGCAACATTTTCTACCCGTATAAATTTCTTCCCTTAAGGTATTATCGACGATCCCTTCTTGTTCAAGGCGGTCTAGAAATCCCCTGCACAGTCAAAGTTATGAGGATGCCAACTCAATTGAGCAAAAAATTGGTTTAACTATACGAAGAACTAGTTGACAGTTTTTATTTTGAGCCCCCAGATAATGACACTGTAGGATTCTTCCTTCAGACGGATGATGATGATGTTGTTCCTAATGCATCAATGAATAAACAAAAAGATGTACTCTCAAGAAATTCAAAGAAAAATAAAAACGCTAGTAATAACAGAGACGAAAGTGGAGTGAGAGACATCAAGTGTTTTTTTAAAAAAACAGGAAATGTAAAATCTACTACTGCTTGTACTGGTAACATCATTATATTAGATGATTAGATCCAGTTAATACGTCATTTGTTATTCTCAACGCCCTTCCCTTTTTCATTAGAATTACCTTTATGAACAAAATTCGAGAGTTTTTTGTTTTCAGTTCGAATGATTCAATCCATCAACATATCTGTAAAATGATGAGTTACTGTTCTGTTCGTGTTCGGGCATGAAAGTTCTTTAATAAGGTTTTGTCTTAATTGGGGAAAATCATTCTTTCTGTGTTTCACAAATACTTCGAAGGTTTCTGTGGAAGTAGAAAACGAAAGAAAAAAAATATATTTTTTTTCAGGAATTGCGGAAGAAAAGAATGCGAATTGTGTAATTTCCCCACAAATTGCGGAAGAAAAGAATGCGATTTTTGGCCAAATTCGCATTCTTTAATTCCGCAATCTTTTCTTCCGCATCAATTTCTTGCGCAATATTTTCTTCCCTTAAGGTATATGCATTTGGTTATGCTTGGAGTTGTGAGAAGATTGCTGAAAGCTCTTGTTCAGCCATCATTTGGATGCAAAGCAAGACTCTCTGTTAATCAAAGGCATCAATTTGCTGTGGACATGAAATCCTAGAACAGCTGCTTACTTTGCGAGTTTTCTAGACAACCACGTTCCATTGTCGAGCAAGAATATTGAAAGGCAACAGAGCACGTTCGTTCAGATCAGGTGCGGTAGAAGAAAAGAAGCCATTGCATTGCGCTTTGGATTTTTTTCGATGTTGACAACAAATTTTCACGTTTTCGATGAGTCATTAATCATGACCTAACGCAGTAAAATGCTCTGAAACTCATTTCAAAATGTTTGTATAATGTAGACTTTAATTTCTTTGGTAAGAGGTATAACCAAGGATCGCCGAAATCAAAAATTTGTAACCAGGCATTTATGTAAAGAAATTTTACGTCGTGCCAAACTGTCAACTATTAAACTGCAAAAATCTTACTTTTTCATCCCATTATTCCCAAAAATTGAACATTAGAAATCCTTTAAAATTACTTTTATTGCCTAGCTATATCATTTAGCTTTCAGTCACAAGTTATTTTGTTGAGCTGTCAGCTTTTTAAAGAAAGTTATGGGCGTTTTCATTCGAGTCACTTTTTAGCGACTTTAGCATCAATGTTCAAACCAGAAACAAAACTGTATATCTCCCTAAAGTTTCTATTTTATCAGTAATTGTGTACATTGATAACCACAAGAAAAATGTCTCTAATATATAACAGCCATCACCCTGATACTTAAATAAAAATGTACTTAGGGCAGAGTGTAATTGAATTTAATAAAATAAAAGAAGTTATTTTGAACTTAATATGGATGAAGATGTTCATGGTCAAATGATAAGGCTTCACTTAACAATTCTTGCTGAGGAGTTAAATAAAGTGACTTAGAAAAAATATATGTCGTAAATGTTTCTCATCTCATCTAACAACTGAATAGTAAGCAATAAAGTAAATAACTATCTAATCAAAAACCAATCACAGCATTTCAAATATGTGACGATTTATGGGAAAAGGATAACAAGCGAAAAAGTGATTCTTTAAAATCGATTTTTCGCTGCAAAAAAGCGATTCATTAGAAGCGGAAAAGTGATTTCGAAATCGATTCTATGGAATCGGAAAAGCGATTCATGTAAAGTGGAAAAGTGATTCATGTGAAGCGAAAAAGTGATTCATGTGAAGCGAAAAAGTGATTCATGTGAAGCAGAAAAGCGATTCATGTGAAGTGGAAGCGAAAAAGTGATTCATGTGAAGCAGAAAAGCGATTCATGTGAAGTGGAAAAGTGATTCATGTGAAGCAGAAAAGCGATTCATGTGAAGTGGAAAAGCGATTCATGTGAAGCGATTTCGAAAATCGATTTTGTAAGTCTGAAGTGATGATATAATTATAAGAATAAAAAATGATTCGTAAATAAGATTATTTTCAGCATCGGGAACTTACAAACTTACTTATAAACAAACCGGTTGTTGATGTCACGGAAATATCGATTTGATTTAAGGGGGGTACCCCCTACACGTAAAGATTTTTGTTTTAACCAGGTGTTTTCAGGTTTTAGAAAGCTTTTGTTTTGACCAAAAAATTGGTGGAAAATCAAATCGATTTGATTTTTTCGACAACTTTTCTATTCAAATTACAACAGGTGGGAATGTGAAGCGTGCGTCAAACAAAAGCTTAAAATAAATTTTTCAAGAATCTTTACGTGTATACTCCCCTTTAAAAATTAACGCCTGTTTAAACCAATGAGAATCCTTCTCGGCTGGAATTATGCAAATTTGTTCTGTATTCTGTAATTTATCACTATTGAATGTGGAAGGTTACGACCACGAGGCCTCTTTCACAAAATGACACCGAAGGAGACGGTTGTACTCAACGTAAGCATCTACATAAAAGTAAGTTACATAAAAGTAACTTATTATTTAAAAGGGATACATGAACCGTTGTTCATATCTCTTCGAAGTTGCATTTTAATTTTTTTTAGATGAAAACAAATCACGTCAATTTCCAAAATAGATAGCGAAGTCAATGTAAGTATAGAAAACATGCAATTCTGCTATATTTTTGTGACTCAATTATAGTTTTTAACTTGATTGGTTTAGTTTTTTTATCATACCTCTCAATCTGTAGTGATATGTCTTGAGGAAACCAAGTGCTAGCTAGCTCACTATTTCCCATTACACAGGGAAATCGATAAAATGTAAGTGTAAACAACGATGTATTATAGTAAAATTAACTCTTGAAATCAACTGAATCAACTCTTGAAAATAACTTGAAGCAACTATTTGAGTTTTCTGATCTTCAACCTATAGTTTCTCAGTTTCATCGTAATTTTACGCACGCTTCTCTCCCACTCTTCGTCGTTGACGTTGAAGGTTGCAAACGCGTTCGACTTTATAATTCTAATTCGTTCTGCATCCAACTTGCGGCAACCATGGTTCCCTTACAGGTTTGACACCAATAATTCCTCTTTTGTAAAGGAAGCAATTATAAGTTTAAATACATATTCTATAAACATCATGTTGCCTTCTTTAGGTGCACTGGCACTTGCAGCTCCACCAGGCAACGAATAGCCAGAACTTTGAGCAGGTGGCAAAGGAGCAGTTAATAATGGGGGTAGTAGGTATGGTGGATCAGATATAATTGGAAACATGTCAGGTTGTGGTGGCGGTAGTGGCGATGAAGGTGAAGGTGATAGGGGTGGCGGCGGTGGCAAATCAAATATGTCGTCATCTGTGACACGGTCCTGTTGACGTGTGGTTAAAACATTCAGGGACTTGATGACAGTGGCAAGTACTCCTGACATCTGATCTAGTTTATTGTTCAGTTCATTGAACTGCTGCCTCTGTTCTTCCCTTGTCTTTTTTAATAGCTCTTCAATTCTGCTTATTTTCTTATTTGCCGTATTTTTTACCTCGGCATCGAGGTTCCGTATGTACTCCTCATACGAAGTGATCGAATCAATTCTTTTCATCTGAAAGGAAGGATAATGAAAATCTTTTAAATTTCCTCTGCTTTGGAATTATAGTGGAAAGTAATGCAGAAATCAGAAAGTTTAAGTTTGAGTTGCATTTTTAAATATAATACAGAATATGATATATTATACATTTATACAGTGTCTAATCTTAAGATTTTATCAGGGTGTCATGCCGGGCCATTGACATCATTGGTTTTACAATTTTTGGTGGCCCGAAGGAAATTTTAATGGCCCGATATTCAATAACACTCTACAATTTCATTTGGACACACTTAGAAATGCTTACAAATTAGAAAGAAAGAGCTGAAATTGCAAAGACAAACATTATAAAACTCAATTCTCTTGTAATGGAAATTCTTAAATCATGTTTACAATTTATATACTTTTTTTGCCTGTCCAGCCGGGCCACCACGATACTGGTTTTCAAACATTTTGGTGACCCGAACCAATTCGTGACTGTCTCAGACAGTCGGGCCACCGCTAAGATTAGACACTGTTATATATCCATACGTTTATATATCCATACGTTAATCTCACATTTATGTATAATCAAACCAATTTCACTACATGCTTTTTTATAAGAACACAGAAATAAAAATTCGTTGAAAATCCTACATCTGAACACTCAGTCTCTTGTTTCGACCTTCCCAGAGTTTGAGTACATGACCAACACGTACAAATTCGATGTGCTTGCTCTTTCTGAGACATGGCTTAGCGACAATAAAGATCAGTTGAGTTACGTCGATCTTCCTGGCTATAAATTTGCATACAAGAATCGCAAAACACGTGGTGGCGGTGTTGGTTGTTATGTAAAAGAAAATATTAAATTTAAAGTTCGTACTGACATATCGTCCCTTGATACTACCATTGAACATCTTTGGGTGGAGTTTCAAGGCATTAATAGTCATACTAAGATTCTTCTTGGAATATTTTATCAACCGAACTTTAATCATGATGCGGTAAACGAATGGCTTGACCGATTTGAAGTGCTGGTAAATCATGTTTCGTCACTTTGGGATGGAATGCTTTTACTCACTGGAGACTTTAATATAGATGTTCAGAAACTGCACCTTCCTTATGTCCAGCGATATAATGATATCATAAATTGCTACAACCTTAAACAAATTATCCAAGAACCAACAAGGAAAAATTCTACTTTGATTGACCACTTTTTGGTTTCACATCCATCAAAAGTAAAACACTCCGGGGTTTTACCTTGTTCAGAGATTAGTGATCATGATGGTCCATACATATGTCTCAATGCCCGTATGGATAAATATCAACCAAGGTATAAATTCATCCGTGATCTAAAATCTTTTAACATGGAGGCGTACTTCACTGATTTCAAAAGTATTCCTTTCTCTTCGGTGTATGCTGCAGAGGACCCTGAGGATCAATTGGATATATTTCTGAAACTAATACTTGAAACAATTAACATTCATGCTCCACTAAAGAGGAAAAAATTCAGCAGGCCACCTGCTCCCTGGATACATGATGATAAAGTTCAAAATCTTCGGAAGGAAATGGATCAATGGCGGAAGATAGCAAAGCATACTCAAAAAGAAGCCGACTGGTCGAAATTTCGTTTGTGTCGAAATTCACTAAAAGCTACGATAAAGAAAGCCAAATCTTCTTTTTATCAAAGAGCGTTATCCTCCACAAACATTAAAAACATTTGGAAAACCGTCCATAGGATTTTAAAACCAAGCGATAAGAGAATTAGTATAGACCCTGATGTACTGAATAATCATTATGTGACTACTTCTAACCGGCTTCTACAATCAAAGAATGACAACGTTGATGATATTATTAATTTTATCAATAGTACAATGTTACCTGAAAGCGAGCAACCATTTGAAATAAAACCTATCTCGTATGAAGATGTAGAAAACGAACTGAAAAACCTACGTCTCGATTGTTCAGCCGGTTACGATCATATGTCTGTTTGCTTTATCAAACCGGTTATTCCATTCCTCATCTCTCCACTAACCTTTATTATTAACAACTGCATTCAAATGAATCACTATCCAGTCCAATGGAAGATTGGGAAAATTACTCCAATCCCAAAGACAGATGATGCGAAACTTGCAGATCAATTTAGACCAGTATCGGTCTTGCCAATCTTGTCGAAAGTATTTGAACGTTTAATCGCAAAACAGATTTGTTCATACATCGATAACATGTGTATATACAAATCAACAATGTCCGGTTTCCGAGCATCACATTCAACGTGTACACTTCTATTAAAAATCCGCGATGACATCAAAACCGCAATGAAAAAAGGCGAAATCTCTTTAGCTATATTCAGTGACTACTCGAAAGCCTTTGATACTGTGTCCTATTCGACAATAATTCGCAAACTAAAGTGCATTGGATTTGGTAAAAATTCATTACTGCTTCTCACCAGCTATCTCACAAATCGTAAACAATTTGTACAGGTAGATGACAAAATGTCCTCTAAAGTGGAATGTCGATTCGGAGTCCCACAAGGTTCAGTGCTAGGACCTATTCTTTTTAATCTTTATGTTTCCGATTTACAAGATGTTGATTCCGGTGCCGTTTACCAGTATGCCGATGACACGAGCCAAATCGAACATTTTAAAATAAAGGACTTAGAGCCATCAGTCAAAACACTAGAGAGACGTCTTGAAATTTTAAGAGCATGGTCTAAAGAATGTAATCTTCTATTCAACGCATCGAAAACGAAATCCATGCTTTTTGCAACTTCTCAGCTTTACAAATGTCATAAATTAGATGCTCCTGATTTATACCAAATTGCAGTCAACACCTCAGCTTTAGAAAGAGTGCATCAGTGGAAACAATTAGGTGTGGTGCTTGATGAACACTTGAAATGGAATCATCAAATAAATAAAGTGTTACAGTCTTGTTGGGGAATTCTAAAGTTATTACGAAAGCTGAAACGATTCACGTCATTTCAAAATCGAAAAATGTTGGCACAGTCTCTTATTTTGTCACGTCTTGATTACTGTAATGCTCTTTATACCAACATATCACAGAATGAGATTAATCGTATGCAGCGACTTCTAAAAACCACTGCGTCATTCGTAAATAATCGATTTTGTGCGACGGCTGATGTAATTAAATTGGGATGGCTACCGGTGAAGGAACGTATTGAATACAGCACGTTAAAGTTAGCACATAAAGCGATTTATGAAGACAAGTTTCCCGATTATTTGAAAATGGAATGGGTACGAAAAAATCCCCGCCTTCGATCGTTCGCAGAAGTCTGCAAATTGCGTTTCTATGACAACTATTCTTTTCGAGGAGTAGCAAGTCAATTATTTAACAGTCTTCCTGATAATATACGTAGTGACAATAACTTTAATTCTTTTTCTAAAAATTTAAAGATATTTTTACTAGACAAGGCCTTAGCATCTTATATTAGCCTACACTGAATCTTATGATTTCTATATTTACACACGTATATATATATATATATAATTATCCTGATTTTTGTTTCTCTTATGTATATAAAATTTTACATACAATTTTTATTCGCATATTTTCTGACAATTTTGTTGTCTCACTCGGTTTTGTATTCCATTCAATTTGTCAGGGTTTTTGTTGTTGTTGTTGTTGTTTTTTATCATGAGTCTCTGACCCCTTTTCGATTCATTTTTTTTATTATTATTATTTTCTTACATCTTTTGTCTTTCCTCAGGGTTCCAACATCCTAGTCCCTGTGGTGATTTTCTTTCCGATATTTTCCAATATCAGGTCTATTGATCAATTGGAATCATGCAGTTATTTCAGCCAGTTATTTCACCAGTTATTTCAGCCCTGGCAACATCAGCGAGTCTATTTCTTGTCTGACTTCTTATGTAGTTTATTTTAACGATGAATACCAATTTTAACTAACTATATTGTATTGTATTGTATTTATTGTATTTATCTATTGTTATATTTTTTATTGGGTGAAAAGCCATTTTATGGATCCCTGAAATACATTTAATAATGATAATAATAATAATAACACAACCCCAAGAGTTGATCAAAGAAATAAGAACAAATAATGTGAATTCTCTCACTGGCAAATGGTTTAGAAGCTTGTTTTATTATTTAACTGTGCATACTCAGGTCATTTTATACTGGTTCTTATAAAAAACCGTGTACACCTATTTCATTTATTCATGCACTAGCTTATAATATGCATGGCTTATAAATTGTATAAATCTTTGTAGATAATAACTAGTTTATAGGATACATACATTTTCAGATACAGCGGTACTGTTTAGGTCTGTATAATGCCCTGCTGCAAGTTGAATGTTTGTAGAATTCTGAGTAAAAAAATTCATTAAAATAAGACAACTTCATTGAAATATAATGTACTGTTTGTTACAATACTCTTTAGTCTTACTAAAAGACAGATGTCTTTGTCTGCCGATCTTTGGAAATCCAATGAAGGCACCTAAAGTGTAATAAAGAAAATCCATGAGGTAATAATGCTAGGTATATTCAATTTTCACAGTATTTTTGTTTTGTTCTTTAGTTAGTTTTTTTTTGTTTCTTTAGTTTACTTACAAGAGCATCGGAATCATCCACCTCTTCGCCAATATCATTGAAATTGTCATGATTATTTGACTAAAATTAAAACGTAAGCATTGGTATAATTTACAAATGAATAAGATCTCGATGTTTCAACAAGCATTAAAGATTGCAATACCATATCATTTGTGGATGCCGTTTTCGTTCTTTTCACGGCATTTTCGTCGATGGAGCTCGCCTGAAGAAATAAATCTTTACTTATTTTAGTCCGTCAACGATTAAAAGAACGATATGAATGGAACCTAACCAATACCTGCTCACTCTCGGACGCTTTCCTTTTTCTGGATTGGGTCGATTCCCAATCATTCAGTTCGTTCGTTGTATCTATAACGTTTTGGTTCATTGTTTAGTTATTTAGTTCTTTGTACATATAATAATTTTTAGATCTATGATTTACCTGCCATTGAGAGGACCTTCACCCCATACCCTTTTCCTTTAAATTGCACAACGCAATCATTTCCCACCTCTACATCACCCTCGATGGTAGCGGTAGAATATATAGCCGTTTCATTATCGCAGTGGAATCTCACCAACGCGTACTTCTTAGTTTTTAGTAAGGTCCTTGTCGAAGACATCGTATTTCAAGTGCAACTTTCAAAAATTAAAATCCCGCTAATTGATTTCGTTGTTAGGATAAACAATTTCTTTTAAATATATATTTGGGAAAACGTATAATCGAACGCGACTTGCGGAGGCCCCTGCATTGCTCATACGCCTGTAATATCCCGCGTAAAAGTTTGATATTCACGTATAATAGGGGAAACCGTAACAGATACAAAAATTCAAATATCGCTTTTCTTAGCAACGTTATCTAGATCATTCGAGATAAGATTTCCAGAATCATTCTCGAGAAGATTTCGCCATACTTCAAAAAATGGATATGGATTTAAATGATCTTGAAGAATCTGCGAAAATCGATCAATTTATTCTTTCACAATGTGGATGCCATTACGGACCAGACAAATCGTGCTGTTCCAATATTTTTTCAAAGGATATCATAGAGTTTTCTCGAAATCATATGCGGGAACTAACTACACAAGAAAAAGACGCATTTATTCTTTCAGTTTTATTTTCGTCTCGTCCTCCTAAAATCGAAGGAGAGTGTAATTAGCACATCAGTTATTCTATTCATGGCCATCAGGTTTGCCGAACTACTTATCTTTTCATGCTCGATGTTTCCCTAAAGAAATTTTCAAGTCTTTGTAAGCATTACGATGATTGTGGAGTGATACCTAGAGTTCATGGCAACACAAAACGTTTACCGAAAAACGCTTTTAATTATGAAACCAACCACCACGTTAAAACCTTCATAGAAAATTATGCGGAAGAGCATGGGGTATTATTACCAGGTAGGATACCTGGATGTCGTGATCAGTCAGTAACTCTGATATCTTCTGCAGAAACCAAAAAGCATATTTGGTCGTTTTACAAAGATACATGCCTTAAATCAAATATATTGTATGTATCATACGTCCAATTTACACTTCTGTGGAATGAGTTGACCCCTTCAATAGTCGTTGCAAAGCCCATGACTGATCTGTGTGCGACGTGTCAGGGAAACAACAACTTGATATTTCGAAGTGCCAATAAGACATTGGAAGAAAAGTCAGTCACCTTGCGAGAACAGATGCAGCACCTGGAAATAGCAAAACAAGAACTTGAATATTACAGACTGCAATGCTCCAAGGCAAAAGTTGACCTAGAAAATAGGACATTTTACATCGCTCAGTCCAAAAATGAACCTTGTTCTTTTAGTGGTACGGCTCATTATAGCTGGGACTATGCACAGCAATTACATTACCCACAAAACCCCTTTCAACCGGGGCCAATTTATTTTAAAACCCCACGGAAATGCAATGTATTTGGCATTTGTAATGATGGCAGCAATATACAAACCACATACCTCATTGATGAAATTGTTAACACTGGCAAAGGTGCTAATGCCACAATATCATATATTCATGATTACTTCGCTGAACATGGAATGGGTGAACAAACTGCAAACATCCATGCTGATAACTGTGCTGGTAAGTTAAATATTATTTTGAGAAACAATGGTAATTTCAAGATAAACTCTTGTTAATCTTAGCACTTGTTTTATTTTTCAAGGCCAAAACAAAAACAACTACGTACTTTGGTATCTGGTTTGGCGGACTATGGTTGGATTGCATCACCAAATTGAGTATTCCTTCATGAGTGTTGGTCATACCAAATTCAGTTGTGACCGATGCTTCGGTGTACTCAAAAAACGAACATCAGTAACTGGGTTGTGGACTTTGTACGACATAGCACAATGCTGCAACAATTCTGGCTCCTGTAATCGAGCAAAACTAGTAGGAACTCATGATGGTAGAGTATTAGTGCCAACATATGACTGGGCGTCAATGCTGTCAAACCACTTCAGAAAAATTGACAATATAACCTCATACCACCATTTCCTTATCAGTCATTTAGATCCTGGGACTGTATACTGTCTTACCAGTCTGGATGCAGAACCAGTTATAGTTAGCATCTTAAAAAAAATATTCCTAATCAATTCAAACAACCAGATATCATACAACCACAAGGATTTACTCCTGCAAGAATTAAATATCTGTATGAGGAAATCCGTCCATTTTGTGCAGAAGGAACAGAAGATGTTGTTGCACCCAAACCAATATCTTAACCACCTTATCAAAAGCTTCTCGTAAAATGGTAAAATCAAAGTTGCCAGTGTAACATTATTATAACATCATCTGTATGTTATGCCACTGTTGATTCATGTTGTGGCTTTTATAGTTGCAGCCACTGTTGATATGTTGTGGCTTGTTCTAAGTGCAGCTATAGTATTGGCCACTGTTGATAGTTGTTGTGGCTTATTTTAAGTGCTTATTTTTGCAACTTTGTACCTAATGAACAGCTTGTAGATTCTTTTTTTTTTAGGTGGAGTACAAGTCCCATTGACTTACGTTCTCGTCGTGTACTCCGTTACCATGAATTGTGCATGAAGTAAACTTTGTGCTCAGTTCATGAACTAAAAGTCAGGGCATGTGGCATATTATATCTCTAGGAGTGTAACTTTTGTTTTATTCTTCATTTTAGTGATAAATAATAAAAGAATGGCGGAGCCTATCAAAGAATGTAAGATTCTTATATTAACTTAGCATCAATATAATTGATATTATATAATTATCATCAATATATTGCATTTCATTTCATTTCATTTAGCTGTGGTAGATAGTGGCGCTACTGAGTGTAAGTTTCTTTATAATCTAGCATCAATTTTAATTTTATTTATGAGTATCACGTTATAACTTTCACAATCTCCTTGCATTTCAATTCATTTAGCTGTGGTAGATACTGGCGTTACTGAGAGTAAGTTTCTTTATAATCTAGCATCAATTTTAATTTTATTTATGAGTATCACGTTATAACTTTCACAATCTCCTTGCATTTCAATTCATTTAGCTGTGGCATTACTTTCATGTAATCCGCTCTACCGCGTGTATCGAGCACTCTGGTGAATAAGAGATATCGAAAAGAAGATATACATATATATATATATTTTAACTATCCTGATTTTTGTTTCTCTTATGTATATAAAATTTTACATACAATTTTTATTCGCATATTTTCTGACAATTTTGTTGTCTCACTCGGTTTTGTATTCCATTCAATTTGTCAGGGTTTTTGTTGTTGTTGTTTTTGTTTTTTATCATGAGTCTCTGACCCCTTTTCGATTCATTTTTTTTATTATTATTATTTTCTTACATCTTTTGTCTTTCCGCAGGGTTCCAACATCCTAGTCCCTGTGGTGATTTTCTTTCCGATATTTTCCAATATCAGGTCTATTGATCAATTGGAATCATGCAGTTATTTCAGCCAGTTATTTCACCA
Source organism: Turritopsis dohrnii (assembly GCA_027922465.2). NCBI lineage: Eukaryota > Metazoa > Cnidaria > Hydrozoa > Anthoathecata > Oceaniidae > Turritopsis > Turritopsis dohrnii. The sequence goes on along the minus strand of BQMF02000653.1, from coordinate 41,422 downwards.
GTTATTTCAGCCCTGGCAACATCAGCGAGTCTATTTCTTGTCTGACTTCTTATGTAGTTTATTTTAACGATGAATACCAATTTTAACTAACTATATTGTATTGTATTGTATTTATTGTATTTATCTATTGTTATATTTTTTATTGGGTGAAAAGCCATTTTATGGATCCCTGAAATACATTTAATAATGATAATAATAATAATAACACAACCCCAAGAGTTGATCAAAGAAATAAGAACAAATAATGTGAATTCTCTCACTGGCAAATGGTTTAGAAGCTTGTTTTATTATTTAACTGTGCATACTCAGGTCATTTTATACTGGTTCTTATAAAAAACCGTGTACACCTATTTCATTTATTCATGCACTAGCTTATAATATGCATGGCTTATAAAATGTATAAATCTTTGTAGATAATAACTAGTTTATAGGATACATACATTTTCAGATACAGCGGTACTGTTTAGGTCTGTATAATGCCCTGCTGCAAGTTGAATGTTTGTAGAATTCTGAGTAAAAAAATTCATTAAAATAAGACAACTTCATTGAAATATAATGTACTGTTTGTTACAATACTCTTTAGTCTTACTAAAAGACAGATGTCTTTGTCTGCCGATCTTTGAAAATCCAATGAAGGCACCTAAAGTGTAATAAAGAAAATCCATGAGGTAATAATGCTAGGTATATTCAATTTTCACAGTATTTTTGTTTTGTTCTTTAGTTAGTTTTTTTTTGTTTCTTTAGTTTACTTACAAGAGCATCGGAATCATCCACCTCTTCGCCAATATCATTGAAATTGTCATGATTATTTGACTAAAATTAAAACGTAAGCATTGGTATAATTTACAAATGAATAAGATCTCGATGTTTCAACAAGCATTAAAGATTGCAATACCATATCATTTGTGGATGCCGTTTTCGTTCTTTTCACGGCATTTTCGTCGATGGAGCTCGCCTGAAGAAATAAATCTTTACTTATTTTAGTCCGTCAACGATTAAAAGAACGATATGAATGGAACCTAACCAATACCTGCTCACTCTCGGACGCTTTCCTTTTTCTGGATCGGGTCGATTCCCAATCATTCAGTTCGTTCGTTGTATCTATAACGTTTTGGTTCATTGTTTAGTTATTTAGTTCTTTGTACATATAATAATTTTTAGATCTATGATTTACCTGCCATTGAGAGGACCTTCACCCCATACCCTTTTCCTTTAAATTGCACAACGCAATCATTTCCCACCTCTACATCACCCTCGATGGTAGCGGTAGAATATATAGCCGTTTCATTATCGCAGTGGAATCTCACCAACGCGTACTTCTTAGTTTTTAGTAAGGTCCTTGTCGAAGACATCGTATTTCAAGTGCAACTTTCAAAAATTAAAATCCCGCTAATTGATTTCGTTGTTAGGATAAACAATTTCTTTTAAATATATATTTGGGAAAACGTATAATCGAACGCGACTTGCGGAGGCCCCTGCATTGCTCATACGCCTGTAATATCCCGCGTAAAAGTTTGATATTCACGTATAATAGGGGAAACCGTAACAGATACAAAAATTCGAATATCGCTTTTCTTAGCAACGTTATCTAGATCATTCGAGATAAGATTTCCAGAATCATTCTCGAGAAGATTTCGCCATACTTCAAAAAATGGATATGGATTTAAATGATCTTGAAGAATCTGCGAAAATCGATCAATTTATTCTTTCACAATGTGGATGCCATTACGGACCAGACAAATCGTGCTGTTCCAATATTTTTTCAAAGGATATCATAGAGTTTTCTCGAAATCATATGCGGGAACTAACTACACAAGAAAAAGACGCATTTATTCTTTCATTTTTATTTTCGTCTCGTCCTCTTAAAATCGAAGGAGAGTGTAATTAGCACATCAGTTATTCTATTCATGGCCATCAGGTTTGCCGAACTACTTATCTTTTCATGCTCGATGTTTCCCTAAAGAAATTTTCAAGTCTTTGTAAGCATTACGATGATTGTGGAGTGATACCTAGAGTTCATGGCAACACAAAACGTTTACCGAAAAACGCTTTTAATTATGAAACCAACCACCACGTTAAAACCTTCATAGAAAATTATGCGGAAGAGCATGGGGTATTATTACCAGGTAGGATACCTGGATGTCGTGATCAGTCAGTAACTCTGATATCTTCTGCAGAAACCAAAAAGCATATTTGGTCGTTTTACAAAGATACATGCCTTAAATCAAATATATTGTATGTATCATACGTCCAATTTACACTTCTGTGGAATGAGTTGACCCCTTCAATAGTCGTTGCAAAGCCCATGACTGATCTGTGTGCGACGTGTCAGGGAAACAACAACTTGATATTTCGAAGTGCCAATAAGACATTGGAAGAAAAGTCAGTCACCTTGCGAGAACAGATGCAGCACCTGGAAATAGCAAAACAAGAACTTGAATATTACAGACTGCAATGCTCCAAGGCAAAAGTTGACCTAGAAAATAGGACATTTTACATCGCTCAGTCCAAAAATGAACCTTGTTCTTTTAGTGGTACGGCTCATTATAGCTGGGACTATGCACAGCAATTACATTACCCACAAAACCCCTTTCAACCGGGGCCAATTTATTTTAAAACCCCACGGAAATGCAATGTATTTGGCATTTGTAATGATGGCAGCAATATACAAACCACATACCTCATTGATGAAATTGTTAACACTGGCAAAGGTGCTAATGCCACAATATCATATATTCATGATTACTTCGCTGAACATGGAATGGGTGAACAAACTGCAAACATCCATGCTGATAACTGTGCTGGTAAGTTAAATATTATTTTGAGAAACAATGGTAATTTCAAGATAAACTCTTGTTAATCTTAGCACTTGTTTTATTTTTCAAGGCCAAAACAAAAACAACTACGTACTTTGGTATCTGGTTTGGCGGACTATGGTTGGATTGCATCACCAAATTGAGTATTCCTTCATGAGTGTTGGTCATACCAAATTCAGTTGTGACCGATGCTTCGGTGTACTCAAAAAACGAACATCAGTAACTGGGTTGTGGACTTTGTACGACATAGCACAATGCTGCAACAATTCTGGCTCCTGTAATCGAGCAAAACTAGTAGGAACTCATGATGGTAGAGTATTAGTGCCAACATATGACTGGGCGTCAATGCTGTCAAACCACTTCAGAAAAATTGACAATATAACCTCATACCACCATTTCCGTATCAGTCATTTAGATCCTGGGACTGTATACTGTCTTACCAGTCTGGATGCAGAACCAGTTATAGTTAGCATCTTAAAAAAAAATATTCCTAATCAATTCAAACAACCAGATATCATACAACCACAAGGATTTACTCCTGCAAGAATTAAATATCTGTATGAGGAAATCCGTCCATTTTGTGCAGAAGGAACAGAAGATGTTGTTGCACCCAAACCAATATCTTAACCACCTTATCAAAAGCTTCTCGTAAAATGGTAAAATCAAAGTTGCCAGTGTAACATTATTATAACATCATCTGTATGTTATGCCACTGTTGATTCATGTTGTGGCTTTTATAGTTGCAGCCACTGTTGATATGTTGTGGCTTGTTCTAAGTGCAGCTATAGTATTGGCCACTGTTGATAGTTGTTGTGGCTTATTTTAAGTGCTTATTTTTGCAACTTTGTACCTAATGAACAGCTTGTAGATTCTTTTTTTTTAGGTGGAGTACAAGTCCCATTGACTTACGTTCTCGTCGTGTACTCCGTTACCATGAATTGTGCATGAAGTAAACTTTGTGCTCAGTTCATGAACTAAAAGTCAGGGCATGTGGCATATTATATCTCTAGGAGTGTAACTTTTGTTTTATTCTTCATTTTAGTGATAAATAATAAAAGAATGGCGGAGCCTATCAAAGAATGTAAGATTCTTATATTAACTTAGCATCAATATAATTGATATTATATAATTATCATCAATATATTGCATTTCATTTCATTTCATTTAGCTGTGGTAGATAGTGGCGCTACTGAGTGTAAGTTTCTTTATAATCTAGCATCAATTTTAATTTTATTTATGAGTATCACGTTATAACTTTCACAATCTCCTTGCATTTCAATTCATTTAGCTGTGGTAGATACTGGCGTTACTGAGAGTAAGTTTCTTTATAATCTAGCATCAATTTTAATTTTATTTATGAGTATCACGTTATAACTTTCACAATCTCCTTGCATTTCAATTCATTTAGCTGTGGCATTACTTTCATGTAATCCGCTCTACCGCGTGTATCGAGCACTCTGGTGAATAAGAGATATCGAAAAGAAGATATATATATATATATATATTTTAACTATCCTGATTTTTGTTTCTCTTATGTATATAAAATTTTACATACAATTTTTATTCGCATATTTTCTGACAATTTTGTTGTCTCACTCGGTTTTGTATTCCATTCAATTTGTCAGGGTTTTTGTTGTTGTTGTTGTTGTTTTTTATCATGAGTCTCTGACCCCTTTTCGATTCATTTTTTTTAATATTATTATTTTCTTACATCTTTTGTCTTTCCTCAGGGTTCCAACATCCTAGTCCCTGTGGTGATTTTCTTTCCGATATTTTCCAATATCAGGTCTATTGATCAATTGGAATCATGCAGTTATTTCAGCCAGTTATTTCACCAGTTATTTCAGCCCTGGCAACATCAGCGAGTCTATTTCTTGTCTGACTTCTTATGTAGTTTATTTTAACGATGAATACCAATTTTAACTAACTATATTGTATTGTATTGTATTTATTGTATTTATCTATTGTTATATTTTTTATTGGGTGAAAAGCCATTTTATGGATCCCTGAAATACATTTAATAATGATAATAATAATAATAACACAACCCCAAGAGTTGATCAAAGAAATAAGAACAAATAATGTGAATTCTCTCACTGGCAAATGGTTTAGAAGCTTGTTTTATTATTTAACTGTGCATACTCAGGTCATTTTATACTGGTTCTTATAAAAAACCGTGTACACCTATTTCATTTATTCATGCACTAGCTTATAATATGCATGGCTTATAAATTGTATAAATCTTTGTAGATAATAACTAGTTTATAGGATACATACATTTTCAGATACAGCGGTACTGTTTAGGTCTGTATAATGCCCTGCTGCAAGTTGAATGTTTGTAGAATTCTGAGTAAAAAAATTCATTAAAATAAGACAACTTCATTGAAATATAATGTACTGTTTGTTACAATACTCTTTAGTCTTACTAAAAGACAGATGTCTTTGTCTGCCGATCTTTGGAAATCCAATGAAGGCACCTAAAGTGTAATAAAGAAAATCCATGAGGTAATAATGCTAGGTATATTCAATTTTCACAGTATTTTTGTTTTGTTCTTTAGTTAGTTTTTTTTTTGTTTCTTTAGTTTACTTACAAGAGCATCGGAATCATCCACCTCTTCGCCAATATCATTGAAATTGTCATGATTATTTGACTAAAATTAAAACGTAAGCATTGGTATAATTTACAAATGAATAAGATCTCGATGTTTCAACAAGCATTAAAGATTGCAATACCATATCATTTGTGGATGCCGTTTTCGTTCTTTTCACGGCATTTTCGTCGATGGAGCTCGCCTGAAGAAATAAATCTTTACTTATTTTAGTCCGTCAACGATTAAAAGAACGATATGAATGGAACCTAACCAATACCTGCTCACTCTCGGACGCTTTCCTTTTTCTGGATCGGGTCGATTCCCAATCATTCAGTTCGTTCGTTGTATCTATAACGTTTTGGTTCATTGTTTAGTTATTTAGTTCTTTGTACATATAATAATTTTTAGATCTATGATTTACCTGCCATTGAGAGGACCTTCACCCCATACCCTTTTCCTTTAAATTGCACAACGCAATCATTTCCCACCTCTACATCACCCTCGATGGTAGCGGTAGAATATATAGCCGTTTCATTATCGCAGTGGAATCTCACCAACGCGTACTTCTTAGTTTTTAGTAAGGTCCTTGTCGAAGACATCGTATTTCAAGTGCAACTTTCAAAATTAAAATCCCGCTAATTGATTTCGTTGTTAGGATAAACAATTTCTTTAAATATATATTTGGGAAAACGTATAATCGAACGCGACTTGCGGAGGCCCCTGCATTGCTCATACGCCTGTAATATCCCGCGTAAAAGTTTGATATTCACGTATAATAGGGGAAACCGTAACAGATACAAAAATTCGAATATCGCTTTTCTTAGCAACGTTATCTAGATCATTCGAGATAAGATTTCCAGAATCATTCTCGAGAAGATTTCGCCATACTTCAAAAAATGGATATGGATTTAACTGATCTTGAAGAATCTGCGAAAATCGATCAATTTATTCTTTCACAATGTGGATGCCATTACGGACCAGACAAATCGTGCTGTTCCAATATTTTTTCAAAGGATATCATAGAGTTTTCTCGAAATCATATGCGGAACTAACTACACAAGAAAAAGACGCATTTATTCTTTCATTTTTATTTTCGTCTCGTCCTCCTAAAATCGAAGGAGAGTGTAATTAGCACATCAGTTATTCTATTCATGGCCATCAGGTTTGCCGAACTACTTAATCTTTTCATGCTCGATGTTTCCCTAAAGAAATTTTCAAGTCTTTTGTAAGCATTACGATGATTGTGGAGTGATACCTAGAGTTCATGGCAACACAAAACGTTTACCGAAAAACGCTTTTAATTATGAAACCAACCACCACGTTAAAACCTTCATAGAAAATTATGCGGAAGAGCATGGGGTATTATTACCAGGTAGGATACCTGGATGTCGTGATCAAGTCAGTAACTCTGATATTCTTCTGCAGAAACCAAAAAGCATATTTGGTCGTTTTACAAAGATACATGCCTTAAATCAAATATATTGTATGTATCATACGTCCAATTTACACTTCTGTGGAATGAGTTGACCCCTTCAATAGTCGTTGCAAAGCCCATGACTGATCTGTGTGCGACGTGTCAGGGAAACAACAACTTGATATATTCGAAGTGCCAATAAGACATTGGAAGAAAAGTCAGTCACCTTGCGAGAACAGATGCAGCACCTGGAAATAGCAAAACAAGAACTTGAATATTACAGACTGCAATGCTCCAAGGCAAAAGTTGACCTAGAAAATAGGACATTTTACATCGCTCAGTCCAAAAATGAACCTTGTTCTTTTAGTGGTACGGCTCATTATAGCTGGGACTATGCACAGCAATTACATTACCCACAAAACCCCTTTCAACCGGGGCCAATTTATTTTAAAACCCCACGGAAATGCCATGTATTTGGCATTTGTAATGATGGCAGCAATATACAAACCACATACCTCATTGATGAAATTGTTAACACTGGCAAAGGTGCTAATGCCACAATATCATATATTCATGATTACTTCGCTGAACATGGAATGGGTGAACAAACTGCAAACATCCATGCTGATAACTGTGCTGGTAAGTTAAATATTATTTTGAGAAACAATGGTAATTTCAAGATAAACTCTTGTTAATCTTAGCACTTGTTTTATTTTTCAAGGCCAAAACAAAAACAACTACGTACTTTGGTATCTGGTTTGGCGGACTATGGTGGATTGCATCACCAAATTGAGTATTCCTTCATGAGTGTTGGTCATACCAAATTCAGTTGTGACCGATGCTTCGGTGTACTCAAAAAACGAACATCAGTAACTGGGTTGTGGACTTTGTACGACATAGCACAATGCTGCAACAATTCTGGCTCCTGTAATCGAGCAAAACTAGTAGGAACTCATGATGGTAGAGTATTAGTGCCAACATATGACTGGGCGTCAATGCTGTCAAACCACTTCAGAAAAATTGACAATATAACCTCATACCACCATTTCCGTATCAGTCATTTAGATCCTGGGGACTGTATACTGTCTTACCAGTCTGGATGCAGAACCAGTTATAGTTAGCATCTTAAAAAAAAATATTCCTAATCAATTCAAACAACCAGATATCATACAACCACAAGGATTTACTCCTGCAAGAATTAAATATCTGTATGAGGAAATCCGTCCATTTTGTGCAGAAGGAACAGAAGATGTTGTTGCACCCAAACCAATATCTTAACCACCTTATCAAAAGCTTCTCGTAAAATGGTAAAATCAAAGTTGCCAGTGTAACATTATTATAACATCATCTGTATGTTATGCCACTGTTGATTCATGTTGTGGCTTTTATAGTTGCAGCCACTGTTGATATGTTGTGGCTTGTTCTAAGTGCAGCTATAGTATTGGCCACTGTTGATAGTTGTTGTGGCTTATTTTAAGTGCTTATTTTTTGCAACTTTGTACCTAATGAACAGCTTGTAGATTCTTTTTTTTTAGGTGGAGTACAAGTCCCATTGACTTACGTTCTCGTCGTGTACTCCGTTACCATGAATTGTGCATGAAGTAAACTTTGTGCTCAGTTCATGAACTAAAAGTCAGGGCATGTGGCATATTATATCTCTAGGAGTGTAACTTTTGTTTTATTCTTCATTTTTAGTGATAAATAATAAAAGAATGGCGGAGCCTATCAAAGAATGTAAGATTCTTATATTAACTTAGCATCAATATAATTGATATTATATAATTATCATCAATATATTGCATTTCATTTCATTTCATTTAGCTGTGGTAGATAGTGGCGCTACTGAGTGTAAGTTTCTTTATAATCTAGCATCAATTTTAATTTTATTTATGAGTATCACGTTATAACTTTCACAATCTCCTTGCATTTCAATTCATTTAGCTGTGGTAGATACTGGCGTTACTGAGAGTAAGTTTCTTTATAATCTAGCATCAATTTTAATTTTATTTATGAGTATCACGTTATAACTTTCACAATCTCCTTGCATTTCAATTCATTTAGCTGTGGCATTACTTTCATGTAATCCGCTCTACCGCGTGTATCGAGCACTCTGGTGAATAAGAGATATCGAAAAGAAGATATATATATATATATATATTTTAACTATCCTGATTTTTGTTTCTCTTATGTATATAAAATTTTACATACAATTTTTATTCGCATATTTTCTGACAATTTTGTTGTCTCACTCGGTTTTGTATTCCATTCAATTTGTCAGGGTTTTTGTTGTTGTTGTTGTTGTTTTTTATCATGAGTCTCTGACCCCTTTTCGATTCATTTTTTTTAATATTATTATTTTCTTACATCTTTTGTCTTTCCTCAGGGTTCCAACATCCTAGTCCCTGTGGTGATTTTCTTTCCGATATTTTCCAATATCAGGTCTATTGATCAATTGGAATCATGCAGTTATTTCAGCCAGTTATTTCACCAGTTATTTCAGCCCTGGCAACATCAGCGAGTCTATTTCTTGTCTGACTTCTTATGTAGTTTATTTTAACGATGAATACCAATTTTAACTAACTATATTGTATTGTATTGTATTTATTGTATTTATCTATTGTTATATTTTTTATTGGGTGAAAAGCCATTTTATGGATCCCTGAAATACATTTAATAATGATAATAATAATAATAACACAACCCCAAGAGTTGATCAAAGAAATAAGAACAAATAATGTGAATTCTCTCACTGGCAAATGGTTTAGAAGCTTGTTTTATTATTTAACTGTGCATACTCAGGTCATTTTATACTGGTTCTTATAAAAAACCGTGTACACCTATTTCATTTATTCATGCACTAGCTTATAATATGCATGGCTTATAAATTGTATAAATCTTTGTAGATAATAACTAGTTTATAGGATACATACATTTTCAGATACAGCGGTACTGTTTAGGTCTGTATAATGCCCTGCTGCAAGTTGAATGTTTGTAGAATTCTGAGTAAAAAAATTCATTAAAATAAGACAACTTCATTGAAATATAATGTACTGTTTGTTACAATACTCTTTAGTCTTACTAAAAGACAGATGTCTTTGTCTGCCGATCTTTGGAAATCCAATGAAGGCACCTAAAGTGTAATAAAGAAAATCCATGAGGTAATAATGCTAGGTATATTCAATTTTCACAGTATTTTTGTTTTGTTCTTTAGTTAGTTTTTTTTTGTTTCTTTAGTTTACTTACAAGAGCATCGGAATCATCCACCTCTTCGCCAATATCATTGAAATTGTCATGATTGTTTGACTAAAATTAAAACGTAAGCATTGGTATAATTTACAAATGAATAAGATCTCGATGTTTCAACAAGCATTAAAGATTGCAATACCATATCATTTGTGGATGCCGTTTTCGTTCTTTTCACGGCATTTTCGTCGATGGAGCTCGCCTGAAGAAATAAATCTTTACTTATTTTAGTCCGTCAACGATTAAAAGAACGATATGAATGGAACCTAACCAATACCTGCTCACTCTCGGACGCTTTCCTTTTTCTGGATCGGGTCGATTCCAATCATTCAGTTCGTTCGTTGTATCTATAACGTTTTGGTTCATTGTTTTAGTTATTTAGTTCTTTGTACATATAATAATTTTTAGATCTATGATTTACCTGCCATTGAGAGGACCTTCACCCCATACCCTTTTCCTTTAAATTGCACAACGCAATCATTTCCCACCTCTACATCACCCTCGATGGTAGCGGTAGAATATATAGCCGTTTCATTATCGCAGTGGAATCTCACCAACGCGTACTTCTTAGTTTTTAGTAAGGTCCTTGTCGAAGACATCGTATTTCAAGTGCAACTTTCAAAAATTAAAATCCCGCTAATTGATTTCGTTGTTAGGATAAACAATTTCTTTTAAATATATATTTGGGAAAACGTATAATCGAACGCGACTTGCGGAGGCCCCTGCATTGCTCATACGCCTGTAATATCCCGCGTAAAAGTTTGATATTCACGTATAATAGGGGAAACCGTAACAGATACAAAAATTCGAATATCGCTTTTCTTAGCAACGTTATCTAGATCATTCGAGATAAGATTTCCAGAATCATTCTCGAGAAGATTTCGCCATACTTCAAAAAATGGATATGGATTTAAATGATCTTGAAGAATCTGCGAAAATCGATCAATTTATTCTTTCACAATGTGGATGCCATTACGGACCAGACAAATCGTGCTGTTCCAATATTTTTTCAAAGGATATCATAGAGTTTTCTCGAAATCATATGCGGGAACTAACTACACAAGAAAAAGACGCATTTATTCTTTCATTTTTATTTTCGTCTCGTCCTCCTAAAATCGAAGGAGAGTGTAATTAGCACATCAGTTATTCTATTCATGGCCATCAGGTTTGCCGAACTACTTATCTTTTCATGCTCGATGTTTCCCTAAAGAAATTTTCAAGTCTTTGTAAGCATTACGATGATTGTGGAGTGATACCTAGAGTTCATGGCAACACAAAACGTTTACCGAAAAACGCTTTTAATTATGAAACCAACCACCACGTTAAAACCTTCATAGAAAATTATGCGGAAGAGCATGGGGTATTATTACCAGGTAGGATACCTGGATGTCGTGATCAGTCAGTAACTCTGATATCTTCTGCAGAAACCAAAAAGCATATTTGGTCGTTTTACAAAGATACATGCCTTAAATCAAATATATTGTATGTATCATACGTCCAATTTACACTTCTGTGGAATGAGTTGACCCCTTCAATAGTCGTTGCAAAGCCCATGACTGATCTGTGTGCGACGTGTCAGGGAAACAACAACTTGATATTTCGAAGTGCCAATAAGACATTGGAAGAAAAGTCAGTCACCTTGCGAGAACAGATGCAGCACCTGGAAATAGCAAAACAAGAACTTGAATATTACAGACTGCAATGCTCCAAGGCAAAAGTTGACCTAGAAAATAGGACATTTTACATCGCTCAGTCCAAAAATGAACCTTGTTCTTTTAGTGGTACGGCTCATTATAGCTGGGACTATGCACAGCAATTACATTACCCACAAAACCCCTTTCAACCGGGGCCAATTTATTTTAAAACCCCACGGAAATGCAATGTATTTGGCATTTGTAATGATGGCAGCAATATACAAACCACATACCTCATTGATGAAATTGTTAACACTGGCAAAGGTGCTAATGCCACAATATCATATATTCATGATTACTTCGCTGAACATGGAATGGGTGAACAAACTGCAAACATCCATGCTGATAACTGTGCTGGTAAGTTAAATATTATTTTGAGAAACAATGGTAATTTCAAGATAAACTCTTGTTAATCTTAGCACTTGTTTTATTTTTCAAGGCCAAAACAAAAACAACTACGTACTTTGGTATCTGGTTTGGCGGACTATGGTTGGATTGCATCACCAAATTGAGTATTCCTTCATGAGTGTTGGTCATACCAAATTCAGTTGTGACCGATGCTTCGGTGTACTCAAAAAACGAACATCAGTAACTGGGTTGTGGACTTTGTACGACATAGCACAATGCTGCAACAATTCTGGCTCCTGTAATCGAGCAAAACTAGTAGGAACTCATGATGGTAGAGTATTAGTGCCAACATATGACTGGGCGTCAATGCTGTCAAACCACTTCAGAAAAATTGACAATATAACCTCATACCACCATTTCCGTATCAGTCATTTAGATCCTGGGACTGTATACTGTCTTACCAGTCTGGATGCAGAACCAGTTATAGTTAGCATCTTAAAAAAAAATATTCCTAATCAATTCAAACAACCAGATATCATACAACCACAAGGATTTACTCCTGCAAGAATTAAATATCTGTATGAGGAAATCCGTCCATTTTGTGCAGAAGGAACAGAAGATGTTGTTGCACCCAAACCAATATCTTAACCACCTTATCAAAAGCTTCTCGTAAAATGGTAAAATCAAAGTTGCCAGTGTAACATTATTATAACATCATCTGTATGTTATGCCACTGTTGATTCATGTTGTGGCTTTTATAGTTGCAGCCACTGTTGATATGTTGTGGCTTGTTCTAAGTGCAGCTATAGTATTGGCCACTGTTGATAGTTGTTGTGGCTTATTTTAAGTGCTTATTTTTGCAACTTTGTACCTAATGAACAGCTTGTAGATTCTTTTTTTTTAGGTGGAGTACAAGTCCCATTGACTTACGTTCTCGTCGTGTACTCCGTTACCATGAATTGTGCATGAAGTAAACTTTGTGCTCAGTTCATGAACTAAAAGTCAGGGCATGTGGCATATTATATCTCTAGGAGTGTAACTTTTGTTTTATTCTTCATTTTAGTGATAAATAATAAAAGAATGGCGGAGCCTATCAAAGAATGTAAGATTCTTATATTAACTTAGCATCAATATAATTGATATTATATAATTATCATCAATATATTGCATTTCATTTCATTTCATTTAGCTGTGGTAGATAGTGGCGCTACTGAGTGTAAGTTTCTTTATAATCTAGCATCAATTTTAATTTTATTTATGAGTATCACGTTATAACTTTCACAATCTCCTTGCATTTCAATTCATTTAGCTGTGGTAGATACTGGCGTTACTGAGAGTAAGTTTCTTTATAATCTAGCATCAATTTTAATTTTATTTATGAGTATCACGTTATAACTTTCACAATCTCCTTGCATTTCAATTCATTTAGCTGTGGCATTACTTTCATGTAATCCGCTCTACCGCGTGTATCGAGCACTCTGGTGAATAAGAGATATCGAAAAGAAGATATATATATATATATATATTTTAACTATCCTGATTTTTGTTTCTCTTATGTATATAAAATTTTACATACAATTTTTATTCGCATATTTTCTGACAATTTTGTTGTCTCACTCGGTTTTGTATTCCATTCAATTTGTCAGGGTTTTTGTTGTTGTTGTTGTTGTTTTTTATCATGAGTCTCTGACCCCTTTTCGATTCATTTTTTTTAATATTATTATTTTCTTACATCTTTTGTCTTTCCTCAGGGTTCCAACATCCTAGTCCCTGTGGTGATTTTCTTTCCGATATTTTCCAATATCAGGTCTATTGATCAATTGGAATCATGCAGTTATTTCAGCCAGTTATTTCACCAGTTATTTCAGCCCTGGCAACATCAGCGAGTCTATTTCTTGTCTGACTTCTTATGTAGTTTATTTTAACGATGAATACCAATTTTAACTAACTATATTGTATTGTATTGTATTTATTGTATTTATCTATTGTTATATTTTTTATTGGGTGAAAAGCCATTTTATGGATCCCTGAAATACATTTAATAATGATAATAATAATAATAACACAACCCCAAGAGTTGATCAAAGAAATAAGAACAAATAATGTGAATTCTCTCACTGGCAAATGGTTTAGAAGCTTGTTTTATTATTTAACTGTGCATACTCAGGTCATTTTATACTGGTTCTTATAAAAAACCGTGTACACCTATTTCATTTATTCATGCACTAGCTTATAATATGCATGGCTTATAAATTGTATAAATCTTTGTAGATAATAACTAGTTTATAGGATACATACATTTTCAGATACAGCGGTACTGTTTAGGTCTGTATAATGCCCTGCTGCAAGTTGAATGTTTGTAGAATTCTGAGTAAAAAAATTCATTAAAATAAGACAACTTCATTGAAATATAATGTACTGTTTGTTACAATACTCTTTAGTCTTACTAAAAGACAGATGTCTTTGTCTGCCGATCTTTGGAAATCCAATGAAGGCACCTAAAGTGTAATAAAGAAAATCCATGAGGTAATAATGCTAGGTATATTCAATTTTCACAGTATTTTTGTTTTGTTCTTTAGTTAGTTTTTTTTTGTTTCTTTAGTTTACTTACAAGAGCATCGGAATCATCCACCTCTTCGCCAATATCATTGAAATTGTCATGATTGTTTGACTAAAATTAAAACGTAAGCATTGGTATAATTTACAAATGAATAAGATCTCGATGTTTCAACAAGCATTAAAGATTGCAATACCATATCATTTGTGGATGCCGTTTTCGTTCTTTTCACGGCATTTTCGTCGATGGAGCTCGCCTGAAGAAATAAATCTTTACTTATTTTAGTCCGTCAACGATTAAAAGAACGATATGAATGGAACCTAACCAATACCTGCTCACTCTCGGACGCTTTCCTTTTTCTGGATTGGGTCGATTCCCAATCATTCAGTTCGTTCGTTGTATCTATAACGTTTTGGTTCATTGTTTAGTTATTTAGTTCTTTGTACATATAATAATTTTTAGATCTATGATTTACCTGCCATTGAGAGGACCTTCACCCCATACCCTTTTCCTTTAAATTGCACAACGCAATCATTTCCCACCTCTACATCACCCTCGATGGTAGCGGTAGAATATATAGCCGTTTCATTATCGCAGTGGAATCTCACCAACGCGTACTTCTTAGTTTTTAGTAAGGTCCTTGTCGAAGACATCGTATTTCAAGTGCAACTTTCAAAAATTAAAATCCCGCTAATTGATTTCGTTGTTAGGATAAACAATTTCTTTTAAATATATATTTGGGAAAACGTATAATCGAACGCGACTTGCGGAGGCCCCTGCATTGCTCATACGCCTGTAATATCCCGCGTAAAAGTTTGATATTCACGTATAATAGGGGAAACCGTAACAGATACAAAAATTCGAATATCGCTTTTCTTAGCAACGTTATCTAGATCATTCGAGATAAGATTTCCAGAATCATTCTCGAGAAGATTTCGCCATACTTCAAAAAATGGATATGGATTTAAATGATCTTGAAGAATCTGCGAAAATCGATCAATTTATTCTTTCACAATGTGGATGCCATTACGGACCAGACAAATCGTGCTGTTCCAATATTTTTTCAAAGGATATCATAGAGTTTTCTCGAAATCATATGCGGGAACTAACTACACAAGAAAAAGACGCATTTATTCTTTCATTTTTATTTTCGTCTCGTCCTCCTAAAATCGAAGGAGAGTGTAATTAGCACATCAGTTATTCTATTCATGGCCATCAGGTTTGCCGAACTACTTATCTTTTCATGCTCGATGTTTCCCTAAAGAAATTTTCAAGTCTTTGTAAGCATTACGATGATTGTGGAGTGATACCTAGAGTTCATGGCAACACAAAACGTTTACCGAAAAACGCTTTTAATTATGAAACCAACCACCACGTTAAAACCTTCATAGAAAATTATGCGGAAGAGCATGGGGTATTATTACCAGGTAGGATACCTGGATGTCGTGATCAGTCAGTAACTCTGATATCTTCTGCAGAAACCAAAAAGCATATTTGGTCGTTTTACAAAGATACATGCCTTAAATCAAATATATTGTATGTATCATACGTCCAATTTACACTTCTGTGGAATGAGTTGACCCCTTCAATAGTCGTTGCAAAGCCCATGACTAATCTGTGTGCGACGTGTCAGGGAAACAACAACTTGATATTTCGAAGTGCCAATAAGACATTGGAAGAAAAGTCAGTCACCTTGCGAGAACAGATGCAGCACCTGGAAATAGCAAAACAAGAACTTGAATATTACAGACTGCAATGCTCCAAGGCAAAAGTTGACCTAGAAAATAGGACATTTTACATCGCTCAGTCCAAAAATGAACCTTGTTCTTTTAGTGGTACGGCTCATTATAGCTGGGACTATGCACAGCAATTACATTACCCACAAAACCCCTTTCAACCGGGGCCAATTTATTTTAAAACCCCACGGAAATGCAATGTATTTGGCATTTGTAATGATGGCAGCAATATACAAACCACATACCTCATTGATGAAATTGTTAACACTGGCAAAGGTGCTAATGCCACAATATCATATATTCATGATTACTTCGCTGAACATGGAATGGGTGAACAAACTGCAAACATCCATGCTGATAACTGTGCTGGTAAGTTAAATATTATTTTGAGAAACAATGGTAATTTCAAGATAAACTCTTGTTAATCTTAGCACTTGTTTTATTTTTCAAGGCCAAAACAAAAACAACTACGTACTTTGGTATCTGGTTTGGCGGACTATGGTTGGATTGCATCACCAAATTGAGTATTCCTTCATGAGTGTTGGTCATACCAAATTCAGTTGTGACCGATGCTTCGGTGTACTCAAAAAACGAACATCAGTAACTGGGTTGTGGACTTTGTACGACATAGCACAATGCTGCAACAATTCTGGCTCCTGTAATCGAGCAAAACTAGTAGGAACTCATGATGGTAGAGTATTAGTGCCAACAAATGACTGGGCGTCAATGCTGTCAAACCACTTCAGAAAAATTGACAATATAACCTCATACCACCATTTCCGTATCAGTCATTTAGATCCTGGGACTGTATACTGTCTTACCAGTCTGGATGCAGAACCAGTTATAGTTAGCATCTTAAAAAAAATATTCCTAATCAATTCAAACAACCAGATATCATACAACCACAAGGATTTACTCCTGCAAGAATTAAATATCTGTATGAGGAAATCCGTCCATTTTGTGCAGAAGGAACAGAAGATGTTGTTGCACCCAAACCAATATCTTAACCACCTTATCAAAAGCTTCTCGTAAAATGGTAAAATCAAAGTTGCCAGTGTAACATTATTATAACATCATCTGTATGTTATGCCACTGTTGATTCATGTTGTGGCTTTTATAGTTGCAGCCACTGTTGATATGTTGTGGCTTGTTCTAAGTGCAGCTATAGTATTGGCCACTGTTGATAGTTGTTGTGGCTTATTTTAAGTGCTTATTTTTGCAACTTTGTACCTAATGAACAGCTTGTAGATTCTTTTTTTTTTAGGTGGAGTACAAGTCCCATTGACTTACGTTCTCGTCGTGTACTCCGTTACCATGAATTGTGCATGAAGTAAACTTTGTGCTCAGTTCATGAACTAAAAGTCAGGGCATGTGGCATATTATATCTCTAGGAGTGTAACTTTTGTTTTATTCTTCATTTTAGTGATAAATAATAAAAGAATGGCGGAGCCTATCAAAGAATGTAAGATTCTTATATTAACTTAGCATCAATATAATTGATATTATATAATTATCATCAATATATTGCATTTCATTTCATTTCATTTAGCTGTGGTAGATAGTGGCGCTACTGAGTGTAAGTTTCTTTATAATCTAGCATCAATTTTAATTTTATTTATGAGTATCACGTTATAACTTTCACAATCTCCTTGCATTTCAATTCATTTAGCTGTGGTAGATACTGGCGTTACTGAGAGTAAGTTTCTTTATAATCTAGCATCAATTTTAATTTTATTTATGAGTATCACGTTATAACTTTCACAATCTCCTTGCATTTCAATTCATTTAGCTGTGGCATTACTTTCATGTAATCCGCTCTACCGCGTGTATCGAGCACTCTGGTGAATAAGAGATATCGAAAAGAAGATATATATATATATATATATATTTTAACTATCCTGATTTTTGTTTCTCTTATGTATATAAAATTTTACATACAATTTTTATTCGCATATTTTCTGACAATTTTGTTGTCTCACTCGGTTTTGTATTCCATTCAATTTGTCAGGGTTTTTGTTGTTGTTGTTGTTGTTTTTTATCATGAGTCTCTGACCCCTTTTCGATTCATTTTTTTTATTATTATTATTTTCTTACATCTTTTGTCTTTCCTCAGGGTTCCAAAATCCTAGTCCCTGTGGTGATTTTCTTTCCGATATTTTCCAATATCAGGTCTATTGATCAATTGGAATCATGCAGTTATTTCAGCCAGTTATTTCACCAGTTATTTCAGCCCTGGCAACATCAGCGAGTCTATTTCTTGTCTGACTTCTTATGTAGTTTATTTTAACGATGAATACCAATTTTAACTAACTATATTGTATTGTATTGTATTTATTGTATTTATCTATTGTTATATTTTTTATTGGGTGAAAAGCCATTTTATGGATCCCTGAAATACATTTAATAATGATAATAATAATAATAATAACACAACCCCAAGAGTTGATCAAAGAAATAAGAACAAATAATGTGAATTCTCTCACTGGCAAATGGTTTAGAAGCTTGTTTTATTATTTAACTGTGCATACTCAGGTCATTTTATACTGGTTCTTATAAAAAACCGTGTACACCTATTTCATTTATTCATGCACTAGCTTATAATATGCATGGCTTATAAATTGTATAAATCTTTGTAGATAATAACTAGTTTATAGGATACATACATTTTCAGATACAGCGGTACTGTTTAGGTCTGTATAATGCCCCGCTGCAAGTTGAATGTTTGTAGAATTCTGAGTAAAAAAATTCATTAAAATAAGACAACTTCATTGAAATATAATGTACTGTTTGTTACAATACTCTTTAGTCTTACTAAAAGACAGATGTCTTTGTCTGCCGATCTTTGGAAATCCAATGAAGGCACCTAAAGTGTAATAAAGAAAATCCATGAGGTAATAATGCTAGGTATATTCAATTTTCACAGTATTTTTGTTTTGTTCTTTAGTTAGTTTTTTTTTGTTTCTTTAGTTTACTTACAAGAGCATCGGAATCATCCACCTCTTCGCCAATATCATTGAAATTGTCATGATTATTTGACTAAAATTAAAACGTAAGCATTGGTATAATTTACAAATGAATAAGATCTCGATGTTTCAACAAGCATTAAAGATTGCAATACCATATCATTTGTGGATGCCGTTTTCGTTCTTTTCACGGCATTTTCGTCGATGGAGCTCGCCTGAAGCAATAAATCTTTACTTATTTTAGTCCGTCAACGATTAAAAGAACGATATGAATGGAACCTAACCAATACCTGCTCACTCTCGGACGCTTTCCTTTTTCTGGATTGGGTCGATTCCCAATCATTCAGTTCGTTCGTTGTATCTATAACGTTTTGGTTCATTGTTTAGTTATTTAGTTCTTTGTACATATAATAATTTTTAGATCTATGATTTACCTGCCATTGAGAGGACCTTCACCCCATACCCTTTTCCTTTAAATTGCACAACGCAATCATTTCCCACCTCTACATCACCCTCGATGGTAGCGGTAGAATATATAGCCGTTTCATTATCGCAGTGGAATCTCACCAACGCGTACTTCTTAGTTTTTAGTAAGGTCCTTGTCGAAGACATCGTATTTCAAGTGCAACTTTCAAAAATTAAAATCCCGCTAATTGATTTCGTTGTTAGGATAAACAATTTCTTTTAAATATATATTTGGGAAAACGTATAATCGAACGCGACTTGCGGAGGCCCCTGCATTGCTCATACGCCTGTAATATCCCGCGTAAAAGTTTGATATTCACGTATAATAGGGGAAACCGTAACAGATACAAAAATTCGAATATCGCTTTTCTTAGCAACGTTATCTAGATCATTCGAGATAAGATTTCCAGAATCATTCTCGAGAAGATTTCGCCATACTTCAAAAAATGGATATGGATTTAAATGATCTTGAAGAATCTGCGAAAATCGATCAATTTATTCTTTCACAATGTGGATGCCATTACGGACCAGACAAATCGTGCTGTTCCAATATTTTTTCAAAGGATATCATAGAGTTTTCTCGAAATCATATGCGGGAACTAACTACACAAGAAAAAGACGCATTTATTCTTTCATTTTTATTTTCGTCTCGTCCTCTTAAAATCGAAGGAGAGTGTAATTAGCACATCAGTTATTCTATTCATGGCCATCAGGTTTGCCGAACTACTTATCTTTTCATGCTCGATGTTTCCCTAAAGAAATTTTCAAGTCTTTGTAAGCATTACGATGATTGTGGAGTGATACCTAGAGTTCATGGCAACACAAAACGTTT
Organism: Turritopsis dohrnii; assembly: GCA_027922465.2. Classification (NCBI taxonomy): domain Eukaryota; kingdom Metazoa; phylum Cnidaria; class Hydrozoa; order Anthoathecata; family Oceaniidae; genus Turritopsis; species Turritopsis dohrnii. Next base: position 20,763 of record BQMF02000653.1, on the reverse strand, counting down.
ACCGAAAAACGCTTTTAATTATGAAACCAACCACCACGTTAAAACCTTCATAGAAAATTATGCGGAAGAGCATGGGGTATTATTACCAGGTAGGATACCTGGATGTCGTGATCAGTCAGTAACTCTGATATCTTCTGCAGAAACCAAAAAGCATATTTGGTCGTTTTACAAAGATACATGCCTTAAATCAAATATATTGTATGTATCATACGTCCAATTTACACTTCTGTGGAATGAGTTGACCCCTTCAATAGTCGTTGCAAAGCCCATGACTGATCTGTGTGCGACGTGTCAGGGAAACAACAACTTGATATTTCGAAGTGCCAATAAGACATTGGAAGAAAAGTCAGTCACCTTGCGAGAACAGATGCAGCACCTGGAAATAGCAAAACAAGAACTTGAATATTACAGACTGCAATGCTCCAAGGCAAAAGTTGACCTAGAAAATAGGACATTTTACATCGCTCAGTCCAAAAATGAACCTTGTTCTTTTAGTGGTACGGCTCATTATAGCTGGGACTATGCACAGCAATTACATTACCCACAAAACCCCTTTCAACCGGGGCCAATTTATTTTAAAACCCCACGGAAATGCAATGTATTTGGCATTTGTAATGATGGCAGCAATATACAAACCACATACCTCATTGATGAAATTGTTAACACTGGCAAAGGTGCTAATGCCACAATATCATATATTCATGATTACTTCGCTGAACATGGAATGGGTGAACAAACTGCAAACATCCATGCTGATAACTGTGCTGGTAAGTTAAATATTATTTTGAGAAACAATGGTAATTTCAAGATAAACTCTTGTTAATCTTAGCACTTGTTTTATTTTTCAAGGCCAAAACAAAAACAACTACGTACTTTGGTATCTGGTTTGGCGGACTATGGTTGGATTGCATCACCAAATTGAGTATTCCTTCATGAGTGTTGGTCATACCAAATTCAGTTGTGACCGATGCTTCGGTGTACTCAAAAAACGAACATCAGTAACTGGGTTGTGGACTTTGTACGACATAGCACAATGCTGCAACAATTCTGGCTCCTGTAATCGAGCAAAACTAGTAGGAACTCATGATGGTAGAGTATTAGTGCCAACATATGACTGGGCGTCAATGCTGTCAAACCACTTCAGAAAAATTGACAATATAACCTCATACCACCATTTCCGTATCAGTCATTTAGATCCTGGGACTGTATACTGTCTTACCAGTCTGGATGCAGAACCAGTTATAGTTAGCATCTTGAAAAAAAATATTCCTAATCAATTCAAACAACCAGATATCATACAACCACAAGGATTTACTCCTGCAAGAATTAAATATCTGTATGAGGAAATCCGTCCATTTTGTGCAGAAGGAACAGAAGATGTTGTTGCACCCAAACCAATATCTTAACCACCTTATCAAAAGCTTCTCGTAAAATGGTAAAATCAAAGTTGCCAGTGTAACATTATTATAACATCATCTGTATGTTATGCCACTGTTGATTCATGTTGTGGCTTTTATAGTTGCAGCCACTGTTGATATGTTGTGGCTTGTTCTAAGTGCAGCTATAGTATTGGCCACTGTTGATAGTTGTTGTGGCTTATTTTAAGTGCTTATTTTTGCAACTTTGTACCTAATGAACAGCTTGTAGATTCTTTTTTTTTTAGGTGGAGTACAAGTCCCATTGACTTACGTTCTCGTCGTGTACTCCGTTACCATGAATTGTGCATGAAGTAAACTTTGTGCTCAGTTCATGAACTAAAAGTCAGGGCATGTGGCATATTATATCTCTAGGAGTGTAACTTTTGTTTTATTCTTCATTTTAGTGATAAATAATAAAAGAATGGCGGAGCCTATCAAAGAATGTAAGATTCTTATATTAACTTAGCATCAATATAATTGATATTATATAATTATCATCAATATATTGCATTTCATTTCATTTCATTTAGCTGTGGTAGATAGTGGCGCTACTGAGTGTAAGTTTCTTTATAATCTAGCATCAATTTTAATTTTATTTATGAGTATCACGTTATAACTTTCACAATCTCCTTGCATTTCAATTCATTTAGCTGTGGTAGATACTGGCGTTACTGAGAGTAAGTTTCTTTATAATCTAGCATCAATTTTAATTTTATTTATGAGTATCACGTTATAACTTTCACAATCTCCTTGCATTTCAATTCATTTAGCTGTGGCAGATACTGGCGTTACTGAGTGTAAGTTTCTTTATAATCTAGCATCAATTTTAATTTTATTTATGAGTATCACGTTATAACTTTCACAATCTCCTTGCATTTCAATTCATTTAGCTGTGGTAGATACTGGCGTTACTGAGTGTAAGTTTCTTTATAATCTAGCATCAATTTTAATTAATGTTAATTAATGTTATTTATGAGTATCACGTTATAACTTTCACAATCTCCTTGCATTTCAATTCACTTAGCTGTGGCAGATACTGGCGTTACCGAAGAGTGTAAGTTTCCTTATAATCTAGCATCAATTTTAATTAATGTTAATGTTATTTATGAGTATCACATTAAAACTATATCATTTCCTGCGAAGAACATGTCAGAAATCGATTTTTAAAATTTCAGGTCAAAGTTACGGGAATGAACTGCAATAAAGCCTCAATTTTAACATCGCTCTTCACTTTGTTTTTTAACTAATACACAAATCAACTATATATTATAGGTTCCTACAAGGAGTTCCTACAATACCGCAAAGAGCATCCTGGCCCCCGATCTCAAAAGGCATATAGAGCATGGAAAAGGCTCGGGGGCCAGGACCACCCAAACTTTAAGTGGGTGGCCAAGCGAAAACAAGGCAATCACAGTCGTAGTCAGAAGGGCAGAAACATTGTTTATAACACGTATAACACATATACGCTGTCATCAGTTTTCAATTCATAAGTGAGAACAAAAATAGATGAGTTTCTAAGTGACATGATGTTTATAAACATTAGTGTTTTTTACTCGATAAGTGCTGTGAGTTTCAACATAAATGCTTAATAGATCAAGTCAATTTCCTACCAATATGTGCACGCATCTTGCTTGGCAATTTGATGCTCTCTGCACACTGTCGGTTAAACCGGTTCTCAGGAGGCGTTTTTAAGACAAAAAAAATTATTAAAAATAATACTCATTAGCACTCGAAATCTATTTTTGTGAAGTTTATTAAATTTTTAGTTTAAACAGATCTTTAACTGGTAATTAACATCAGAAACTCATCTATATAGTAATAAAAGTCTCACTATGAATTGGAAACTGATGATGGATGGTATGAAACTACCATACATTGAGATAATAGTTCATTTTGTTTTTCTTAAAAAATAGTATTAAGTTCTCACCAATAATATAAAATGTATGGTAGTTTAATTTTATTATCGATATTATAATAAAATATAATAATATAAACGGTCAGAATAAAGTAGCTAGTTATAGAATTTCTGTTGCTTACTTCGGCGCTGTTTCCTGAAATGTATCTGCCATATTTTTTTCACGTGTTGGCTCTTCTTCACGGAGATAAAATTACCCAATCCTAACCCAAACATCCTGGACGGAGAGTGCCACAGTTAGGGGGTGTAAAAGGAAATAGCGCCGGGGGCGTTATCCCCGGAAGCCCTGCGATATAGCTCTTATTATGCAGAGATTCTGCTGATAAACATCTTCAAATTTAGTATGGGAAAACCACAAACGTGCGAGATTGCATTTTTAAGAAAATTATCTCCACGAGCAAAGGAGATTCGATTGCATGAGCAAACTCTGGAGCGGGGGTATGCTCTGATAAGCCTTGATATAAGGCGAAACAGATGTGATTGTGAATGCCCTAATATCCAAAGCTATAAAAAATAGTCGTTTTAATAGAATCGCTTTACTTCTTCTTCCGGTTTAGTTTAAGCCTCTTCTGCAAACAGGACAATACCATTTAATCGCTCCGTAAATCCATTCATGCGTCTGTCCATGCCTGGCGGTATATGCGCCTAGACATGCTGATGAGCCTTGACATTAGGCGAAACAGACATGATGAAATGTCCTTATATCCAAAGCAATGTGTCAAATTCCCATCCTGTAAACCCGGTGACAAAAAGTTATATCACCGAATTATATGAACAGAAAGTATACCCAAAGTATACCCATATGTTTTCAGTTGGGCTACATTATCAAAATGTAAAATGTAAAACTGAGTCTTCAGCCTTCCTTTTAATAATGATGAACTTTCACATTTCACTTCAACTTGAAGATAACACTGTTATCAGCAAATAAAACATACACGACTTTACGTAGTAGAGGTGCTGACAGAAATACATCCAACATTTAACAGGGTATATGGAACATATTGCCACACAAAAGCAAATACCAGACGATTAGAGGCCAGAATGTATGTACATCTAACAGCAGTGAATCCACAAGCCCAATGTTTAAAACCTCGAATCAAGAGGACCAGACTAGAACAAATCTTCCTTTCCTTGTTTACGTCCCGTTGAAGTTTGGTTACGATTAAAACCCTCTTCAGGGGATAATTAGTTTATTATCATAGCGAAGAAACCATGCAGAATATGCAATATACAGTTGTCAAAACTCTCATCTTTGGAATACGTTTGAAGACGAACAAAAACTGACAGCTCCATGAGGTTTTCAGGAAAACATTCCGAAATGGTTCCACAGTAAAATAAACCAAGTTTCAACGAAATTCCAATGCTAGTTTTTCTTTAAATTCAATTTCCCTAAGTGCTATTTTTACGCATGTAGTAAACATGCTTTTTTTCAGCTCGTGGTAATCAACATTACAGCAATATTTCTGTTATGAAACTTGTACAGTGTGATCGAAAGAATCATGAACTTCATAAATCAATAAATTAAAACCATCTTCGTTCCCTTTTCCTTCTTCTTTGCGCCTGTTTTTGTTGGTAAACAAATTAACAAAAAACACCCCTCCAAGCCGCCCTTATGTATTTCGTTAAAAATTCCCGTTTAGGCGACGCATGCGCAAACTAAATTTCCGATGCTGAATGAACGTGAGAGTTCCAGCAACAGAGTTCCGGCAATTTTTATCCTGTTGTACTGCGAGAGTTTTTGCCATCACAGTCCTACGCACATTTCATGTTTTTAAGTGTAGCTGTTTCCATTTTATTAAATTCTAATGCTGAATTTCGCCATGCCAATTTGCATTAAACTTTTTTTTTATAAGCATAGACTTTATAAGCATACTAAGGCTGAAAATTGATGAAAAAATAAGCATATGACAAGCATAATCTGAGGCTAAGCACGAACCTTTTGGGACTTTATTTAGAAAGAACTGCAAAAATGAACATTTGCCTTAACAACTTTCGTGACAAGATGGTTTTAAAACTATATTCAACTATTGTAATGTCTGTGCATTGTTGCACACCGAATAGGATTCTCAAAAAATGCAACTAGAAAGATGCCTGTGACAAAGTTCACACTTCATCAATATCTAATGCATTATCAATAATTTTCTGCAAACAGCTTGGACAACTTCCTACGATAAGCATATCATAACCATTAATCAGGCTGAAATCGGAATTTTGCTTAAGCATAATGAGGCTAGACCCAAAAATACCCCATTTCTTATAAAAGAAAGTGTATGTTAAAGATCAGCTCCGCTGCTTTGTTTCAATTGTCGTGGCATATATGGTAGCTCATTTTGTGTGTACAACGTTACTTGTTGCATTTGTATAAAGACGTTGAATTTCACAAATGCTCTTTGAAGGAAATCTCCTGCTTTCCATTTGAAAATTTTTCGCAGCATGTCAAAATGTCAGTTCGAAGTGGTCATAGCCCTTTGGTGCAAACATGCAAAAGGAAGGCTGAAAAGAATGAATCAACTGTAAAGAATAACAAGCTGTACTCAAAGATAAGCTGTGATGACAAGAATGGGTGGTTTTTGTATGAGGACAATGCTGTTCGTGTTAAAGAAAAACAAGGAGATCAATATTTTTGTGATGTATGCAAGAAGTGTCAATTGGATAATGTATTTACAAAACAGTGTTCGTCAAAGGTGTTCCATATCGTCTTACTACTCAAAAACTTCTGAATGGAAATGACTTCAACAGAAAAATTGTTTTTATACCAGATAAACGAGGAAAATACTTATTCCCACTCCTGCATGAACTAGAGAGAAACTTATAATTAGAATTTTATAAAATCTGTTATTAAGGTAGAAATGTTCATAAATACTTTTAACTTACAAGAAGTATTTTCACATCATTTAGATTTATGTGAAAAATTCAATTTTTCAGTGATTTTAAATCCCCTAGAAAATTTCTACCTTTAGCTTTATCTATCTATTTTTTGTTGATAAATTTCTGAAATTTCTAATGTGGAAGTTTGATATTTAAATTAGTTTAGTAAAGCTTTGTTATCCCACTAAGATTTTTTAAGTCAATAAGATTTTTAAATGTCTAAATAATTTCTAGCTCAAGTTCCTTCTCTTCATTATATTGAAATGGAAATTTTGAATTGACTTTGTCTTATTAGATTCGCCAAACAATTCTGTTGCTTATGAAGGGTCTATTACGAAATTGGTTGACCAATTGTGTCAAATATAAAGTTTCTCAAAGCTGTTGAACTTTTTCAAATTTTTAAGGTAGAATAATCAAATTTTCGTAATTGAATCATCCGTATCGATAAAAATAAGTAAAATCAATGCAACTTGCTGATAAAACCTCTGTAAACCTATTTTCATGACAGAAATTTAACTATCAAGCACCCAATATCACTCCAGACCCCAATTATGACACCTAACATTAAAAATTATAAAGTACTTCCTAATTTCAAGCATCTTTTTTACTAATGAAATATCTCGTTATGTATTCAAAAATCTAAGAATGTAAAAAGATTTATGACTTTCTTTTTGCATTAAAGAATTTTTGTATTGATAAGATTTGTCCATCCGACACCAAATTTTCGAATATTCTACCCAACACAACTGAAAGTTTACAAAACGTTCACCACATGTGTTAAACTTTTTTACTTAACTGAAGAAGCTCCTGCATTGCATATTAATTCGAAAAGTTGCTTAGCAATTATATAAACAATGATGACAAAACAAAAGATTTCGTAAAGAAAGTAAACGGAATTGACTTGAAAATGGCTCCGATTACGAACGCCGAGAAGTGTAAACGCTATCTGGAGAGGCACCAAGACCAATACCGAAAAGCTGACGCTTTACGGAAAAAGCATAAAGTTGCTCTTTTAAAAGCTAAAGATCCCATTGCAAATGAAGCTCGCCTCAAAGTGCAGAGGGAAAGGAAAAGATTATATCGTGAGAGAAAAAGAGAAGAAATGAGCCAAACTACCAGTCAACCTTCATCGCCACATTCTTCTTTTTCAAATACGGCTATAAAGTCAAGAAGTCTGAAAAAAGCTGTCAACGCCTTGCCGAAAAGTCCGCGTAAACGATGTGAAATCGTACAGAGTTTATCCAGCAAGTTTAAGCTTCGAATAAATTTAATTTCAAAAAAGCCTGGTCGGCCAGAAAATGAGCTAAGCCAAGATGAGCTTGACTGGTTGGTGGAGTTCCTGGAACGCCCTAATGTGACCTACACCAATCCAGGAAAGAAGGAACAGAGATATATTGGGAAAGAAAATGGTATAAGCAAATTTCAACCGATCAGATATTTACTTTGGTCGATTAGAGACCTTTTGGAAATCATCAATGGCTGCTCTGTGTTGGAACAAAATACCACCGATGTTTTTCCAACGGTTTTTGATAAAAAATTGACATTTCGGCAATTATATGGATTCCTGAAGATGCATAAGCAGTACGTTTTTAACAAAGATATTCCACAGTCTTCATGTCTTTGTGAAATCTGCGAGAATATCGTTTACCTCGCCAAATCTGTTAATAATGCCACAGGTGGAGCTATTTGTACTGATGTACATGCCTTAGTTGAGATGTACTCGTGCGATTCTTCTTCCAAGATTTGCATGAGCTCCGATTGCCGTGAGTGCTTTGAAACTGGATTAAACGTTGCCGATTTCAAAAATGCGCAAGATCCAGTGAATTTTTTTCGATGGAGAAAAATAGAGGGGAAAGTACAAAAATCAAAGATGTCGTTATCTTGTGAAGAGGTTTGCTGTTACTTCAGGGATGAAATAAAAATCCTTAAAAAGCACATTTTTACCAAAAGGCAACAGCACTTGTCTTACAATCTTTTGAAAGAAAATCTGGGTGAAAATGAAGTATTACTTCACGTGGATTACAGTGAAAACTACTCAAATTTGCAACAAGGTGAAATTCAGAGTGCTTATTTCGGTCATGATTCATTTTCCATTTTCACTGCTTGTGGTTATATACGACGTAATGGGAATATGATCAATGAAAATATCGCAGTCGTTTCTGAGTCCAGCGATCACTCCCGTATTGCAGCTTTTTCCTGTATCAATAAAGTGTTTGATTTCATCCGAAAAAAACATGATTTGATAACACCGATTGTCCTTCACATCTGGAGTGATGGATGTGCAAGTCAATTTCGATCGCGTTTTGTTTTTTCTCTTCTTTCCGAAATGGATCGATCAATAAATGTTAATTGGAATTATAACGAAAGGCACCATGGTAAAGGTCCGATGGATGGTGTTGGAGGAACAATTAAGAATAGGGTGTATAGAGATGTTATGTCAAATAAGTGTGTAATCGACAGCGCGAAGGCATTCGCTGAGTACGCCAACGAAGTTGTAAACGGAATTACCACGTTGTACATGCCTGAAAGTGAATTATCAATTGAACCACCCCAAGTATCAACCGCACCAAAGATTCCTGAAACGTTATCGATACATAAGTTGTCAAGAGAATTCAACGAAGATAATGTTTGCTATGTAAAATTCTTTCATCTAGCCACTGATAGTGAGCCTTATTTTACACAGTTCTACAGAAAAGATGGAGATCCTGAAGTATGCGGTCATCAGTCACTTCCACTTATATTTGACATAGACGAAACATGTGCTTACTGTAGGGGCCCGTATGAAGGCAAAGTGCAATGGCTTGAATGTCATTTATGTGAACAATGGTTTCACAAAGATTGTTTTGAAAGATGAGTCCAGTCATTTATATTCACTTGGTTTAGATTCGTTCATATGTTTTCATGAATATATCATCACGTGTGACAAAAAGTGTCGGAAGGACAAATTTGTGGCAAATGAATATTCAGTCAATTTTCCTTTATTAAACTATAAAACAAAGCATAAAAACATTTTTTGGTGACGTTATGGACCTTTATTTTTATGATATTTGATAGTGTCCTTCCGACACGTCCTTCCGACACCACCTGACGGAGTACCATTTACTTAAATATCTTAACAATGTCATTTAGATTAACAGTTTATTACGATTGAATGTGTTCCCTCAAAAGTACTTTGTACCAAAGTAAAAATATCTGGTTGTAGTTTTTTCAATTGGAGATAGAAAGAAGCCGAAAAAATGATCTTTAATTTTCCTTATTTCTATCCTGTCTTTCCGACACCACGATTTGATTTATCAGCATCTGATAACGGTAACCCCAACAACATTCTAACTACCGAAATTTAATACCCTCAAAAGGAAATTTTACGAGAATAAAATGGGTTTTCTCCAAATATTTACCATTTTGACGATAGAGGGACTAAATCTATCGATTGTCCTTCCGACACTTTATTTGAATTTCGTAATAGACCCTGAACTATCAGATGTACCATCCTGTTCATCTTCTGCTGTTTGTAAGTATTTCAATTTCATTCAAAATGGAAAGTGTTGAATCGTGAGAAAGTCATAAGTTTTTTATTCTTTTTTAACGGTTCAAAAGCCTAACACCACTCCCATTAAAGGGTGTTCGAGAAAGCGAATGAGGTTGGATGACGAAAATGATCCTCCTCCACGCTTCCCTTTGTCAGAAAAAGGTAACCTATTGTTTATTTGGTATTTTCAAAATATTATAAAAATATTGCTCAAATTGCTCTGCTAATTTATTTTGTTTATTCGCTTTCAGAGTTTCAGTACAAAACTCTAAGTCTGCTTAGAGAAATACGAGATCTACTTAAGGTGGAAACCCCCCAAAAATCCGTCAATTTTTCAAAATTTCAAAACCGGCTTTTTTGGGGGTAAAAATATCCGTAGATTCTGAAAATCAACATTAGAAACCCCACCCGGCATTGCAAGTGCCTCAATTTCAGGTATTTCGATACCTATATCTTTAGTGAGATGCCTAGCAACGCCTTAAGCAACGTGTTTATGTGTGTTTTGGACCCTGATTTACCTCAAAATTCCAATTAATATCAATCAAAGGTGGCTAAATATGTAATTTGCTCTATCTTGTTCTGTAAAATATCCTAGTTTCTGTCACTAAACAAATTCCAACCAGCAGTGAAGCATAATATTTTCAACCATCCAGACGAAACATGGGAAAAACTTGTGGAGTAAAATTCAGCACAAGGACTTACAAGAAAAGAAGAAGAGAATTCTGCAAAAAGAAAGAAGTTGGGTGATTCCATGCCAACTTGACCAGTGACCAACGGCCACCATCTCAGATTTAAATGAAATTTGCACCATGTGTTGGTATCAATAAGAAATGAAAAACTTCAAAATTTCAGCTTTATATCTCAATGTGGTCTTGAGATATGGCCATTTGAAATTTTGCTTTATTTTCGCTGGGGGGTCTTTTTTGCATTTTTACGATTTTTGAAAGACCATAACTTTCTTTCTGTATAAGCTATAGACCAGAAATTTTCAGGACTTGTTGTACTCTCAGGAAATAAAGATTTAAAAGTTTTCATTTTACCCTTGGCAGCCATATTGGTTGTCAAAAATCGAAAAAAATCAATTTTCTTTGAAATTCGCATTACTTCAAACCTCCAGTTCTGACTAAATATTGATAGAACACCACAGAACTATATATCAATTGCAAATACTACTATCATACAACAAATATAACCAAAAGTAAGTTAAATTACTCATAATAAATTTCCTCTAGCACCTGTATAAGCTACCCTTGTTTTTTAGAAATGGAAAATTCCGCCATGTTTAAAGTCCCAATAATCAATGAAGGCAGTAAAATTTTTTTCTAAAATTTTCAGTGAGGACAGATCTAACCCATTGCAACCCATAAACAAAAATACAGAATGGTGTTTTTTAATTATGCATGCTTCTTTTAGTCAGGTGAAATCAGAATTTAGTGCTTAGGTTGTCTATCTTTCAGGGGGTAAACGATTCATAATTTTCTTGAAAAAGTTATAGATTGACTAATTTTTCCCTTATATCCAAATGAAGTCTTGTCCTACTCAAAATTTACCTAACTACTGCTAACTGTTTCATTAACACTGAAGATTTGCAAGAACTTTTTGCTGTTTTAATGATGACGTAAGTAACATATTTTCATATTATGTGATAGTATTTGGTCAATAGATTATGATTTTCTTTTAGTATGGTAATATTATCAAAGAGACTATTTAAGTAGCAAAAGAAAATGCAAGGTTCATTGATTTTCAATGTTATATCTTCAAGATGAAACAAATTTTATGTAGCAACTTTATTTAAAGATAAAAATGTAGCAACTTCACTTGAAAGGAAAAAATGTAGCAACTTCATTTGAATAAAAAAAGAAGAAATAGAATAGAACTTTGCAATTGAAAAACAGAATAAAAAGAACCTTTGTAGCAGTCAGTTCATTTGAATTGAGTACAAAGCTTAAGGGGGTTCCCATAGAAAAATCTGCCAAAATCTCAAAATTTTTCAAATTTTCATTTTTGAATGTTTTATATGCAAAATTTATCGTACTTTTCGATGGTGTGCCTTAAAATAAGTGAATTTTAGCAGAAATATGTTTATTTTTGCCTTTTTGTGCTGTGGTGCAAATTTCTCTCCACAGCAGCACCTGTATGACGTAAAATTTTAACTAAGAACCCACCAACTTCACCTTTCCTGTGTTGGTCTGTTTATTGCCATGTTCTCGGTCTGCATTTACAATATATTCTGCAAAATACACAGAACACTGAAAATCGCTTTCTCAGCAGTAAAAAAGGTCTGTGGCATGAAGAAGAAGAAGTGGTGCTTGCAGCAACACAACAACAAAGAAGAAACAACCAAAGCAAGTCAAGAAAATCCTACTTTAGATCTTTACATACTTCAGGTTAGACTTTTAATCATTATTTGCTCTTTTACTTTGCTTTTGGGTTGATGAACATACCTTACAAATACCAAAACAGTCCTTCTTAGGAAGGCAAAAATGAATAAGTGGCACTAGACTTTTTGGTATGAGCTGAACATCAATCAAGTGTTTAACTAGGTAAGGTTGTAGTTACAGATGAGAATACTATCATGGAAGGCACAGTAGGGATATGTGATTTAGTAAAGGGTAGGGGATGGGTTGTTGGAAAAATAAAGGAGAGAGAAAAGGGCGGGTAAGCTAAGCCGTTGCTCAGAGAGGGTGGTTATAGCGTTTTTTTATATTATGCTTCAGCAGAAGCTGTCTGTAAATAGAAGATGCTTAGTTTAGCATCCTTTGTTGTTGCTGAACAACACTAAGCACTATTATTATATTTCATTTTAGAATGGCTAATAAAAACAATTTATCACGCAAACGCAAACGAATGCATAAATTTTATGGACATCAAACAAAATCTACAGATTCTCGTAAAGAATCAAATACTGAGGAATCTGTTCGCAGTCAAAAAGTGAACAATTCATGTTTCAATATTGCAGAAGAAGTTGAAGATGAGAATTATAATTTAATCGTGAACTTGAAGATGTTGAAAACCTTTTTATCGAATGTGTTATGCTGTCCGGAATGTCATTCGACAAATGTGAAATTTTTTGATGATTTATCGTTGCGCATGGGATATGCTCATGCATTGAAGATCACATGCCAGGACTGCCCTTTTGAGTCAAAAAGTTTTACTTCTAACTTGTAATTTATACGCCATGAAAAAAGCTGTTGGGGCAATTCTGTGGCATTGTACTGCATTTGGCGATGCTGAATTTCGTCACAGATTTTGCCCTAGAGGGAAAGATAGCTGGTGTAAGTATCAATCTTCTGGTCAAGAGAATCTTGAAACATCTATAAATGTGCCGAAGTATATACACGATATTATCAAACCAATGTTTACGGATTTGTCTTCTGATGCTGTTTTGAGTAAATGTTTGCACGGTGAAACGCAAAACACTAACGAGTCGTTGAACAACATTATCTGGAGCAAGTGTCCCAAATCAGTATATGTAGGCAGATCAGTGTTAAGAGATGGGTGTACATGCTGCAGTTCTAGAGTTTAATGAGGGAAGTGTTGGTATGCTGCAAGTTTACAAAAGTTTTGGCATATCCGCAGGTTTTTGTTCTCAACGTATTACTGAGATGCGGGATAGAGCCCATGTCGTTAAGGGAGCCAGAAAATCATCCGAAAAAGGGAAAAAAAGAAGAAAGACCTTGAGAGGAATTAAAAAGGGACTTGTTGACAAGGAAAAGGAATTAGAGCCCCAGGAAAGCTATAGTACTGGTGGTTTCTAAGATATTTTTGTTAACTTGATTTTTTAATGCGTTTTTCTCCGGTTTGCTATTTTCACATATCTTTGAGCAGAGAAAACATCATATTTTCTCTATTATTAATGCAAATGGCACCAACTTTTCACAAAAACATCTTGAAATACACAGGTAGCTAATGAGTGGAACAAATTTTTTACTGACAATATTGTTGCTCATATTTTTGGGTGTTGACTCATTTATGCATAACTTGAATGGACCGAAAAATAATTGATAACCATTATGGTTGCTCAAGTCAGATATAAGAAAATATTTTTCACTCATTTTCTTTGGTTTTATATAAGGGAACTAGGTGCCAAATTTTGTGTCTCAAAGCTTACTGGTTTGTTAGTTATGATGTTTACAAAATTGACTGTTTAACATTACATTTGTGACCATTTTTGCTGAATCAGCAAATTGCTAAGATAATTTTCGGAAAAAAATTGTTGATTTTGCATTGTATTGGCTAGTTCTTTTGAGTTAAATCAATAAAAGTTGTTATATCAAAGCATTTCAATATTTAGTTTTTTTCTATGGGAACCCCCTTAAGTCATGATGTGATAAATGATCATATGTATATTTCTATGAAGTGAAAATGTCAAATAACAGTAAATGTATAGTTGGAAGTGAGTTAAATGAAGAGTGTAATAAGCTTACATACTGCAAGAAGATAGGTTTTAAGAGATTTGCTGAATATGCGGAGAAGGATAAAGTTTTGTTGAAGATCAGAACTGGGGTAACATTGTCAGAAGACTCATTAATCTGTTTGCACCATGATAAAAGTTACTTGGCTAGATATGAAAGTTTGCAGAAACATTGTGCTGAACCCTGTAGTCAACATGAAATTAAAATTAGCAGTAAGTTCAATAGCTCAGCTTTATTTTTTCCTTTTTATTCCCAAAGCTATCTTTAGTTTCCATAGAAGTACCTGGCAAATTCATTAAAGTAATTTATTTTTTATGCTCTAGAGAACTTGAGATCAATTAATGATATTGAAGTTGCAGAGAGACTGAATGTTAAACCAGGGCAAAAGCTTTGCCATGTTTGCCGGATTTCTTGCAAAGATGAAGATCATGATGAAAATGATGAAAATGAGGAGAAACATGAAACCGATTATGAGCTTCCAGTTGAAGTTGTTAGGGAGAAATTTAATGACACAGTTACTTCCTTAATAAGCTCTCCATTGAAAACAGTTTCAAGCACAAGTAAAATTAGATATGGAAAAAGAAAACTAGATCAAATTTTAAATACAAGTTCAGAGCTAGTGTAGCTTCAGCATTAGACATTTCCATTGATGATATAGCACCAGAGAAGTGTTGTGAGAAAGCCAATGACTTAGATAAACTTGTTGATGCGGTAAAGAATAAACTTACATTAGCAAGTAGAAATGAAAAAGTTAAGTTGCTGACTTTGTCACCAGAAAGCTGGACAATACAGCAAACAGCAGAGTACTTTAAAGTTTCCACCTCAATGGTTAAAAAGTCAAGAAAATTAAGGAAAGAAGAAGGGATCTTAAGTGAACCAAAACCTAAACAAAACCAAACCATTTCGGATGAGCTGAAAGTCGCTGTTGAAGATTTCTTCGAATGTGATATGTTTTCGCGGATGTGCCCTGGAAAGAAAGAGTTTGTGTCCATTAAAATTGATGGAGTTAAGCAACATAAACAAAAGAGACTTCTTTTATGTAACCTAAAAGAACTCCATACTGAATTTCAGAGAAAGACTGACTTAAAAATTTGTTTTTCTAAATTTGTCAGTTGAGACCAAAGTGGTGTATAACAGTAGGAAGTGGCAGTGGTGTGCATTCTGTCTGCGTTTGTGAAATACACCAAAATGTGAAGCTTTTGTCAAGTGCATTGCCGAATCAGTGTTACTACAGAGATTTGCTCAAGGTATTGGTATGTGATGTTGAAAGTAGGGATTGCATGCTGCATTCCTGTGAAACTTGCCCAGGAGAGGCTGCCTTGAGAGAGCATTTGAGATCATTATTCGAAGAAGTTGAAGATGATGAGGTTATTACTTTTAAACAATGGGTTAAAGGTGAAAAATATATTAACCTCTCCACATTACAGCTCCCTTTGGATGAATTTGTAGATGAGTTGTGTTCACAATTAGGAAAACTTCGCTTTCATCATTTCGTGGCGAGGGCTCAATCGTTATATTTATCGGAGCTCAAAGAAAGTTTGAAAGATACAGAGTGCATTATTCTATTGGATTTCTCTGAGAACTACAGCTTTGTTGTTCAAGATGCGGTCCAAGGGTTTCATTGGAACAATGCACAAGCAACACTACATCCTTTCGTTGTTTACTATAAACCCAACCAAGCAGTTCTGAAGAGTACAAGTTACTGCGTCTTGTCAGACCATCTGAATCATGATGCAGATGCTGTTCATGCATTTATCTATTGCGTGCTTGAAAACCTAAAAACATCGTTACCACAAATATCTCGCATTTATTATTTTAGTGATGGAGCCCCATCACAGTATAAGAATTTCAAGAATCTGACGAATCTCCTTCATCACCAAGATGACCACCAGTTATAATGCTGAGTGGAATTTTTTTGCTACCAGTCATGGTAAGAGTCCATGTGATGGTATAGGGGGCACAGTGAAACGTCTTTTGGCACATGCAAGTTTGCAAAAGAACCACATCCTTGCTGTTGACACAATGTATGAGTGGTGTTCAGAGAATATTTTTGGTATAAAATTTCTTAAGGTTACCCCAGATGAAGTTCAAAACCATGTAGAAAAATTTAACTTACAACAACGGTACCTATCTGCAAACAAATTTCATGGTTCCCGTACTCATCATCGTTTCATTACAACAGCAGCGGGTATCAAAATGAAAGTAATTTCTGCTGATGATCATGATGTGGATGTTCCGGTGGGATTGATTCAGTCTCCACCAGATCTAAGCCACCACAACCCAGGAATGTATGTGGCATGTCGATATGATCATGACTGGTTTATTGGTAATATCATTGAGATATCAATGGAATATAATGAAATTCATGTTAAGTTCATGAAAAGAAGTGGAAAATGCTTTTCCTGGCCAAGGAGAGAGGATTGCTGCTGGGTGCCATCATTCAATTGTTTTGGGCAAGTGAACTCTTTGTCTGTTCAAGGAAACCGTGCCCAAGCATATACCATTTCAGATGAAGAGTATGAGAAGTTCAACGCAAAATTATGTGACTAGAAAGTAATTATTATAAGCAGACCTCCCATGCCCCTAATATTTTTTTTAGGATTTTAGGACAAATTTTTTCTTAAATTTAGGACATTTAGGATAAATTTTATGCCATATTTTAGGACAAATTAGGATTTTCACTATGATTTTAGGACATGTTAGGATTTTCTCAATCAAAGTACCAAAAAACATTGATATAAAAAAACAAGCTCTAAAGACATTCTTAATAGCCTTAGACATGGAGGAATAACTCCATGCTTTAAACGACCCTATAGTTCTCATGCAAGGTCAATCAAAATTAATCACTTGATTGAACAACAGCACCCAGAGCAGCAAGTGATTTATTTTGACTGCCCTGAACAAAAAACGATCGAACAAAATATCGAACAACGAAAGTCAACAAAATAAATTTTGCCACTTCGTCATTACATAAACAACTATATCTATTCCTATAAACATATCTCATAGCTTTAAACGACCCTATAGTTCTTTCAAGAAGCAAAGTCAATCAAAATGATTTACTTAAGCTTTGTTTGAGCAAAAACTGTTTATGAAATACATTCTGACAAAATTGCCCTTGCCACTTCTTCATTATCATACTTGAAACAAGAAAGATATATTTACATCTTTAATGCTAAACTGAGCAGACAATTGATATCAAACAGATGCTTCGAACTTCAGAAGAACACATGTGTAACACATATATCCTATATAAATATTCTCAACATAAGACAGCGAATTGACAAAAGGGCTAGTATGATCAATTAATGTTAACAATATCATCAAGACAGTGCCATAATTGAAATTTAAGGACATTTTAGGACATTCCTACCAATTTTAGGACAATTTGGGACAAAAAATGAAAAATCTAAAAATTTAGGACATTTAGGACATTTAGGACAATGTGGGAGGTATGTTATAAGTAAAGTACAAGTATTATAAGTACTATGATAGCTTTTTTTCCCTTATTCTTCTCCTTCTTCTTCTTCTTATGATTATTTGTTTTAACATTATAAGTATCATAACATACGAAAATATGTTACTTACGTCATCATTAAAACAGCAAAAAGTTCTTGCAAATCTTCAGTGTTAATGAAACAGTTAGCAGTAGTTAGGTAAATTTTGAGTAGGACAAGACTTCATTTGGATATAAGGGAAAAATTAGTCAATCTATAACTTTTTCAAGAAAATTATGAATCGTTTACCCCCTGAAAGATAGACAACCTAAGCACTAAATTCTGATTTCACCTGACTAAAAGAAGCATGCATAATTAAAAAACACCATTCTGTATTTTTGTTTATGGGTTGCAATGGGTTAGATCTGTCCTCACTGAAAATTTTAGAAAAAAATTTTACTGCCTTCATTGATTATTGGGACTTTAAACATGGCGGAATTTTCCATTTCTAAAAAACAAGGGTAGCTTATACAGGTGCTAGAGGAAATTTATTATGAGTAATTTAACTTACTTTTGGTTATATTTGTTGTATGATAGTAGTATTTGCAATTGATATATAGTTCTGTGGTGTTCTATCAATATTTAGTCAGAACTGGAGGTTTGAAGTAATGCGAATTTCAAAGAAAATTGATTTTTTTCGATTTTTGACAACCAATATGGCTGCCAAGGGTAAAATGAAAACTTTTAAATCTTTATTTCCTGAGAGTACAACAAGTCCTGAAAATTTCTGGTCTATAGCTTATACAGAAAGAAAGTTATGGTCTTTCAAAAATCGTAAAAATGCAAAAAAGACCCCCCAGCGAAAATAAAGCAAAATTTCAAATGGCCATATCTCAAGACCACATTGAGATATAAAGCTGAAATTTTGAAGTTTTTCATTTCTTATTGATACCAACACATGATGCAAATTTCATTTAAATCTGAGATGGTGGCCGTCGGTCACTGGTCAAGTTGGCATGGAATCACCCAGTTGTAGATAGTGTAAATATAGAAGATGTAAATAATGTAAATAGTGACATTACCACTCCACAAGAAGGTACACAACAAAATGATTCTGCCAACATTATTTCAACACCTCCGAAGAAGACTGTGTCAGAACAGAAAGTCCAGGCAGTCATTTCGAACACACCTAAGACATCTGACCCAATCTATGGGTATAGAATTGTTGATGTGAGAATACTGTGCAGTATTTTCAAATTATTGGCATGCCCTGATTGCAAACAAGTGACTTTATCGTTGCATGAAAATATGCAGCAAAAAAAAGGGCTCGCGTCACCCTTTATTGTGTCCTGCTCAAGTTGTGATTATGAAAAGGATTTCTATATATCCTCGATGAGTAGTACTAGTAGAGCTTTTGATGTAAATAACAGAATGGTTTATACAATGAGATCATGTGGGCAAGGACATGCCGGCATTGAAAAGTTTACATGTTTAATGGATATGCCTAAACCAATGACACGGAATAATTATGACAAAATAGTTAAAAAGTTTGTCAGTGTCAGAGGAAGCGGCAAACGAGACAATGGAGGATGCAGTGGATGAAATAAAATTGAGTGCTGGAGTAAGTGATAGCTCTGTTGTTGATACTGCTATTTCTCAAGATGGTTCATGGCAAAGAAGGGGGCATTCTTCTTTGAACGGTTGTGTCACCGCTATTTCAATGCAAAATGGTAAAGTCATTGATGTCGAGCCTGAGTCGATATTGCAAGGGCTGCTCCTTGCATGAGAAACTTAGGTTGTCTGACCCTGCTGCTTATTCTCAGTGGAAAGTCAACCATAAGTGCAATTACAACTACACTGGTTCTGCCAACGGCATGGAATGTGAAGGCGCAAAATGGATTTTTGAACGTTTAATAATGAAACACAATATTCGTTATACTGACTTGTATGGTGATGGAGATAGCAAGAGTCACCAGGCAGTAGTCGACACATACAGTGGTATAAAAGTCAAAAAACTTCAATGTGTTGGCCATGTTCAAAAAAGAGTTGGGTCAAGATTGTTAGACCTAAAGAAAAAAGTGAAAGGCTTGGGAGGACGAGGAAAGCTGACCAAATCGATAATTGACCGTCTACAAAATTATTATGGTATAGCAATTAGGCAGAATGTTGGGAAATTAAAGGAAATGGAAGAGGCTACAACAGCCACATTGTTCCATGTTGCATCAAGTGACAAAAACAATTACCATTCTGCATATTGTCCGGAAGGTAAAGATAGTTGGTGTCTATATCAGAAAGATCAGGCAAACGGAACCAATCATTACAAGCCTGGTCCTGGGTTACCACTTTCAGTCATAAAACATGTTTAACCAATATTTGAGGAACTCAGCTCAGAGCCACTGCTGAAAGGTTGTTTA
Organism: Turritopsis dohrnii; assembly: GCA_027922465.2. Taxonomy (NCBI): domain Eukaryota; kingdom Metazoa; phylum Cnidaria; class Hydrozoa; order Anthoathecata; family Oceaniidae; genus Turritopsis; species Turritopsis dohrnii. The sequence goes on along the minus strand of BQMF02000653.1, from coordinate 767 downwards.
CATGGAAAGACACAGAACCAAAATGAGTCGTTTAAATTCAGAAAGAGAATGTAAAATGTGCTCCGCTCATTGTATAAATTCATCTTGTAAGAGTATGTACAAAAACTCTCATCTCCTAATATTCAGTGGTTAACTCTGCATTTTGGCCAGCGTAAAGCATATTTTTGACATTTCTGCCATTAATGTCGGTGACTGGGGCTGACATTTTGAAAAAAAAAATGTAAATTTTTCTCAGTTGTCTAATACTTAACAAAACTGCATAAAAATGTTTTCCAAATATTATGTTAAACAGAAAATAGTTTCTAGAGGGGGTTTCCACCTTAACAGCCATATCAGTAACGATGTCAATTTGGATCACGATGAAGATTTTACTATTTGTGAAACAGACGATGACTTAATAACACTTAACGAATTACTGTCGGACTCCAGCCGTGAAAAAAAGATAGTAAGTCAGAAATTTCAATTTTCTTTTATAGCCATATCAACAACTTATGCAGATACTTATTGTTATTGTTTCTTTCAATAGCTTCAAAGAATTCCAATAGTGATGTATCATGAAACTCCGCATATTTTCCTAATGAATGTGATACTTGTAACACGTTTCGATTCCGTTTCGTACTTAGGAATTTTGCGATTATTAATAAGTTCGGATGAATGATTTAATTAGTAATTTATTTAACTTATTAAGCTGTTCCTGTGATGTAAAAATTTTAATTTTTCTACTTTTTTGCCCTGGTACGACTTGAAGGCCACTTGAAAGTCATCCT
>BQMF02000652.1:0-184376 GCA_027922465.2 Turritopsis dohrnii | reverse complement strand
CACATCGCTAAAACGAGATAAAAAGTAAAAATTAATTATATATCATAATTAAATAATGGAGTATGGAAAGAGGTTAAATCCAGAACGTTCACTTAGAACTGCCCGCGGTGTAAAAGGTTCTCGTCAAAAAGTAATTGTCACACACAATCCGAGTGAGATCGATCAAAATCAGCTATTATTGGTTAGGTTTCCAAATTTAGGAAGTGATGATGTTATTATCCCAGGAACAACGAATCTAAGTTTTGATATTGAACTCGAGTCGAAAGCTGACTCAAAAAGAACATTGGTCAGTAACATTGGGAGAGCTATCGTTAAAAAGTTGGCTGTCAAGTTCGAAGGTAACGAGATATTGAGCATCGATGACTTTGATCTTTTTGGGTGTTACAGAGATTTATGGTTAACCAAGTTTGAAAAGAGAAACGCGATAAGACAGGGTATCATCATCGACGATGGGTGTACAGAGAATTGTATGAAATTGAGGATTGGTGCTTCTGAAAAGACACTGATGCAGAAGACAAAGCCATTGCTGACACCTATAAAAACAAGTTTGTCATTCCACTCGACTTTGAGATGCTAGATAGTACTATTCCATATTATCAAGCAGGTTTAGGTAATAGGCTTTGCCTACGAGATCACATTTAACGACTATAACCGAGTTATTTATTCTGACCCTCCAGATACTGCCGCAGGTCAAAAACGTAACCCAGACGGTAAATACAAAATATCCAACATCTCACTTGAATATGAGCTTGTGACACAACCCACGTTGGCTAGGACAAAATCGCTTTCTGAATATCAAAACATGGCTTTGCTCTATGATAGGGTTTTGCGGCACAGACAAATTAGAGTAAACAAGTCAGACACAACATGGAATTGGTCATTCAACACACCTGCCAAATCTTTGAAGGGTATCTTAGTTTCTATTTGAAGAAGAAAATCCTACAAACGAGAAACCTGCAAATTCTACAATCCAAAGATCGAAAAGGTATCTGTCATCGTCGAGGGTAAGCCTAACCAACTTTTGCTCAAGGGATGCAGGCCGTTTGAACAATACAATGAGATTTGCAAATATTTTGCTGAAGGAAAACCAAAAGATTAATAGCGTCGGCGAAAACCGAAAGCGCTTGGGATTACATGATGTAAAGTCTCTGATTACTTAACAAACAAGTATGCTCTATGGTTAGATTTCAGAACAATTGATGAGAATGCTTTGCATGGCACCGGTCGAAAGATTGAAAATGCAAGTGAAGGCATCACTTTACAGATTGAAAAGACCGCTGAAACTGCAGGAAACTTAAACGCATATATATATCTAATAATGGATGCTCAATTAAACATACAAAACGGTCAATTTATGTCTGCATTATATTAGTAAAATGAACACACTTTACATGAAAGAAACCTCACACAGCATTATTCGTCGGACCAACATCGTGCGGCAAACGGATCGTGTCATAAAATTATTAGAAAATGAATACTTTGATCACTTTGATTTCATCGTGATTATATGTCCCACCTTAAGGTGGAATCAGACTTACAGAGATCGGAAGTGGTTCTGGAATGACAGCTATGTGATTTTAATTGAACCGGAAGGATCTTTGTATGAATATATTAAGAAAATGGACTTCTTTTGCGCCGGATACAAAACCTTATTCCTCATTGACGACATCATAGCTGATGAAAAAATTGGACAAAAAGAGAAATTCTTTGCTCGAGTTGGCAATTAGTGGTCGCCATCGAAACCATTCGCTATGGTTACTTACACAATCATACATGGCTATACCTAAAAATTTACGACGGCAAGCTAAAATGTTATATGTGTGGTATCCAAAAGATAGAAACGATCTAGCCACCATTCATGAAGAGAACGATGTCATTGAATCGCAAGAAGAATTTGAAAAATGTCAAGGAAAAACTGAAAGAAGGTAAACACACGTGCCTAGTCATGAGAATGGAACACCCAAGAACGCACATGATTTGTTAAACAGGTTGATATATTTGTTACATGACTGTTGTAACAAAAACTGTAAGACTGTTATAAGTCTCCTATAAGACTATTGTAAGAGAATAATTTACGTCTCAATACAGGATCTAGAATTTTACCAATATGTTTAATCCTCGATTCAAAGCGTACTCTGTCAACCAGCAGCCTCTATCCAGTTACTTCTACGAGATTCACAAGCAGAGATATAATGGACCATTACTTTATCATTAAAAGTAACCCTTTTTGTATCTTGATGGGAAAATATAATATCATCATCTGAGGATTCATCATCATCATCGAACATAATTGTTTAAGTAAACAATGTTTATTTATTTAACAATGTTAGAATATATTATTAAACATCGTCATCCTCTTATAATTATTTTTGTCAACAAAATTATAAGAAGACAGCAAACTCTTATACAGTAAATTTCAACAAAATTATAAGAAGACAGCAAACTCTTATACAACAAATTTCAACAAACTTATAAGAGGATAGCAAACTCTTATACAACAAATTTCAACAAAATTATAAGAGAGTATAAGAAAATTATAACAAACACAACAAAATGATAGAATATGTCAACTTCGTGTTATTAAGCATACTGCTGATCTCGCTATTTTACTTTTATTTTGTGTTAAAAAAATACCTCTCTCTAATAAAAATGGCGGAAACAGCGATCGATAATTTAATCAACCTGAGTTATGATGTTCCGGGTGAATTTCCACCTTCAGATGGTAAAAGACAAAATTACTCGAGTGTGTCTTAACCGGGAAAAGCAAGCTATACTTAGGGAAAATGTACACGGAAGAGCAAATTAACAAACTCAAAGATGAAGAGGTAGAAAAACTTTTTAGTATTTACGAGGCTAAACTATCAGGTCAAATGGTAAAATCCTTGGGGAAATCACTGATACGCATTTATTCGATGGGGGCTTGTACAACGTTAGGAATAAACAATCAAGAAGCGCTGAGCAATGACCTGGAAACTGACCCCTTCTTAAACTCTGCCCTTCAAAGATTTACGTGTGACTTATATTATAAATTCGGCTCATTATTAGCACCACTCAGTGTTGGACTTATTACCGGGAGGCATTATATCAATGAAAGGAATTTAAATAAATCCGATGATAATATAAATACAGTAGTAGATAATAAAAATGTCAGAAGAACAGACTCTCATTCAAGTGACAACGAAGAACCCAAAAAAGGTTGAAGCGGGTAAGAAGTTGGCGGAATACAACCGTAAAAAACGAGAACAATTAAAACAAGTGTCACCTCAAAAAGAAGTGAATAAGCTCGATGACTCTCTCACCAAACCAAATGAACAACAACCTATGAATTACACCTATGGTGTAGGTGGAATAATAGCTCTCGGTTTAGTTGGTGGATTTGCTTATTTTATGTATAAAAAGAAAGAGCAAATATTACCCCGTGGGTCACCATCCACCCCACTTCCACAAAAATCTAAAATACCAGTGAAAATCAATAAACATGAAATGGAATAAAAAGAAAAAAATGTATATATAACAAACATGGACAAGAAAAGTATCATCAACGATTTATATCATGCATCAGTCGTCTGCGTTTTCGCTATTGGCTACTCTATGCTAGGAAAAAAGGTGTTAAAAATGACACCACCCTCTATTCAAAAGTTCGACTTGGAAGATACGGGAAAACTAGTTGCCATTATCGCCGCTAGTGAAGTGACAAAGGACTACTTAATCAAACAAAAGATTTTGCCTGAAAATATCAATATCTAAATATGGCTTCTATCGCAATGATGTTGGGTGGAGCTTTGGCTAACGCTTTGGCTTTCACAGGATCAAGCTATCTATTTTCAAGTTTATCCAAAGACAGAATCGATAAGGAAAGAAAACGTCATGATTTGGCCATAGAAAAATTACAAAAAGCACAGATTGAATGGCAGCAAAAACGACAGGAAAGGATCGATTTCATCAATAAACAACTATTGCTCGAAAAGAAGGCTGATTCAAAATTCGTAGAACTAAATGATGCAATGAGAGAGTACAATAGTGTATTTAGTAATCATCTTGAACCGCTACTACGAGAGCCTGTATTGAGCGACTTTTATACACCGAGTCATGATCAACATGAAAGAGAATTGGCTTTTATAGCTCTGAGTATGCTCGGTATTGGTGGAATTGTGTGGTATTTTGAAAGATAAAATGTATATTCAATTTGAGTACAAAAATTATGTTACACGTATCGTGTAACATATATACACACTCAGATGGTTACCGTCTAGTCACGAGGTACGTATAGATCATCCATCCAACCCCTACAATCAGAGCCCATAAATTTTGACTCAACCAACCTACAACTTCTTTTGCTCTAGTGAGTATCCACGATACGATAGACCCAATTATTCCCGGTAAAGCCTCTGCCGCTTTAGACGCCAATCTACCTAGAAGTGATGCTAACGCTTTTAGTTTATTTTTTATCCATTCCTTTCCACCGTCCTTTTTATCACCACCTTTGTCAGGATTTTGTGAAGAGCTTCCAGCTGCTGACCCTCTCGGTAACAAAGCTTCCACAAGGACACCGATAGCCATACCAAACGCTGTCAGAATGCTAACGATTGTGATACCTTGTTCGTGGAATAGTGTTCGTATCCTTTCACCTAATGAGGTATCTTTGTCGAGGACTTTAGCAATGGTTTCTTTGATGTTCGTAACTTGACTGTTTAATTTGCCTTTGAGAATATTAATGTTCTCTTTCCTAGCTTTCAACTCTTCACGTAATCCCTCCATTCTCTTTTCAACCTCTTTTCGTTGTTCGTCCGTGTATGTCGCATCATTTTCCATTTCTTCCAACTTGTTTTTCTCCTTATCGATATGCTGTTCTATTCGAACCTTTTTTGCAGCCTCTTCCTGAAGACCTCCTCGTATGTTTCTCAGCGCTTTATCCAATCCTAACAGCTCACGCACAGGATATTCAAATAGATCACCGGTCTGAGTTGTTTCATGATCGACCGATTGTTGTCTAAGCGTTGAAATTAAATCTTCCGTACTGTTCACCACATCACCAGACATATCTTCCAACTCTACATCGGTTGCTGTTGTGATTTTAGATGTCGAAGGAAGCTCTTCTGCTATTTTATTAAGTACAGCTGCCTGTCTGGCTGAAAATTTGCTCTTAGGTATATCATACCCTAAACTACGTAATCTGTTCTTACCCAATATGTCAGCTATAGCACCGGTAGCCCTTAGTCTTCCATTGTTTGTCAATGGTTTGCTACTGTCTTTGTAGTATAATTCACCATCTCTAATTTCAAACTGATCGGTATATAACGTCTCAGGTTTTGGCTGGAATTTTTCGGATAATCTATCATACAGCCCTTCAACTAGTTCTTTCAAAACTCTAGTATTCAGACTGTGACCTCCAAATGATGTTTCTCGTTCACCTGATGTATGTATCTGTGCACCCGTACGGTCACCGGTCGGTATGAGAGGAAACGTCTCATCGGTTGTTTCATCTGTCGTCATACTATGTTCTCCAAAAGGATCTAAGTCAATGTCTGCCATTTTATTTATTTATTTAGAGGATAATTTATTATTAATTATGTTATAACAAACCTCTAAATATGAATTTTAAAATTTATCCAAAACTACCCACTGCTCCTGAGGATTTGAATGAGCAGGAAAAGTTTAACGCAAGCGTAATAAATTCTGAGTTTGAAGAGTTGATAAAACTTAAGAACAAGTTTAGCATCAAGCTTAAGAGATACAACAAGGCGATAGAACGATCGATGCTACTAAATGCTAGCTCAAGCGCTATAACCATTGGCTCTGGCATCGGTTCAATTGCAACAGGGGCTACGATTATCGGAATACCTATTTCTGCAGGATTAGGTGGTGTAGCCCTAGCCGGCTCTATCTGTACCGGACTTACCACAGCTGTCATCAAAAGATATCAAAAGAAAGTAGAAAAAGTGATAAAATTATATGATATTGTTACATCCTCAATTTCTGTCTTCGAAACAAGTATCTCACAGGCGCTGACTGATGGAAGGATCAATTACAAAGAATTCCAGGTTTTGCAGGGAACATATTACAAAGCTTTAGAAGGACTCAGTTCTACAGATAGAAAGATGGGTACCGAAGCTCAAAATCAATTTCAAAAAAGTTTGATGGTAGAACTCCAAAACTTGAAAAAATCCATAAACGAAAATGGTTACTAGGATGTGTGGTTATGTGTTCCTCAATTTGAAAAGTGATAAAGTGATAAATGAAACTGATATAAAGAGATATGATCACAAGTATATATAGACAATGGATTTTCCAACAGTTGATACATTCGAACAAACAATCAAAAAGCAAAACAAGGAACAAATGGCGGAGATCATAAAGTGGCGAGAGCTACCTGAAAACGTGATTTATCATGTTAAATTTTTTTCTACAAAAGCTATGTATGCAGAGTTGAAAGATGGAGCAGGAAATATATATAAGGTGTGGTTGCCTGAAAGACTTTTCATTGAATTAAATGATTATGGTTGGAGCTCTAGAGAGGCCTTTGTCAGACCGAAAGGTCTCAAACAATCTCAAAAGAATTCAGAAAGACAATTCTTTGATTATGACGTTATATGGCGCTAGATAAAATCTCGTCGACTCATCTTTACTTGTTTCTAGTAAAGATACTTTTGTACGATTCACCAACCTTGCACATAATCAGGAGGTAGCTCTGTATCTTCAGGTATTAATATCAGCTCTTCTTTCACAAAAGCTCGTTCAGGTCCATCTTGAAGGTAATACATTACGCGGTTACCAGGTTGCTCTATTACCTCACTCAATCTATATGTCTTCTTTGACCATATGATATCTGTTGCTCTTTTTCGATGGTCATCGTGCTCTTCACCCGGTTGCAATAGATATCTATACAAACCATCTTGAGGTAGCTCTACTTCAGGTGGATAGCTCTCTCGTTTAGCGAGAGGCACCTCTTTCATTTTAATAGCATCTTTCGGTTTCATACCGATCATCTGCGTCTTCGTATCGTTTAATCTATCCACAAGTTTATACAAATATTTGACCCACGTAGATGATACCTTTTCCGAATCGTTCAGTTCTTGAGCATCTTGTATTTTGAATAAATTTTCAGCAAGTATCTTGTTCAACGCCTCGACAAACGCTGTATGGGTATGCTTATATTTAGTAGTTACTCTTTTAATTTCAACGTTATTCTTCTCCAACAGCTTTGTCACATCGGCTTTGAATTCTGAACCGTTATCACATTGAAATACTTTTGGATAGTTTAAGGGTCCAACTCTATAGATATCTCTTATCATATCGGCAACCTCTTTGGCTTTCTTAGTCTTCAAAGGTCGGGCTACTTTGTAACGTGAAGCAACATCGATACCGGATAAGATGTACTTGTATTTATTACCATATAGCATATCACTAGGCATATACAATATATCAAATTGATGAATCTCATTCGGTTTAGTTACCTCATAATGTGGACGTTCAACATGTTTCGGTGCTGGTAAATGTACTTGCCACAAAGCTTGTTTTGACAGCCACTTCTTAATTACCTTCGGTTTGAAGTCGAATCCTCTTAGATTGCGAACGGCCTTTTGTCCTTTCCATAAGTTTTGAGGTTGATAATAAATCTCTTGAAGTTTAGTGTCTGACATTTTTATTTATAAACAACGTTTTATTTTAGCTCATTTTTGTTAAAAAAATGACATTAAAGTGGCTTAAAAGTTTTTATTATCTTTATATAAAGAATAAACATGACTGATAAAACAGAATCAGATTACCAATCAATGACTTATGATATGTTAGTAAAATTATGTGCATCACGAAAAATAAAATATGTTAAGCAAATGAATAAAGCTAAAATGATTGATGTACTTGAAAAGAATGATAAGGATCCATCTTATATTCTCGATCCTGATACGAAACAAGCATTTTATACACGCTATTCAAACTGGATAAATAACAATGAAGAAAAATATCTCAGATATCGAGAGCATAATAATGAGCAGAAAAAGATGGTTCGGAAACAAAAAAAATTGGCTCGTTCAACCTTGTAGAGGCTGTGTTTTTGTTACTTAAAATCGAGTAACAAATGTTAACTATATAGTCTGAAAAATTGGAAATTTCTAAACTACCTTAAAGGAAGCTAATTACATATGTATATCAAACATGACTACTAAAAATACTGTTGTTGAATTAAAAGCTCTTGCGAGAGAACGCGGTTTACATGGCTATTCAAAACTTAGAAAAGCTGAGTTGATTGAATTATTATCAAACCCACCTGTCCGACCTGTTCCGCTACCAAGACCTACTAGGTTTAACCGACCTGTTCCACCACCAAGACCTGTTCCATTTATTCCTACCCAACAAGATATGGATTTGTTTGAGCAGCAAGAAATGGCAAAAAATAGACCTCAGGTAAAAAGCAAGTTGGATGAGTTGAAGGAGTGGTTGGTAAGTCATACACCTAAACCTATTCGTGAGAAAGTGAGTAGCGCTTTCAGAGAGATGAAGAAGAAGATTCTCAATCTCTACAAGAGGAAGAATGATGAAAAAGATGAAAAATTAGTGAAACCAAAATCGTTTGTCCCCTTTGAAATGGCGTTTGAGGGTTCTTACAAAAGGTTCAAGATAAACTCAGATGGAAAAAAGGATGTTGATTCGTTTCTCAAAAGGGTTCGACCCATTTTAAGTGATCTGATTATGGGAGAACTCAAAAATAAAAAATCAATAAAAATTCAAGCAACTGTGTGGATCAAATGGAGAAAGGAGGATTTATCCAATCCTGAAGCGACAATCTATGTTGATAAGGCGTTCAATAGCAATATGGAAACAATTCACAATGAAAGCGATATATCTGATGTTATTAATAAGATGTTCAATAAGATAATCGAACAGGTTGAAAACCCTGCGTTACCTAAATCCAACTTTGTTATCGATAAGATTTTAAATATTGATGTGGATTTTCACAAGCTAAAATTAACGAGAGGCAGCTCTTACTTACCGCTACCTAAGAATTTCAGTGGTAAGAAATCAGTGATCAATCCGCATAACGAAGATGATGAAGAGTGTTTCAAATGGGCTGTTACTGCTGCTTTGAACCACAATGAGATTAAGAAAAATCCACAAAGGATAATGAATCTCAAGAAACACATTGATAAATATAATTGGGAGGGTTTATCGTTTCCAATGGCGCTAAATAAAATAGATTTGTTTGAGAGGAGGAACCCTGATATCGCTGTGCATGTTTTAACAAAAGATGTGGCAGAAGGTATCTATATGTGTCGTAAGTCGAAGCATCTTGATCGCAAAGAAACGGTTGTTTTGTTTTTGCTATGTGAAGAGGAAAAGAGACATTATATAGCTGTAAAGAACTTGAGCGGTGTCTTGAGCAAGGTCAACTCGAATCACAAAAATAAAGAACATTATTGCTTGAATTGTCTCAATGGATTCTCAAGTGAGAAAACACGAGATGAACACTTTCAATATTGTAAAAATAATGATGTCACGAAGATTGAGATGCCAAATGAGGGTAGCACCGTTAAATTTCATGATGGTCAGTACCAGCTCAAAGCTCCTTTCATAATGTATGCTGATTTCGAAGCTTTGTCAAAAGAGGTTTGTAAAGAACCGCGTAGCGTTATTGGATCATCCACTAAAAAGGTTGGTATACATATCCCCACAGGCTTCTGTTGTTATAGCAAATTTGCTCATGGTGAAGTTTCAGACCCTCTAATGCTTTATCGAGGTGAAGACTGTGTTTTACGTTTTGTAGATCATGCGGTAGGTGAAGTGAAAAGGCTATACAATATGTTTCCTAAACAGAGAATGCGAGACCTCGCATATGAAGAGGAACAGGGATTTACCGATTCAGATAAATGTCACATATGTATGAAAGAATTTGAAAAAGATAATATTAAGGTTAGGGATCACTGTCATTTTACTGGTAAATTTCGTGGAGCTGCACATCAGTCTTGTAATCTCCGTTACAAAGTGCCTAAATACATCCCGATCGTCTTTCACAATTTGAGCGGATATGATGCTCATCTATTTATCAAAGAACTAGCCAAACAGTATGGAGATGAAGGGATTGCCGTCATCGCTGAAAACAAAGAAAAATATATCTCTTTCTCATTGGATGTTAAGGTTGGTGAATACATTGATAAAAATGGGGTGACTAGGGTTCAAAAGATACAGTTGAGATTCATCGATAGCGTGCGTTTCATGGCTAGTAGTCTGGATAACTTGGTAAACAATCTATCCGACGATCAGTGTAAAAACCTTCGAAAATTCTTCAAGGGTGATGAACAATTCAAACTATTGAGAAGAAAAGGAGTTTATCCTTATGAATACATTGATTCTTTTGATAAGTTTAACGAAACTAAGCTCCCACCGAAAGATGCTTTTTACAGCAAGTTGAACATGAAAGGTATCAGTGATGCTGATTATACACATGCGCAGAATGTGTGGAAACATATGAAAAATAAAAATATGGGTGCGTATCATGATCTCTATCTCAAGACAGACGTTCTATTGCTTGCTGATGTTTTTGAGACTTTTAGGGAAACATGTATAACAAACTATAAACTGGATCCTGCACATTTTTACACTGCTCCAGGACTAGCTTGGCAAGCCTGTTTGAAAAAGACAGAGGTTGAGCTGGATCTGTTGTCAGATATGGATATGTTTCTGTTCGTAGAGCAAGGTATTAGAGGAGGTCTCTGTCAGGCTGTTCATAGACATGCTAAAGCTAATAACAAGTATATGGATGCTAAATATAAGAAGACTGAAGAAAGTAGCTATCTCCAATATCTTGATGCAAATAATCTATATGGATGGGCTATGATTCAGAAGCTACCGACAGGAAATTTCAAGTGGGTAGATGCTAATAAATTTACCGCCGATTTCATTTCAAAGTTGGCTGAGAAAGACGGTAAATATGGTTATCTTCTTGAAGTTGATGTGAACTATCCTCAGGAGCTTCACGATTCACATAACGATCTTCCGTTTATGCCTGAGCGAAAGAAGATCAATGGTGTAGAAAAGCTAACTCCATGTCTTTCAGACAAGAAGAACTATATTATTCATATCCGTGCACTTGATCAAGCGCTGAAGCATGGTCTTGTTCTTGAGAAGGTTCATAGAGTACTGAGATTTAGACAAAGTGCATGGTTGAAGCCGTACATCGATTTCAACACCAATTTGCGTACTAAATCAAAGAATGACTTTGAAAAGGACTTTTTCAAGCTCATGAACAATTCAGTCTTTGGTAAAACTATGGAGAATCAACGTAAACATAAAGACATACGCTTGGCTACCAAGAAAGAACAATATGAGAAGCTGGTGATGAAACCTAATTTCAAGGGTAGTATCTGTTTCAGCGAACATTTGATGGCTGCTGAAATGCAAAAGATCAAACTCGTGTTGAACAAGCCGATCTATCTGGGACCTACAGTTCTTGATTTGTCAAAGACGATTATGTACGAGTTTCACTATGATTACATGAGACCAAAATATGGTGACAATCTAAAGCTCTGCTATATGGATACAGACAGCTTTGTCTATCACATCAAAACCGACGACTTCTACAAAGATATTGCTGATGATGTAGCTTTGAGATTCGACACTTCAGCGTACGATAAGAAAGATAATAGACCTTTACCCATAGGTTTGAATAAGAAAGTCATCGGTCTAATGAAAGATGAGTTGGGTGGTAAGATAATGACAGAGTTTGTCGCTCTAAGAGCGAAGACATATGCATATAAACAGCTGGATGGAAAAGAAGACAAGAAGTGCAAGGGAGTCAAGAAGTGCGTAGTAAAGAAGACCATGGGGTTTGATGATTACAAGAGATGCTTATTTGATGGTAAGAATGTTTACAGAGAACAGATGACCTTTCAATCGATTAAGCATGATGTTCACACTATAAAAACAAACAAACTCGCTCTCAATGCGGATGATGACAAAAGAATTATTGCAAAAGATGGTATTGCTACATATGCTAGAGGACATTATAGATATGTATAAGATAACAAAGAGGTAAGAGGTAAAAACAAACAAACAAAATAAACGATACCTATGGATATTGACTTTGAAGATCTTTTTGACTGCATCGATGATCTGTGTGTCTGTGTCTGTGTCTGTGTCTGTATGTTATAAGTATTGTTAGCTTATTTATATTATAAAGTTTAAACTGCTACCAACTGCTACAAACTGCTTTTTACTACAATCGGGTATTTCCCCATGGACATTTTTATGAGATATTTAATTGTTTACAATTATGAGTAATTTGTGGTTATATAATAATAGAAACTGCTTACGTAATCAAAATATAACACGTTTCATAACTCGTATCGCGTTATGAAAACAAAGATCTTATATGATGATAATATTAGCTATAGTAGGGAAATTCCCGACATCGTATGATTTTGGGCCAACATCCGCACTTTCCTATCTCTCCGTCAAATGTCAAATAAACACCTTTAAGTTTGGAATGAGCCATAATTAGGCCAAACACGTGAAGATCTTCACCAGGTAACTTATGAGGGCTTATTAAAGGGCTATCAGGTGCAGAACTAAACCTAAAATCGCGCATGTGCAGTAAAAAGACGCTAATATGAGCTGAATGAGCCGTAATTAGGAAAAACACATTAAGGTCTTCGTCATATAATTTCTCCAGTGCTATCAGGTGGCTGTGTAATAAGCCTGGAATTTGCACATGCGCGTTTACAGCATGTTAGTACAAGTAAAATCAGTCATAACTAGGCAAAACACATGAACGTCTTCACCAGGTAACTTTTCAAAGGCTATCAGGTGGTCATATAATAAAACCAAAAATCGTGAATGCGCAGTGAAAAATCCCGATAATATGATCTAAATGAGTCATAATTGGGCAGACCTCGTCAAATTCTTCATTACGTAATTTGTAAGTGCTATCAGGTGGCCTCGTGATAAGTCTTAAATTTGCACATGCGCAGTAAGAGACTGTCTATACAAGAAAAATGGGTCATAAAGAGGCAAAACGCATAAACGTCTTCATCAAATAGTTTTGTAAGGGCTGTCAAGTAGCCATAAAATGTAACCAAAAGTCGCTCATGCGCAGTAGAAATACACTTGTCTTATGCAAGTCATACAAGCCATACTAAGTTAAAACGCTCAAAGGTCTTAACCAGGTAACTTTTAAAACTCTATAAATTCAGGGTAATTGTTTTCCATCATTATGTTGTGTAATATTTTTTTGCCGGAATAGAAATCTTCACTAAAAGTATATGTCAGTTCTCCTTAACAATCTTTCAAATAAACAAGTTCCAGATAATCCTTACATGAACTTATATTTGTCAAGTCACTTGGCATGAGCAAGTTGTCTCTGTTAACAAAATCATCGCATGTGGCAGAGTAAGCGGTGCAGTTTTGCACTTAGAGACGTTATTGAAAAGTGTGCAAAGACCAATAAAAATTGGTGGGCGTGTGAAGTGGAATAGTGCGCTGGGCATGGGTGGTATGTAATTAAAGGTATAGCTTGGCCGTAAATTTATACTACTAGAAATTTTGCATTAGATCATTCTTCATGCTCCTTCAATGGGGGATATTTTAAAACTCAAATATTTGTTTACTTCTTTGGGTATCATCGTTGAAAATCATTGAATTGTATTTGCATAGGGTCTCTTCATAGAATCCTTTAAATAACCCAAATGTTTTCACTGTGCATGCGGGAAATTGGGATCTATTATATGGCCACTTCATAACACCTGGAATATTATATAATGAAACCCTTGATGTGTTTTGGCTAATTATGGCTCATTTACCTCATACAAGCATATTTCTACTGTGCATGCGCGATGTTTGGTTTTATTACATGGCCACCAGATAGCCTTTGAAAAGTTACCGGCTGAAGATGTTCATGTTTTTTACCTAATTATGACTGATTTTACGTGTACTATCATGCTGTGAATACGCATACGCATTCCAGGCTTATTACACAGCCACGTAGTAGCACTGGAAAAATTACTTGGCAAAGATCTTAATGTGTTTTTCCTAATTACGGGTCATTCATTTCATATTAACGTCTTTTTTACTGCACATGCGCGATTTTGGTTTTAATTATGCAGCCACCTGATAGCCCTTGAAGAGTTACCTGGTGAAGACCTTCACGTGTTTGACTTAATTATGCCTCATTCCGAAGTTAAAGGTGTTTACTATATTTGTCGTAGGTTTACTACATTTGACAGAGTTGCTACATTTGTCGTAGAGTTTTACTACATTTAGCGCTACTACATTTGATGGAGATTTTTACTAACATTTAACGGAGTTACTACATTTGTCGTAGAAAGTTTACTACATTTTACGGAGTTATTACATTTGACGGAGTTACTACATTTGACGGTGTAACAACCGTATCACAATGCAATATCTTATTTAAAGCTCTCATTTCTTCTCAAGCATTTTTTTTGATTGAAATTGGTTCTTGGCATGTATATACATATACGTTGTAATGATTTTCTCTTTGTCGACAAAATTGAGTAAGAATTTTGGAAAACATTCAATAATTTGCTCTCCAAATAACAATTTACTTTTATTTTCCCCCGGATGCGCTGTGCAAAAGCTAAACAGGCGCGAAAGTAAATGGAATTGAAGTAATACATGGAAAAATATATAACCACGTCATGAATTTGCTTCAGTAGTTATTAGATCAATATGGGTTATTATTTATGAAGTCATGTTTATGGATTTAAAACTAAACTTACACTTCCTTCTTATCTTTAATTTGATGCCCTTAATATTGCTATAAATAAAGTTATTAGTTACGCTGAATTGGCTTTATGAGGTTTAAAAATCTAATGAAAATTAAATAGACAAAGAAACATTTCAGATTGGTAATATAAACATGCTGAATCATTGCTGAAACAACTGAGTATCAATTATCTCGATAAAACCAATGCATGTCTAAAATAAATTATAGAAGGCAAGCGCATCAACGTGTGATATTTTCATTTGTCCTTGCAGTAGAACTGTCAAAACCCCAGAGATGGCAGACTCGCTCAACAATTTTGCAGTCTCTTTGTACGATGCAATGATCTCTACTTCGCAGAAAGAAGATAATATAATTGTTTCACCAGCTAGTATTTTTGTGGCATTATCAATGACATATTGTGGTGCGAGAAATAACACTGCAAAACAAATGAAAGAGGCAATGAATTTACAAGGCAATCCTGATGATGAGATATTGCATGAAAATCTCACACAGGTATGTAAGAAGGCTTTGTTAACATTGATATGGCAAGAAACGTTAAACGTTCTGCATGATTTTCAAAGGAAATTAAGATCGATTGAAATTTTTAGTCTCATTCATATCTTTAAAAACTAATAAAATTACTATATCAAACTAAGTTTAAGCATACCACAATATATTATTATCCTTGATACTTACTCTCAAAAGTAGCGCATCATTTAGGTCATTTTTAACAAGACCCTCTGATCATGTGGACAGTTCTTAAAAAAAGTGTAGGATTTGTTTCTTTGCTGTATCAATTCTCAATTTTATAGTTATGGATGGATGCATTTGAAAGTGGGAAAAGCAATGTAAAAATTGACATGGCGACTGGACCGCGAGTCCAAAACGAATATCCAAGTAAACAACCCTTTCAAGGAACTTTGTCACGACAATACAAGGAAGATACCTTCACACTGGGCTTTTTAAATACTTCAGAAAGATTTGCAATGGTAATTCATTCCTGGGTTAAAAATCAAACGAAGAACAAAATAACCAATTTTTTTTCATTTATCAATTTTTTTAATTTTATAGGCATGGCTGGATTCATTGGAAAGTTCAAACAGCGCTGTAACAATTGAAATTTCAAATCGACTGTGGATTCGAAAAGAATATCCAATTGAATCACAATTTCAAGGAATTTTGTCACGGCAATACAAAGCAGATGCTTTCCCGCTTGATTTTTCAAATGCCTCAGAAGAATCTAGATTGGTGATTAATTCTTGGGTTGAGAGCCAAACAAAGAACAAAATAACCAATTTACTTCCACCTGGCTCAATCACTTCATTAACGAAGCTTGTCATAACCAATGCAATATATTTTAACGGAAAATGGCAGTCTAAATTTGACAAAATAAAAAGTCGTGATATGAAGTTCTATACCACACCTTCATCTACTGTTGATGTGTTTGCAATGTTCCAGAAAAATCGCTTTTTTTACGTTGAAAAAACCCAATTTGACTGCAAAATTCTAACAATGCCATACGAAGGCTCGAATTTTGGGATGACTATAGTTCTTCCGAACAAATTGGATGGTTTGTTGGATTTAGAAGTACATATGAAAGATTTGCTAAAAGTTATTCTGAAAATGCAAGGGGAAAGAATGAGAAAAGTGAAAGTTTATATTCCACGTTTCAAATTTTCAGGAGGCAGCAATGTGAAGAAATTGCTTGAAAAATTAGGTATTACAGACTTATTCTCTGAAGGTGTTGCAGATCTTACAGGTATCAGCCACGACAAGGATCGGTACGTAGGAAAGTGTCTTGATGAAGATCTTATTGAAACAAATTTACTCGATGATTTGTATGTAAGTGATATTCTTCACAAAGCAATCATTGAAGTTGATGAACAAGGTACCAAAGCTGCTGCTGCTACTGCTACTGTTCCATTTAGGACTAGTTGTCCTTCTTTTCAGCCGGAATCTGTTCCTGTCTTCAAAGCTGATCATCCATTTATGTTTTTTTTACATCACCTTCCTAAAAATATGATACTATTCCTTGGAAGGATATGCTGTCCAACTGAAGTTCAGTAAATAAACTTCTTTCCGTGATGTTGAATTATTTTTTTCTGCAGTATTGACAATTCTTGGATATTTTTAACGCTTTAACCGGTACAATAGATTTGCTGTGTTGGCAGGGCCTCTACACTTCAAAGTGTCTCTATGTCCCATTTCTGCACAAAAGTGCATTCGCTATAAAATTCCATGGGTTTGTGGCCTTTCTAACAACAGTGCATGCATAAGATTCCATAAGTTGACATATGTTGACATATGGAAAACAGCATTTTATTATTGTTGATATGTATATTATCCTGTATAAATATTAGTTAAATAAATAAATAATAAAAAAATAAAATAAACGAAATTGTAATTGATTATTTGCTTACATTAGAACACATCAATCCAATGTAGGTGATCTTTCATCTGTAAAACCTTTCGTAGTTCTTCCTACCCCACTTAAACGCCCGTCATGCAGTTTCTTAAAGTACGTTCCAAATGAACTTGCACAGTTTTTATAAATGCTTGGCAAATTTGAAGGTTATGAGATGTTTCAAAAATTCTTTTTGGACCGTGTCAATCTTATAAAGCACTTTGTCATGATACAAAAAATTTTGGAAGAATGATGAAAATGGAAGAATAAAAAGGAAGATGAAAAAAACGAGCTTTTTATACAAAAGAGCCAAACAGCTCAATTTTTCGTTAGACAAACTTCAATCTTTGATCGTTCAAAAGGCGAAATAACTTTTCAAAAAAGTAAAATAGATCGTAAGATTTAATCCTTTAAAGTCACTTAGGTCGTATGTTTCTCGTGTTTACAAATCTGTAAAGATTTGATGAAAACCAGGCGTGATAAATTTTGCAACTGCGAATTAATTAACATTTAATATAATTGGGAATACGTTAGATATAATGACTACGCGTGCATTTAACTTTGTACAGTGTGTTTCGTAATGTTGGAAATGGAAATTTTGAAGCTACTTTTTAAATGGATATACCGAATTTCAAAATAATTGTTACATCGTTGGAAAGCCCTTTTTGTGAAAAATGGAAAAGTATGGAAAATGTCTTGGAAGAATGTAATTATATTTTTAATGGTCGATTAAAATGTGAATGAAAAGAAAAGATTTTTTGAAATAATGACAGCAATTTGGAAAACAGTAAACAAATTTAAGCTGTGTGAAAATGGCTTTCCATTGATGTAAAAATTATTTTGAAATTCGGTATATTCATTTAAAAAAACCAACTTTAAAATTTCCATTTCCAACATTACGAAACACACTGTATGTTATTGCATTCATTGTCTCGATACGGTGTACTGTAAAAGTAACCCTTTGCGATTAATATAAAAATTTATGACTTATGCACGGGAAGTTTAATTGTGTAATTATTCTGTTGAAAAGAGCCGTTTAGTGGAAAGATCATTACTTACTCCCTGAAAATTAATGAAATCAGAACAGAGTGATTATGTTAAAATATGCGACCAAGTGACTTTAAAGGGTTATGTCTTGCGATCTATTTTACTTTTTTGAAAACTTATTTTGCATTTTGAACGATTGAAAATTGAAGTTTGTCTTACAAAAAATTGAGCTGTTTTGCTCGTTTTTATAAAAGGCTCGATTTTTTCATCTTCGCTTTTCTTCTTCCATTTTCATTACTCCTCCAAAAATCCGTTTTGAGCTTGACACAGCGCAAAAAAATTGTTTGAATTATCTGATAACCTTCAAATCTCCCAAGCATTTATCAACTGTGCAAGTTCATTTGAAACGTACTTTAGTTCAAAATCAGAATGTTCAAAGAATGAAATTAGTTTTTATGAGATAAATCACCAGCTTTTTGCAGAGTAAATATGTTATAATATAAAGATAATTTACTTCACTGAAATGAAGAAATAAATTTTTTGTCTCCAAAAGCCCACCTTCCACTCTTCCGATTCTTCAATTTCGCTAAGTTTAGCTATTAGCCTAACCAGGAGAATATTGATAGACATATAAGAACATAGTTGCATATTTCGGGGTCTAATGTAGTTGAGATTTGGTATTTCCGAGCTCCTTGTAGTCGCGCTTACATTTTGTGAAATACGTAAGCTCGAAACCTAACAAGTGAATATTGTTTTGTTTGCTTCGCGAAACATTTCGATATACTCTAAAACATAACTTATTGGATCTATTTTTGGATGAAGTAACCAAAATTCACGCCAGTTAAACAAATTTCAGGCTTGAACATAATGCAAGCACTAACTAAGTTAATGTACAGACACTAATAAACGATCATATGACGGATAGGCTAATTTATGGGCCAATAATTGATTTTGTCTTCATATACATGTAGATAACTCGATTTTCACTGCAATAATTCAATGGTATAAAAACATAAAAACAACTAGCATTTTTAAAATGAGCTGTTTAACGCTCTCAACAACTACCATGCCAACATGAACTTCACCATCGAAGTCTGCTCACTGACGTTTCTCGACACAGAGATGAACACGACATACAGGAAACCAAACAAACACCCAAAACATTTCAGTCCCAAGAGATCTTCACCAGAAGCAGTTTTGCGAAAAGAACCAATATGAAGAAGAAAAAATGGTCATTCCAGAGTTTTTGTTTGATGAGTCCAGACAGGTTTACCAGGTTACACAGCCGTATTGTACAGAAAATGAAGATCTTTCAAAAAGATTTCTACTAAAATTCAAATCATTTACAAACAATAACATTGACTATGCGATAAAATAAGAGACAAAGAAATTTCGTCGGTTCTCTCTGAAGAAAAGCAAAAATCCCCATCCGTCCTGCCAAATATGCGAGGTAAAATGTTCATGTGGTGAATTCTATATTGGTGACAGGAAAAGAAATGTTGAAATACGATGGCAAGAGCACGAAAATATCAACAAAGATTCAGAACCAGCCCGGTACCTAAAGAATGTTTCCAGACCACACCTACACCTGGAGAATAATCATGGCGGCACTAACAAATCTGATGCGCAGAAACTTAAAAGGAGGCTTATTTGATAAATTCAGCCCGAAATTAAACGAAAAGCAGGGAAACCAAACATTATAACTTTCTATAAAATCTCTGACTTAGCTGCCTAGGGTAATTATGTAAATCTTTTATACTGCATTGAACGGCATATTCACTTCCATAGTAAGATTGTGGTAAGTATTCAGGAACATAGATAAACAGCAACAAGAGGCCACGAGGCCTGAAGGTCAGCGCTTTTGCCGAAGTTGAAAAATGTTTGGCTGTGAAGCAAAATGGAAAAATCACGATTTTGTTCCAGGAAGGTCAAAATAGGAAGTCATGAGCGATAACTGAAGTAATAAGTTAAGTAATAGTGGAAATAAAACATTCAATGATAAAATCAAACAGGTCTGGTCTCAAAAATGTGTCCAAAGTGTGCAGCAAAAGTTAATTCAATAAAATGTTTATCTATAAATTAAAGATACAAAGCCTATCAAACACTTATCAATGTCTCATTTGACTTTCATCTATGCTATCTAAGGACATCTTTACAAATGAAACAAATATGATTTTCTTTGAAGTGAATTGAATAAAATCGGATTGCGAATAAAAACAGGTTTGCACAAAAATCAAAAGAAGTTACCAATTCCTAAATCAAAAGAAGTTACCAATTCCTAAATCAAAAGAAGCTACCAATTCCTTCAAAAACTTAGAGTATACCTTAAAGAGATTTTTTTGTGTGGATTAATTTTCGACTTTTGCGAATTTTGGCCAAACTCCTAAAAATAAATCCACACAAAACATCAAGACATGAACGATTCGCAAAAAAACAATCCACGCAAAATTTAATGATTTTATTTGCTCATTTTTTTGGCTCTGTGTACCTTTCGTATATTAACTATTTCCTTCTACTTATCAAGCACCCATTGGTTTTGCAATGTTGCAAGCACGGAAATGGTGATTTTCGATGCTACTTCTAAGCTATATTATAAAATATAAAAGTAACAAATATATACATTTAAACTTTTGATAACATTGTATAAACTAAACACAATAAAAACAAGAAGAATTGTGAGCATGATCATTTCGAAATGGGAGATCAGATTTAAAAACTCCTTGACGGATGGTCTTTACAGGTTTTCACTTACATTGGAAATGAGTTAACCTTTCTTTAGGGTAACTTTTCCAATTAAAAGAACAATTAATTGTTCATATGAAACAAAAGTTAAAAAGTTTTACAATACAACAAATACTTTAATGAGTAGTGTAACCATGTGGCATATTGTAGCGGTGGCAGTATTTTAAAACCAACTTGGAATATGCTAGATCTAAACTTAAACAGATGAAAATCTGCACATAACTTTGTTACTTTTTGTTATCACTTAGACCTAAGTCACTTTATTGATGCTAATATACCTTTCGAAAAGTGTAATAAAGGCTTAACAAGTAATATCAGAAACAAAAGAAATGTGTGAACTGAAACCATGGATACGTTTTTTATAATCAAATCAAGATTTGTTAAAGAAATTCAGTAAGAGCCAAAAAAGAAAAAAAACAAACTTTTTTTAAAAAAAATCAAAGCAAAATATCCATTAGAAATCTGCGTTTTAAACTTTGATTCAATGTTTATAAAAAAAACAACAAGAAAATGTAAAAAACTTTTACTGATCATGATCACACACTAGTATGCTTAGGTTTGGCGAGGAGGACAGTTAAAATAGAAAAACACGAAGAACGACAATTTGTAATATAGCTTTCTCGCATGCACAAAAATCCAATTATAATCTTTTTTAAGGCAAGATCCGCCAGTGCGTTGAACAAAGTTTATTGAATGAAATATTTAGAGCTAAAACATATACAAAAATGAAATGTAAAGTTGGCAAAATTTCAGATTTCAAGCTGTGCTTTAAAATCCTTGTTGTTCACTTCACTAAACCAGCACAAAAGTAATATGAAAAATGTCTAAGCAATTTTAGCGTAAGAACTTCCTAAATAACATAGTATAACAAAATAATAAATTTGGAAAGAGATACGAAAAAACATTTTGTATCTCACTTACAGTACAATGCTTTGAAACGAGAAAAAAAGTAAAGTCAGCCAATAAATGTATACCACCATGTCACGTCAACACGAAAAGTTGGAAGATGAAGATGATGATGATGATGATGATGATGATGACGATGAAAAACAAAATCGGAAACTAACATTCGCCTATCTCATGAAACTACTATGCCTCCTCGCTCGCTTACGCTCGCTGCGGGGGCAATTAAAAAAATATACATCTTAATCGACCATTAAAAATTTAATTACATTTTTCCAAGACATTTTCCTTATTTTTCAAAAACCACTTTTTCATTTTTCACAAAAACATACCATCCGAAAGAACTTCAAAATGGCATTCCAACGGTGTAAAAATTGTTTTGAAATTCGGTATATTCATTAAAAAAAACAGCATTAAAATTTCCACTTCCAACATTACGAAACACACTGTATGTCTCTTCACTTATTTTTAGTCTTGTCATTTTTTTTTAATTTTGTCACTTCTACCAAAGTTTATAGAGAGAGATGGTTTGGAAGCAATTGTTCTATGTTTTTGTTACAAATGTGCACTATCACGCTACATTAACTCCTTTGAAATTCTTTGTTTTTACTGACAATCTCCCAAGAGGGTCTGTAACTTGACAAAAGATATGACGTTGAAATTCAAAGGCTGATAGTGCACATCTATTGTATTTCAACATCGAGTAGAGTCATTAGGATTTTCTTTGAAGTTTACCGCTAATTTGATTGACTATCATGCCGCTTTCCAAACCATATTTTTTATTAACTATGCTTATACAGTGTGTTTCGTAATGTTGGAAATAGAAATTTTAAAGTTGTGAATGAAAAGAAAAGATTTTTTGAAACAATGACAGCAATTTGGAAAACAATAAACCAATTTAAGCTGTGTGTTCACGAAAATTGTTTAAATTTTATGTTTTTAAATATCAATTTGGGGATCTCAGCGCAAGGATAAAATTAATAAAACTTTGTATGGATTTACAACTTTGAAACAATAAGCACGATGTAATTAAATTACGTGTTAATCGACCATTAAAATTTTAATTACATTTTTCGATGACATGAAACCCACTTTTTCTTTTGTCACAAAAATATACTAGCCAAAAGAGCTTGAAAATGGCTTTCCATTGATGTAAAAATTATTTTGAAATTCGGTATATTCAGAGGCGTAGTTAGGGTCAGTCAAAAAAACCTGGAGGAGTTCAACATTATGATATTTCTTTTCAGTCTTAAGGTGTGAGTAAGGGAAAAATCATTGACATTTTTGAAAAAAAGTTTTTTTGCACATCAGGATGAAAGGAACTCTGAATTTTCCAATGGTGAAACTATTTTTTCAGGAAGTGGATGGGAAGTCCGTTTATTTTCCAAAACCGTTGTATTAGCGGCTAATTTGTGTACATTAAAGACCATGAAAAAATAAAACATATTGATCATGTTGCGTATTGATCCTTTTGTTTCAAAATTCCGTTTCATAAATAATTAATTAGTTCACGCAATAAAGAAAAATCTTTAAAGCTGTTTTTTTCAGTGTTCACTTTTCGTGTCAGAGCCACTAACGTTTGATGCTTCATTTACAAAACTAAAAAAGCTCTGACAGTGAGACTTGGCTTACTGACAAGCTGAAGGGTAGATCTAAAAACGGTTTTTTTTTTATCTTTTTAATTTGAACAGAATATGAGTTATAGTCTTGAAAGCAAAAAAAATGAAAACAGAAAACGATACTTTTGAGAAATTGAAAATAACTCTGAAAATAATTTGTTTGAGTAAAAAAAGAAAAAACCGTTTTTTACTCTATCTCTTGTGATTACAAAAGTGTAAAAAACATAAGTTAAACTTAACTCGTTTTGTAAATGGAGCTACGTTTTTACAACAAGGTTCATTTTCTTTGACTCGTTCTAAAATCTTACATTTTTAGTTTACCTTAAAATTTTTAACATGGGCTTTTAGAGATGTAAATAAGCTTTCCAAAAATGTATCATACTTGATATAAACATATTCCTGTCAAAGGAATTAATTAAAAAACAAAAACACGTTTTTTTCCCTTACTCACACCTTAAGTATCGATTAGGTTACTTGCACGCTTTCCTTTTCTACTTTAAATGACTTAACTCTCCTCCACAAATTTTGACTGACCTGTGGCTACGCCTCTGATATTCATTTAAAAAAACAGCTTTAAAATTTTCATTTCCAACATTACGAAACACACTGTACAACGACTACGCATAGGCAATTTCATTCCTTTTCTTGATAATTACTACATTTCGTTCAGGAGAAACAACTCTAGTTTTTCCATTGTAATAGACGAGTTTCCCATGTTAATTACACTTTTATACCTTGTACATACTAAAAATCAAATACAATGTACGGAAATAGATAGGAAGTGCTAATGTGTATTGAAACTTTGTAATGTCAATTGTCTTTAAGGGGACTCCAGAGAACCAAATAAAGTGACAACATTTTGAAGTGTATAAAGAGACTTTTATTTCCTGCGAGGCTGCGTGCGCATACTCACAGGAAAATGACTTGATTAATGATATTCTATGTTGCAATATACCGTAATTATCGAGCAAAGAACACTGGTGTTTATAAACATTACGTCACTAAGAAACTCATCTATAAGCTTGATATGCTAGCGTGTGGCTCTATTCAAATCTAAATTTTGAAATTACGGTTAACTGCGTAATCTTTCTTTAAACAAAAAATAATTTAACATAATTTAAGCAGTAGCACTGTCATTGGTTTTTTAAAAAAAAATCCTAGCGAAATATTATTGCTTACACCAACGCATGATGTAATAGTTTTCGATCATGAACTGTTTCTCCTAACAGTGAGAGGAATATATTATTAAAATAATCATGGATATCATAGTTTGGAAACAGAAAGCAATTCCGAATATATGCATCTTGGAAACTTTAAAATTCAAAGTAAATCAAGATAAGATCTAAATAAAGCGTCAAGTTTTCGATTTATTTGTAAATAATCATCAGGACATATAAAATCTGTACACCTTTAAACATGCATATATACAGTTGAAAGTAAAACCTTAGTAGGGAGTTAAAACATTTATATAGATGAACCAGTAAAATATTGGAAAGGTTAAAACAGTCATAGTTTGAGACCTCATCATTAACGAAATAAAAAACTATAAGGTCACCTAGCTGAATGAAGGACTTCTTTTACATGAATAAAAACTTTTGAAGAAGTGAAATTTTTCCAATATTTTTCAACATTTGATAAAATAAGTGATACAGTGGGTAGCTACTACACTTAAAACTAGCTAGCTAACTAAAAAATAATATATCAAATAGTTAAGTGCATCTCAAAATATGTTTCTCGAAGAATATTTGATACACAATTGACACACAAGCTCAGTTGTGACTATGTTTTGTAGTCCAGCTACTTCACGATCAGTTAAAAAAATGAAAAGAAAAAGAAAAAAAGAAAAGAAAAAGATTTTTTTTAACTGATGATGACTAGTGGACACTAGTCGAAACGTTTTTAATAAATTTCATCAAAATTCAACATGAAGCTTCTGTCTTTTATATTTAAGTTTTTAATAACAACTCAAGTTTTATCTCGAAGTAATCGACTAATAACTAATAAAAAGATTATGAATGTGACGTTTTTCCTTATTACTATCGAAGAAAGACAGTATTCTCAACAAAATCTTCCATTTAAATGATTTTAAGTTATCTTATTACGAAATGGAGATTCTGTCCAACAGAATCCAACACAGGTTTGAATAAACGTTATGAGAAAAGATTTTGAAAGTTATAAAACACAATCTTATTTATGTAAACATAAACACAGTCTTCGTGAAAACATTGGTTACGCAACGGACATTTTAATAAATTTTCATTCACCACATACTCAGTGAGGCAACAGCAACATGTGTTTTAATCTTGATTTTTAACTTCATGACTATACTCTTTACCATATCATTGCGTAAAAAACGGTTTTTTGTCAGAACTCAAGAAATAAACTTATTACAAAACACTCCTCCATTGTTTTTCTCACGCACTACCTTCTGGATTTGAATGGTGCTTGGAATCTTCTCTGCGGATTTAACCTCCGCTGGTCCTTTCATCACTTGATCGCTCGGCAGGTAGAGCGGTTCTATTTTTGCAATATCATTTGCAAAAATTGCAAATTCTTTCCGATGATTTATTACCATGTCACCAGACATAACCCTTCTGTATACGGTAGTCCTGATAGTACCCGCAATTCCGTCCATTGGGGCCTTTCCATGACCAGCTTCATTGTTTTGCCACTCCAAGCTAATGTTTTTGTGAATCAAAGTGACCAACATGAAACGCAATCTAAATTGGGATGACATTCCATCGCTTGGAATGAATACCTTGGTTACATTCTGATGTGAAATTTCAATTGAATCACCTTACTAACGTTGGAAATCGAGGCAATTCTTGACTTATCACTCTCTTTTAAAGCTACAGTGATTGGAATCTTTCCAATTTCTCCATTTGTTGATCTGCCAAAGATTTGCTCCCGAAGTATCCTAAAGTATTACTTACGTAGCTGGAATTCTGTTGGAAGGAAAATTTATTCTTTTCTCATGTTATACTAGATTCTTGAACGGTTTCGAAAATAATTTTAAACGCTATTATTAACAGTATCTGAAACAAGACTTGAATAATCTTGAATATATTTACTTGACAAATTTGTTGCATTCGTTCCGTTCAGCAGATTCCATCCAACAGACATTATTTTTAGTCTTAGATTTTTGTTCCAATAAATTTTCAATATGGATATTATTTTGACAAGATAATGTTCTAAAGAGAACCAAGTTTTGCATTATCAAACCAATTTTTGCATTTTTTTGTTAATGGAGATGGCATTTGACTTGTTATTTAAAACTTTCTGCATAAATTCTATCTGTTCCATACAACAGACTCACAAAAATTTGAACTGTTGCTCTAGCAATAAGGTAAATGTAAATATTTAAGGCTTAATTTAAAGTTTAACTGGTTACGTTTCAATAAATCTTAACAACTTTTACCTGCTATACACCAGTCATTTTTAAAAGCTTTTCAATGTATCAAATATTTTTATTGAACAGAGATGCTTATTCAGAATACTTGAACTTAGTTTTATAAATTTTCACTCTAAACCCATCTCTCTTTTTGAAAATAACTCTTCTGTCCTAATTTGAAATGCTACACATAATATTTGTTAGTTGCGATTTTGATTGCTTATAATAGTTATTTGCTTATAATGTCTACGCTCAAATTATTATACTGTACTGTAGCTATTAAAATTAGGTTTCACAATTTTCTTTTCTTTTTTCTACAGTAAACCTGTATACAATTTTTGTATAATGTTGTAAGATTTTATCTGAGTTATAAAAAGCAAATTTTCTGTTGAATTACATTGTTTATGTGGTGATTTTATTGTATAAAAGACAGGTCAAGCTTCTCAAGCTTCTGTAGCAATAAAGACCATACATCTATTATGGTGAAATCCTTTTACACATTGATGATATGCAGTTGTCTAAGGGGAAATATTAGTCGCATTTAAGCCTTGTAACTTATAGCTACGTGGCCATATAGCACTTTCTCATTTGCCTTATGACTCTTCAGCAAAAATTATAAGACAAACCTTATCATTCGACCATGAACATCTTCATTTTATAATAAGTTCAAAATAAGTTTTTTTGTGGTATTAAATTCAATTCCACTCTCGTTAGTATGGACAATATATTTATCAAGTTGATGGTAGCTATACTGTAATTATTTGTTATACATTTTTATCATGCTTTTCAATCTACACACAATAGTTGACAAAAATATCGCAACTTTGAGTAAATATATGGTCGCATTTTGCGAATATTCTTATAAATTTCCCAATAGGGCAAAATATATGTTAAAACGGGCATCCTTCTCCGTTCATATTTATAGTCGCGGTTCAATATTGAAATTGCCCTAGCCAAGGAAGATAAGAATAGAGGCTAGTCTTAAGTGAAGTAATCGGCCATTTTATCAGTCAGTGTAGTTGCGCAGTGGAGAATTTTTGCTCTTTGTGCTAGCTTTTAAGATGATTCAATTGGGCAAAACGTCAAATGATGAAAATAAATCGTTTTAGTTTTCTAAAACATATTGAATGAACTTATGAAAAACAGAAAATGAGATATCAACGTGTCACAGACGTTTTGTTTTTGCTGATATGATGCTATGATGATTAATGGTAAATAAAAACTTGTAACATTG
Organism: Turritopsis dohrnii; assembly: GCA_027922465.2. Taxonomy (NCBI): domain Eukaryota; kingdom Metazoa; phylum Cnidaria; class Hydrozoa; order Anthoathecata; family Oceaniidae; genus Turritopsis; species Turritopsis dohrnii. Next base: position 156,380 of record BQMF02000652.1, on the reverse strand, counting down.
GAGCATATTGAAGCTGTAAATAGATGAAAGTTCATTATTAAAAGCCAGGCTGAAGATTTTTTCTTTATTTATTACTTATTTTACAACCTGATATAATGTAGCTCAACAAAAAACGCAAGATGTACAAGCCATCATATGAAGAAGATCCTTTTTGAACGTGCAAAACAGTCAGGTCAAGAGTACATCACAAAAACTGCAAGTAAAAACGTGTTGTTGTATACGCAAAAAGAAGTTCAAAAACCAATTATGTATAGTATTTCGATACACAGTACAGGATTACGTGATATTACGTGAATAATTTGAAAGAATCTAGTTGAGTGTGTTTCGGATAGTCGTTTAATGTAACAGCTCTACATAGTTTTCTATAGATGAATTCCACGATCACATTTGTCTTGATATAAAATCCAACATGCGTCCACATGAGAAATGCACCAGCCCGGTTTGCCGAGATCTCTCTTATATAAACGGAGATCTTGGCAAGACGAGCTGAAATACTTCCATGTGAACAATCTAGCTCGGTTAACCGAGCTGATTTTTCACCTTATACGCATGTTTTTCTTTGTAACGTGTAAACAATGATAATCACATTACATTTTTCAGCCAGGTTTGTCAGGATGTTTTTCTCATGTGAATCCGAGCCAAAATCAGCGCCTTGGGCCGAGCCAGCCCATTTTGCCGGGCTAATTTTTTTCCATGTGAACGCTTCCAAAGTCTTTCAACTATATGTCGTTGCACGCAAATGTAAGCATCAAAAGAACGTCCAAACCTCCCAATGGAGTTGTGCACGGTTTTCCATCTAAAAAAATAAGAATGCTTTGCTTTTATTGCACCAAAATACTGCTGGACTGCTATAGATGTTGATTTGGTTTCTTGTTCTACTCTCAATTCGTCATCAATTTTTGCGTCTGACTATCTTGTTTCCTTTTGAACGTGTTAACCACGTGAAGCAATGATTATTTTGAATGAGAATGTTGCCATACTTTAAATTGTCTGTGCGCAAGCTTCCTCCAGCTATGGTCACCTGACAAGCAAAAAATTTCGAATAGTCTTAATATAAAAACGAAAATCAATGTACTTCTCTTTCACTGTTCCTTGTGATGTTTCAAATGAGTCAAATCGAGCTTAATCATTGCACCCTTCTTTACCTTTTTTCTCTTGTTGTTTAGTTAAAATCTGGAGAAAATACGTTGTACCTTCGAGAAATTTTTGCCAATTTTCTTCTTTGACATTACGCTTTCACTAAAACGTATCTTTCAAAACTAGAACATGACTTCAAATTACGAGCTACTTTGCAGTGAATCATGATAAAAGTGAGAATTTCAAAGATTCACATTCCTCCAAACAACTGAAAACAGCTTGTCCTGAAATTATTTTTTCTACCACAAGCAGATTAACCGTGCAGAGGTTGAGATAGCTAAGGAAGAAGCATAAAAGCAAGTTGTTGAAAAAGTTTATAAAATGAAACGGAAAAAGTTAGAAAGAAAGTCGAAAAATATGCTGCGGCTAACGAAATAGTAGCTTCAATCAATCGATTTTCTTATATTTACCGTAAATACATTTTCAAGCGTACAACTGCCAATACATGTAAAAAAAAAGTTTTCTTTAACATGTGATTTCACGAGCCGTGTTGGAGTATGATGTTCTGCCAATTTAGTTCTAAATCTAGATCAAATTTCCCTGTTTAACGTGTCATCTAGAAAGTACTTATTCGGTTTGAGCAGTTTCCCTATCGCCCCAATAAAAGGCATTGACTTCAAAAGGCAACTGCAACTGAGTTTTTCCTCCTATTCAGATAGTAAAAGGAGAAAATCGTTCCCACGAATTAAATTTTCCAGACGAATCTCATGTCACTTTCATTGCAAATGGATTCGTTAATTTCAGAAAATCATCTTATATATAATACCGTACCGTAACCTCTCACAAAATTACAGTTGTTATTTGGACATGTGTAGTTAAATCAAATGAAACACATCTTCTAAAAGAATATGGTATTAATCTGGAGCTTCCAGATAATTCGGCGAGACACCTTCTTAAATCAACGAAGAAAGTTCATTTCTCACTAATTTGACAAATGATATGCAGAAATGCTTAGTATCCTGTTAAGAAATAGCATTTCCACATTTAGCTTTTTGTATACATGCGTATCAGTTTAAATTAATACATATTCTGAAATTTACAAGTTTTGATTTTTATTTCTACCGTATACGTTCAGAAATCAAAGAGTATGATAAATTCTTTCTTGATAAATAGTTCAAATTGTGAGAACCTCAAGTAGCATACAACGATCTCTGAGCTGTTGTAATACCTAGTGCATGTTTTAGGGCCATAAACTTTAATCTTTCATTTGGCAGACTTCTGCAAGCGATATAAGCATAGATGAAAGTATAAAACTAAATTGTACCTTTTCCTTTTAAATAAGATTATTGTGAATACCGCAGGGAAACTTAAATTGCAGCAAAGCTCATTACAAATTAGGGGCAGGTATTACAAATTGGGGCACTTTATTGCAAACTTGGGCACAACACGGCTTGAGGAATTCCACTTATTTGATTCATTTATTTGGCATTCGAATTTAGACTGTTATATTTGAACCATTCATTTGCTTACTAATTATTCTTTGTTAAAAATATTACACGACACGTAATATTTTGGCAATCATTTTATTTCAATGGATACAACATGAAAAGCTCTTTCTTGTGATATAAAATTCACAATATTTTATAAAACATGTAATGAGATATACGCCTTGAAAGTTGGTGGATAAGACATTTTGAGACACACTGTAGTACATAGATATTGATTCCCAGATGTTTAATCATGGAAATTTAAGTCGCAGTTGAGAAGTTTACAGGTCTAAACGATTAGTTACTACAAAAATTCCTTAAAACTTGAATATTTGAGACGTATCATTTATAATTCATCACCAATGCTCTTAGCTTTTCTTCTTTAATAATTTAACTAAGCTAAACTAAAGTTACACTTCCTTCTTATTTTCCATTTGATGATCTTAGTAATTCTATTATATCATATCAAAACATCAGTTATGCTAAATTGACATCGGGATAATTACAATCCTGATCAAATTAAATAACTAAAGAAACAAATAAATATATAAGTATTTCACAGACAGAAAAACCCTTCGTGATTATCAAATTGTTTATTATATAGTAATATCAGTTATCAACTATTACATAAGATGTGGCCACATTACAATACAATATCCTACTGAAAGCCATCATTTATTCTCAAATAAAATTCTTGATTTAAGAAGCTTCTTGGTGTGTATATACGTACATATTGTTGTCATTTTGTTTTGTCGACGAAGTCTAATTATCAGAGTAAGGCATTTACAGAACTTTCTATTATTTGTCCACTTTTTAATTTTTGCTTATCTTTTTCTTTTCTGTCGGATGCGCTGTGCAATAGCAAAACAGATGCGCAAAAGTATAGAAATAATGTAATACAGGTGAAAATAATAAACGCGAAATAAATTTGCTCCAGGAGTTATTAGATTAACATAGTTCGTTCTTTATGAAGCCGATGTTTATGGATTTAAAACTTAACTTACACTTCCTTATCATGTTTCATGTGATGACCTTAATATTTCTATTATACTAAATAAAGACATCAGTTATGCTGAGCTGACTTCTAAAGTCTGCCTCAATGTAATTGGCAGTGGAAACAAATTACCTCATAACTTTTGATACCCACTTCTGATTCCAAAAATTATTTTTTGCATGTTTTAGATAATCAAAAGCACTATATTTGAATATATTTTTGGTTGAAAAATTCGCGATTTTTAGCGGTTAAATTTGCGATTTAAAAAATAAAGCTTTTTTTCTACTTAAGCTATAACTTTCATTTCTGCACCAGTGGTAGCCCTGCCTTAGGCAAAGAAAGTTATAAAAGAAAGTTATCGCAGTTCTTCACGCCCCAGTTGTACGCCCGTTGTTATTACCTTATTCTAGGAAATTAACTTTACATGTTCCAGTTCAAAATCAGAAAGTTTAAAGCACAACTCTGATTTTTGAAAAAATACATCATTTGTGTCTGACGAAATAAATATATTTACTGTACAAAAAGAGTTCTCTTCATTCAAATGAATAAATAAATTATCTGTTTTAATGCGCCCTCTCCTCCCACCCTTTATTTTAACTAGTGCATTCTGGGAGCGAAACACTGCTAAAAGTTATCAACAAGAATCAAAGAAGTATTATAATACCTTGGTTCCTCTAACAGTCGAATTAGGTTTTACAGATAATACAACAGTATAAATTTACATTGAAGTGTATTGAATCAAGACATCAATAACCATGTATCCGAATTGGATGGGATAAAAATTTAGGAGGGAGAAAAAGTCAGGCAAGTTGCATAGATTTATTTATGTCATGGCACTCAAAATTATGTTTTCTTTTTCTTCAAAACATTTTTACATGTCTTAAGGGAAAACTAGGTGATTCTTACTAAATTATTCTATTTTATTGTGTTCTTTTATATGTATACTGTTAAACACTTCAATTTTGTAGCTAAAAATTTTGAATGAACAAAAAAAAGTTAAAAGACCTAAATGGCGCAAGTTTTTTAATCATTATTTTTACGAACAATACAATTTTTTTTAAAACATGTTTCGACATTTCTGTTGTCATCATTAGTTGTAAAATTAAATTACAAGCTGAATCGTAAGTACATTATATATATGTACAAGAAGTTAATTTATAGTAAAAATAAGGTTAAATTTAGAAGTTATTAATTGGAGAAAGTGTTAAAAAATATGTAAGGTAGATGTAAATATAAGGTAAATGTAAACATAATTACAGTAGCAATAACACACAGCAGCTCATAAGAAGACAAAAATGAAGAAAAAACAATAAAACACAAACACAAAATTATATGACTACCTTCGTACAATGCTAGGAGAATTTCTTGCAGCACTATTAATCGCAGGATCTATTTTTGTAATTTTGCCATGAAATCGCAAAAATTTCCCTTGCAATTAATAAGCTTTCTCTCATTTTTAGAGCAAATTTTTTCCCAAATTTACACGTAAAGGGGAAGCAAATTGTATCTGCAGACCATAGAATGATTAATATATGGAAATAATGGACCCCTTAACAAGAAGACATAATATTTTACTTTTCAATCTATATATATCTCTCTATTACATCATTATTATTAGTATTCGGAACTTTTTTTTCTTAATTGTACAGGTAACATTAAGGGAAATTCTTAAAATTTTACAAAGAAATAATTTGATATTCTCGATAATGGAAATGATGATGAGTAAAGGATAAAAGGATATATAAATTTGATTTTTACAAGTTTGTCTTTGAGTCGCTCAAGTTTGTCCCGCAAATTCTAAGATTTTTGGCAAGTTCGCAAAACAAATCCCGCAAATCCGTTTTTTGGGGGTTAAATTTGCATACTTTTACTTGCCTTTTTAAATAAGGATAAATATTAATTGATATTTTCATTATATCAGTATGGAAAGAAGTATCCACAAGGGAAATTTCCATTCCTTGTGACAAGTTGCTTCCCCATCTAGGAGTCTCTCCCATCAAGACAGGTTGCTTTATTCTGCCGTATGGAATTTTATTTGAGGGAACATTTACATACTGTGAAAACTTTCGTGTGACAAGCTGGAATTGTTTGTATACTTTGTTTGTATACCCAAAATCTTGCAATTTAGTGAGATATTGTAAGTGTTGGCTTTTGCTGGTAAATTGGATTCAGGCTCATTTTAAAAAACGTCATTCAGGCAGCGATGATGCCTAACGATGACCAGCAATTTTCCCAATTTGGAATCCGATAAGATTCTGGTCAATGAGCTGATGCATCCATACTCATTTGCAGAAATGTCTTTTCATTTGATTAACAGTATGGGACGTGCAGTGTTTTTAATTTATGACAGTTGGATTTGATTTGTGCTCAGAATTAGGAAAATTGACAAATATCAAAAGCAAATATTTAGTCGTAGTCATTTCCTACAATTGTGTGCCATTATGAAAAATATTTGAAAGTCAATCAAAGTTCAATACAAATTATTTCAGATTTCTTTCGTAACTGGAGAAAAAGAAAAAATTATATGAATTTCCATGAACTGAATTTTACCTTCTTCGGGATGATAAATTTAAAGTTTTATTGGCCAATATTGAAAACTCACCGTCACTACGAAATTGAGAGATACAGTAACTATTTTCCCTTCAGGTATAAAATGAGAGTTAGAATGATGATGCTGTAATTCAAGTTTCTATAAGGTATGAATTTTGCTAAATGGAATTAATTAGAACTTTTTATACTTTCTTTTTTAGTAATCAGCAACAACTTGGCATTCGATCTTCATGTAACCTTGTCTGCGGAAACAAAACAAAAGTTCACCTGCGTGTTCACCTGCGTGATTAACCAAACAGGAAGCTTGTTAGAACGTAAAGCTGGAAAGTCCAACTTGTAAAACTGGAATTTGAAGCTTAAATAAAACCGATTAAAGTATCAAAGTGGTTGCTGTTTTTTTTTTGTTTTTTTTATTTAAAAACATATTTCACCAGGGTAACCCCTTCAGCGTAAACGCGTAAACGCTGCTATCAATGGGGGCCCTGTAGTGTTGTTAATGCCCATACGATTTCTGTTGATGCGTGTTATATTACTGTATGCAGTTTACATGTTGCCACGAAAATCTCCCGACCAATAAGGAAAAGGTAACAAGAACCATACGGTGCGAAACGGTAGCAGTGTTATAACACTAACTCCCGGTATGAATAAACTACATCCGAAATAGAGCTTTAATTTTATTTTAGCCTGAGTTACACTGGCCCCATTTCATGTTTTAAAATTATTTGTACTATACGTGTAAACGATGCTGATAAACAGCTGTTGTAATTGAAACAAAAGAAATATACTTCATGAGCTGTAACCATGGATACATTTAATGTTTTATTCCCTTAATCACCCTAGTTACAACTCAAAAATTGCTGTTTGGAGCAAACATTTTTTTATTTTTGCTTCACAGTCCTTTGTTTTTCAACTTAGCCGAAAGCGCTGACCTTAAGGCCTCTGGGCCTCTTGTCTTTTCTTTCATCAACAGCTCAATTAAAAGTTGAAAAGTGTTAAGGCCCTGTTAGACGGTAAATTATTCGCTAAACTATTCCTAAAATAGAAACAGAAAATTATTCTAATAATTTAGTTTATGTTCAAATACACTGATAAACTAATCAATAAACTAATACGATAAGTTATGGGTTATAAGTGTAAGGTTCATTCATTCATAATGGAAGAAGCAGTTGAAGAAGTTTTAGTTTGTTCAAATATTGCTTCTTCATGTATGGTGTATAGCGAATCTTTTGAATTCCGGAAAACGAAACAGAAAATGTTAAGTGAAAGATTATTTTAGAGAACGTGACCATGGAGCATTTGACTTTTCAAGAATTGAGATTAAACGATCTATATCTTCACCTTTTTTTAAAGCTTCAATAATTTTACCGTTAGCGTCGACACGCGCATTTTTCTTCATGTACAATTGTTACTTTCCTAAGTGAATTTGTCCTAAACCTGTTGCATTAACCTTTGTGCAACACGAGTTCGATGATTTAAATGTCGGTATTCTTTGAACTTTGCTAAACTATTCGGAATAAAATCAAAATGATTTGATTTTATTCGAAGCTAAATTAAACTATTTTTTTGCTTCTTTTAATAATTTTTGAATAGTTTACGATACAATACACGATAAATTATTTCGTAAACTATTCTATTTTAAGTAACTTTATGGAATAGTTTAGCGATTAATTTATCGTCCAACAGGGCCTTTACAGTAATGCGTTGATGTTTGTTGACCATTAAGCAAAACAAAGGGAAGCAGCTTAATTGTTTTTTATTGTTAAAACGATGTGGAATAAAAAAGTCACACAGATCTTGAAAGCGTTTTTGCTGAACACAATAAAATATCTTTTAAACACAAAGCTATGAAATCGTATGATACAATAGAAAGTAAACTTTGATTATTCTCAAAACACAAATAACAGTTTCTCAAAAGATAATTTAAAAGATAATTGAATGTGATGTGTTTAAAAAATTGTTCCGCCATCATTGCCCCCGTTTTTTGTTGAAAGTTGGAGATTTGATGTTTCACGTAAAATCGCTACTGAGAGGTATTTCGGGTCCCATATCTTCTGAACAACCCATCGGTTTGCCGTCAAACTTCAGAACTTTCTTTGCCTAAGGCAGGGCTACCACTGGTGCAGAAATGAAAGATATAGCTTAAGTGGAAAAAGAGCCTTATTTTTTAAATCGCAAATTTAACCGCTAAAAATCGCGAATTTTTCAACCAAAAATATATTCAAATATAGTGCTTTTAATTATCTAAAACATGCAAAAAAAAATTTTGGAATCGGAAGTGGTAATTTGTTTCCACTGCCAATTATATTGAGACAGACTTTAGTAATACAAAATCTAATGTAAATTAAAAAGGGAAATAAATAAATTTAAGATGATTATATAAACAAGCTGAATCATTGCTGAAACAGTTGTGATTCATGATAAATACGCTGGAAGTTTAAAATTAGTTATTAATAGAAAGTACATCAACGTGTGATATTTGTAGTCATTCCTACAGAAAAGCAACAAAACTCTCAAAATTACATAGATGGCAGCGTCGTTCAACAGTCTAGCAGTTTCGTTGTACGATACAATGATATCTACTTCACAAAAGGAGGACAATATAGTTTTTTCACCAGCTGGTATTTTTATAGCCTTATCAATGACATATTGTGGCGTGAGAAATAACACTACAAAGCAAATGAAGAACGCGATGAATTTACAAGGCAATCCTGACGATGAAGATTGCAGGAAAATCTCACACAGGTATGTAAGAAGGAGTTGTTAACATTGATATAGATAATTTTCAAAGAAAATTCACAATGATTAAAGTATTTAGTCGTATCTTTAGAGTGCAAATAAAACAACTCAAATGTATTTGTGTCGCCAAAAATGTTCCATCAATCATGATAAAATGTAATCTTGAACATCTGCATTTTGACGTTTGCTGTCCAAATCTAAAATATTGTTTGTTTGATGAAATTGATTTAGCTATTTAGTAACATATTTTAGGTTTTATGTTCCAATAAATATCAGACAAGGGTTACGCATTCCCCACCCCTTTCCTTAATATTTACTAACAAGGGTAGTGCATCATTTGTAATAGGTCTGCAATACTATGTGATCATGTGTTCATTACAATAAAAGTATTAACATTCGCTTCTTTTTTGTATCATTTCTGAATTTTGTAGGTTTGGACGGATGCATTTGCAAGTGCAAGCACCAATGTAACAATTGAAATTGCAAATCGATTGTGGGTTCAAAAAGAATATCCAATTGAACGACACTTTCAAGAAATTTTGTCACGGCAATACAAAGCAGATGCTTTCCGCCTTGATTTTTCAAATGCCTCAGAAGAATCCAGATCGGTGATCAATTTTTGGGCTGAAAAACAAACAAAGAAAAAGATAACCAATTTACTTCCACCCGGCTCAATCTCTTCATTTACCAAGCTTGTCATTTCAAATGCAGTATATTTTGATGGAAAATGGCAATCTAAATTTAACAAAAATGATAGTCATCGTATGAAATTTTATATCTCATCTTCATCTACTGTTGATGTGTTTGCAATGTTCCAAGAAAATCCTTTTTTTTTGCGTTGAAAAAACCCGATTTGACTGCAAAATTCTAACAATGCCATACAAAGGCTCGAAAATTGGGATGACTATAGTTCTACCAAACAAAGTGGATGGTTTGTCCGACTTAGAAGTTTGTATGAATGATTTACTACTAGCTATTCCAAAGGGGAAAAGAAGGACGATCGAAATGGTTAAGGCGTACATTCCACGTTTTAATTTTCAAAAGATTGTAATGTGAAGAAGTTACTTCTCAAATTAGGTATTACCGATCTATTCTCTGAAGATTTTGCAGATCTCACAGGTATCAGCCATGACAAAGATAAGTACATACGAAAACATCTTATGGAAGACCTTATTGAAAGGAGTTCGCTGAATAACTTGTATGTAAGTGATGTTCTTCACAAAGCATTTATTGAAGTTGATGAAGAAGGTACTAAAGCTGCTGCTGCTACTGCTACTGTTATGACATTCGGTTGTGCTATGCTACCACCTGTTCCTGTGTTTGAAGCCGATCATCCGTGTATATTTTTTTTACATGACCTTACCGAAAATGTGGTGTTATTCCTTGGAAGGGTATGCCTTCCCACTTATTTTTAGTAGGATGATCATTTTTCCTTGATGTTGAACATTAATAACTTTTCGGAAATTTTTGATCTAACACATTCACAATTAAACAGATACTAGAAGACTTTTGAATTTGGAAAGTCTCTGACTTTCAAAGTACCTTCATGTCCTCTTCCTGCATAAAAATGCAATCGGTGTAAAATCGAATGTGTTTGTAGCTGGGTACAAGGTTGAATTTACTGACTAACTATACAATATTTCCTCAACACTTTTATTATGCAAAGTAAATGATTTGAAGTTCCCTTTTGGAACAATAATTCGTGGAGCTATTTGCCTAGATTGGTAGTCATCCCTCCAGTGTAGCTGTTTTTTTACATACCCGTGTCTTTTCGTCCATGTGTAGTCCATGTGTTTCAAACCCAAGTTATGCGCCCGTCATAGTTAACTTACCGTTTTTTAGTTCAAAGTAGCACATTCAAAGCACGAAATTTATTTTTTTGAGATAAATCACCAGTTTGTAGCAGAGTAAAGATATAACAATATAAATAGATTTTTCTTCACTGAAATGAAGAAATGGTTCATTCGTTTCAATGAGCCCTGTTCTTACCCTTTTCATTACTCTATCTTTCTTATTTTATCTATTAGCATTTCTAGGAGAATTTTGATAGACCAATGAGACGATACTTGCACATTTTAGAGTCCAACACATATCTCAAGACTCCGTGTAATCGCACTGTCAATTTTTGAAGTACTTAAGCTCAAAATATAACAAGTGAAACATTGCTTTATTTGCTTCGGGTGGCATTAAGATATCCACCAAAGCAATGAAATAAGTTATTGGAGCTATTTTTGGAATAATTAAACGAAATTCACACAAGTTAAGCAAATTAAAGGCGAATACTTAAACATAATAGTACAAATTAAGTCAGTGTTTTTTGGCCTTGTCAAAAGTAGCCTTTTCTTTAAAGCTTAATTTTCATATTGCAGCTTAAAGTGCTTACTTAGAGTTCAAATTGTTTTAATTAGGCAAATGATTGAAAATTCCAATTTTTATTCCCGAACGTAAAAGCATCAATCTTCCCGAGACTACAAAACTTTAAGACAAAGAGCATAAAATCATGAAAATATTCCCTCAGTGTACTGAAGCAGATATTCCGCCAGAAACATCGGTCCATCCGCTGCTGCTCGTTATTTGAAATTTAAAATACCAATAGTTATATACGAATCGAATAAACTGATGCAAAATGTTCTAGAGCTCTTTGAGAAGGCGCATTCCATATAAAAGCTTTCATTGAGTACTTAATGATGATGTTCCTGCCAATTTAGTACTAAATCTTGATCGAAACCCCCTTTCTTACGTGTCACCATGTTAATACTAATTCAATATTAAGTGGTTCTACCACCGTCCCAAAAAAGGTCATTCTCGACAAAACAGAAATCACCGCTACGTTTACAGTTTGTGCAACTGGCAATTTCCAAACGAATCTTATGTCACTTCCATCCCAAATGGATTATTTTGTTTCAAAAGACAATATTCCCATATCTACCGGTCAAGAGAGCTAAGCTTGGATGTCAACAGCAAAAAGTTTTATTAATCATTATAGATACCTTTAAAGGACAAGAAACGCGGAAGTTTACACACTGTGATTGGAAAGCAGGTGCGAGTTTGTCATTGTGTCCCACAAGCAAGTCTCAACCGCTGGATATCACAATTATCCAGAAGCACAAAATTTCATTTTTCAGCAATTTCACAAATGGCTTGAAAAAATGGTCAACATTCTGTTAAGGAATGGCATTTCCACAAAATTTCACAAAATTTGCTTTTTGTTTGCGTGCTGATCACTTAAAACTTATAGAATTCCTGAACTATAGAACATGTAATTTTGCTTCTACCTTTACACATTCGTAAATCAGAGAATATGCTATTTTGCTATTTTGATAGATAGATAAAAGTGAAAGATCATCAAAGAACATATAACAATCTTTTAGATCTTGTTATTCTTGCTGCAAGTTTGAAGGCCATATATTGGAATTAATCTTTTACTTAGTAATATTTGCATGGATGGGAGTATGAAAACTATATTCTTTTTCTCTTATATTAAGAATGTTATCAATACAGCAGGAATATTCGACTTGAAAAAATACTATTTGATTGATGAAAAATATAAGATTTTGTTTTCTTCCAAATTAGCCTGTTACATGTAAACCATTCATCTGCTTAATTCTTTGTTAAAGGTATTATAACACGACACATAATGCATAATATTCAGATGTCTAATCATGGAAATTTTAGTCGCAGTTGAAAATCAATTACTACAAAAGTTCATTAAGACTTGAATATTTGAGACGTATCATTTATATTCAATCCGCATGTTCATAACCTTTCTGCTTCATCGATTTAACTAAGTTAAACTAAAGTTATACTTCCTTCTTATCTTTCATTTGATGTATATAGTGATTCTATTCTACCATATGAAAATGTCAGTTTCGCTAAATTGACGACTGGGTAATTATCATCCTGATCAAATTAAATAAATAAATGAACTAATAAATAAAGAAAATTACTTTATAATGTCTACAGAAACATGCCGATATCAGTGCTGAAACAACTGATATGCTGCGCTGCTAACTTTTATGTAATGAAAAACAATCAAGTAGATTCCGTATATGAATATTTTACGGACAGAAGAACCCTTCGTCTTTATCAAATTGATTATTGATTAACAATATCAGCAATAAATTATCACATAGAATGTGGCCATATCACAATGCAATATCTTTTTTAAAGTCCTTATTTCTTCTCCAATATTCTTCTTGATTGATAAAGGTTCTTGGCATGTACATACATATATGTTGTTATCATTTTCTCTTGTGTCGACAAACTTGAATAAGAATTTTACAGAACTTTCAATAATTTGCTCATCTGAATAGGAATTTACTTTTATTTTCCCCCGAATGTGCTGTGCAAAAGCAAAACAGGCGCAAAAATAGATGGAATTGAAGAAATACATGAAAAAATATATAAACATATAATAAATTTGCCTCAGCAGTTATTAGATCAACATGGGTTATCATTTATTAAGCCGTGTTTATGGATTTGAAACTAAACTTACACTTCCTGATTATCTTTAATTTGATGTCCTTAATATTGCTATTGTACTAAATAAAGACATCAGTTGAGCTGAATTGACTCGTTGATATTTAAATTCCTAATGGAAAGTAAATAGACAAAGAAATCATTTCAGAATGGTTATATAAACGTGCTGAATCATTGCTGAAACAACTGAGTATTAATAATCTCAATAAAACCAATGCATGTTTAAAACATATTATAGAAGGCAAGCGCATCAACGTGTGATATTTTCATTTTCATTTTCTTGTAAAAAATAAGTAGAACTGTCAAAATCTCAGAGATGGCAGACTCGCTCAACAATTTTGCAGTCTCTTTGTACGAGGCAATGATCTCTACTTCACAGAAGGAAGATAATATAATTTTTTCACCAGTTAGTATTTTTATGGCATTATCAATGACATATTGTGGTGCGAGAAATAACACTGCAAAACAAATGAAAAAGGCAATGAATTTACAAGGCAATCCTGATGATGAGATATTGCATGAAAATCTCACACAGGTATGTTAGAAGGCGTTGTTAACATAAACTTTCCGCAAAATTTTCAAAGGAAATTAAGATTGATTGAAATTTTTAGTCTCATTCATATCTTTAAAAACTAATAAAACTACTTAAATGCATTTGTGTCAGCAAGATGACAATCCACCATTTATGATAAAATGAAATCTTGAATCTGCTTATTGACGTTGGCTATCAAAATCTAACATATTGTTTACTTGATTAATTTCGATTTATTTATTAAGTAATATATTTTAGGTTTTATATTGCAATAAATGTCAGACTAGTTTTAAGCATACCACATTATATTATTTTCCTTTTAATACTTGCTCTCAAGTATAACGCATCATTTATAATAGGTCATATATAACTAGACTCTGTGATCATGTGGACAATTCTTAAAAAAAAGTTAGGATTTGTATCTTTGTTGTATCATTTTTCAATTTTATAGTTATGGATGGATGCATTTGAAAGTGGAAAAAGCAATGTAAAAATTGACAAGGCGACTGGACCGCGAGTTCAAAACGAATATCCAAGTAAACGACTTTTTCAAGGAATTTTGTCACGACAATACAAAGCAGATACCTTCACACTGGACTTTTTAAATGCCTCAGAAACATCTAGAACGGTAATTAATTTTTGGGTTAAAAAGCAAACGTAGAACAAAATAACCAATTTATTTCATTCCTCAATTTTTTTAATTTTGTAGGGATGGATGGATGCATTTGCAAGTTCAAACAGCGCTGTAACAATTGAAATTGCAAATCGACTGTGGATTCAAAAAGAATATCCAATTGAATCACACTTTCAAGGAATTTTGTCACGGCAATACAAAGCAGATGCTTTCCCACTTGATTTTTCAAATGCCTCAGAAGAATCTAGATTGGTGATTAATTCTTGGGTTGAGAGCCAAACAAAGAACAAAATAACCAATTTACTTCCACCTGGCTCAATCACTTCATTAACGAAGCTTGTCATAACCAATGCAATATATTTTAACGGAAAATGGCAGTCTAAATTTGACAAAATAAAAAGTCGTGATATGAAGTTCTATACCACACCTTCATCTACTGTTGATGTGTTTGCAATGTTCCAGAAAAATCGCTTTTTTTACGTTGAAAAAACCCAATTTGACTGCAAAATTCTAACAATGCCATACGAAGGCTCGAATTTTGGGATGACTATAGTTCTTCCGAACAAATTGGATGGTTTGTCGGATTTAGAAGTACATATGAAGGATTTGCTAAAAACTATTCTGAAAATCCAAGGAAAAGGAATGACAGAAGTGGAAGTTTATATTCCACGTTTCAAATTTTCAGGAGGTGGCAATGTGAAGGAATTGCTTGAAAAATTAGGTATTTCAGACCTGTTCTCTGAAGGTGTTTCAGATCTTACAGGTATCAGCAATGACAAAGATCGGTACATAAGAAAGTATCTTGTTGAAGATCTTATTGAAACGAATTCACTCGATAATTTGTATGTAAGTGATGTTCTTCACAAAGCAATCATTGAAGTTGATGAAGAAGGTACTAAAGCTGCTGCTGCTACTGCTACTGATGCAGTTTTTGGTAAATCTTTCCGATTTGAGCCGAAACCTGTTCCTGTCTTCAGGGCTGATCATCCGTTTATGTTTTTTTTACATGACCTTTCTAAAAATGTGATGTTATTCCTTGGAAGGGTACGGTGTCCAACCGAATTTCAGTAAATGAACTTCTTTTCTTGATGCTGAATTATTTTTTATTGTAACATTGACAATTCTTGGATATTTGTAATGCAACACATTCATACTTCAACAGGTGCTATAAGTTTGTTGTATTGGCAAGGCCTATACCTTTCAAAGTACCTCTATGTCCCATTTCCGCACAAAAGTGCATTCGCTATAAAATTCAATGGGTTTGTGGCCTTTACAACAACAATGCATGCATAAGATCTCATAAGATTTTAATTGGTTGTTTGTTTATATTAGTAGTCATCGCTCCAATGTAGCTGATCTTTCATTTGCACGTATCTGTCAATCCTTTTGTTGTTCTTCCTACCCCGCATTAATGCCCGTCATAGCTAACTTGCAGTTTCTTATTTTAAAATCAGAATAACTCGATTTTCTCTGCCATGATTCAATGGTAAAAAAGATAAAAACAACAAAAGAATTTTTAAAATAACCTGTTTAACGCTCTTAGCAACTACCATGCCAACATGAATTTCATCATCGAAGTCCACTCACTGACGTTTCACGACACATAGATGAACATCGAATCCGGAAAAGTAACAACATCGGTATACAGGAAACCAAACAAACATCCAAAACATTTCAGTTCCCAACAGATACAAATACCATCACAACAGACCTACACCTTGAAAGAAAGAAAAGTACAAAAAGCAAATAACTAAGGAGAAGTACCGGTTCCCGTTCCGCTTTTCCAGAAGCATCATAAAGCAGTTTTGCGAAAAGAACCTATATGAACATGAAAAAATGGTCACTCTAGAGTTTTTTGTTTGCTGAGCCAAGAAAGGTTTACCCGGTTGCACAGCCATATTGTACAGAAAGTGAAAATCGTTCAATTAGATTTCTATCAAAACTCAAATCGTTTACAAACAATAAGATTGACTTTACGACAAAGAAAGTTCGCCGGCTCTCTCTGAAGAAAAGCAAAATCCCTATCCCTTCTGCCAAGTATGCGAGGTAAAATGATCGTAAAGTGAATTCTATGTTGGTGAGATAAAAAGAAATTTGTTAAAATGCGATGGCAAGAGCACGAAATTTTCAGCAAGGATTCAGAACCAGTCCAGTTGAAAAGAAAGATTCTAAACCACAGCTATACCTAGAAAATAATCACGGCAGCACCAACGAGTCTTAGAATGAGCAGAAACATTGAAGGAGGTTTAATTGATAATTAGAGACCGACATTAAACGAAAAACGATGCAGATCACCTTTACGCATTCGTGATATGAAGGGAAAGAAATGATGATAAGTTAAATAAACAAAGATGTATTCAGATACATAGATAATAATGTTGCGTTTCGCACTACAAAGGAATGAAATGATACCCAAGAATGAGTCACATTTTAGCTCAGAAATGGGTAATTGAGGTCAACTATATACAAAAAAGAAACAATGATAAGACGATAACAAAATAAAATGATAAAAAGAAATTACTCTAATAAGCCACCATGAAAGAAAGACATAAAGAAGTTGCAAGTAAAAATTACTCAATAAAACCAATTTTTTGGATATAGGCTTCTGATTCTGCAAATGGAATTTCGTGGGATCTAATCTCTTAGTGTAACTTTAAATTGGCTTAGGGTTTCTGCGTCTTCGCATTCTGTTGGTAATAAGTTCCATATTTTTGGTCATAAGTAGGAAAGACTTTCAGTTCCATGTTTTACAGTTCTTACAGGAGCTGACTTAACATTTTCTACTCTCAGAGGATATCTTGGCTCCACAAATTCAAATAGGGTGTTAGTTATTTCTGGACCTTAATTCTGTTTGACTTTGAAAACTTCTATTACCAAGTTTTTTTCGGTGTGTTTGGTGTCTAGGATCCGTCCATAATTAAAAGCTCTTACAAAGATGACTCATAGGCTTGGTATACTATCCTCAGTGCTCTTTTCATGTTAAATTTATCCGATTATTTACTTTGCGAGTATGCAGCATCCATACTAGAGGGCAATAAGAAAATCACGAAGTTATAGAACCAATCACGAATAATTTTTTCTGGTACACTTTCATGTGAGGTGGTAATCTTGCCAGAACGCCAACTTTTTGACTAGCTTTATTATATGGCTTTTCAAAATTATGACCAAAACTAAGCTCGCAGTGCATTAGAATCCCTAATAACTTTTCACAATTTGATGTTTCTATATCTTTTTTACTGATCAACATCTCTCTTGTCTGTTGCTAAATAGTAAATGTGAATTTTCAGGGTGGACTTTCATGTCATTGTTACAAAACCACTTGAACATTTTCTTCGAGACTTCAGTGAGAGTTTTTACTGCATGGTGAGAGTTCCTAACACCACAGTATGGTGTATTGTCATCTGTCGACATTGTATGTGAGATTCGGTCTTATAATAAGGATAGAGTGTTCGCGCGTTTCATATTCTCCGCATCCTCTTATCGAAATACATTTTCCTATATTGTAAATAAAAGTTTATATGTCACCAACTGGAGATATAATTCTATTAGGGATTGTGTGCAAATGACGTCAAACGTCAGGGGCAGGAGAGTGTTGGCTAAATTATGGAAATGAGCTGTTTGTAGCTTTCTCGTATTACAGTTAACACACAAATCCGACATTGTTTTATGGTCGTTCTAGCGTTGCGACCAAAAATGATCATGAACCAATATCAAGAAAAGATTAGGATTGGTTGACTCCAACTTTGACTTGAAATAAATGGTTCTGCCATTAAAATCAATTATTTATTTATATGCCTGGTCGTTAATGGCTAATTGACCACGATACAACTTCAATGCAACGCTGTTTATGGTCATTTTGCCGTTATCTACAACGTCATTTTTGGTTTTGTGCTAATCGACGTTTTGACGTCAAAATCGGACGTTGTTTTGCTGTTTCTAGTTCGACCATTAAGCAATTGTCAAGTCATAATTAAAAAGAGTAATTAAAAACAAATGTCTTTGTGCTTACTGAAAATTCCTTGGACTAAGGTTTTCTCAAGTATAACAAGCCGCATGGCTGCAACAGGTCACGACTTAAAGCTTTACTGTTATTTATTGTCTGAAGAATAGGTGTTTTTTATTTTGCTATGTTTTTTTCATTTTAACTGTATTATATACTTTTACTCTACTTCTAGAGTTTGTAGACATCTGTGGACAGGCCAAGGAGCGTGAAAACTAAGGGTTATTAGTAGATATTTTAAAATAAAATGTGATATTATAACAAATTTATGTGTTGGAATTGCGTCGAAAAATACGCTTATTCTTTTTCTTCTCACTCGCGGAAAAGTAGGTTTGGTAAACCTTCCCCCAACCATGCTGGGTCATGCTGTAAAATGTTCAGTATTGGGGGGTTAACGCTTATATAAATTGACAATTCTAAATTCGTTGAACTATGCATTCCCAAAAGGTAAAATCTGCATACCGTATTCTCTCTAACTTAGCGCCCCTATCCAGTAAGCGCCCCTAACCAATAAGCGCCCGGGCGCTTATAGAGTGACTTAGAACTTTGAACCAAACACGAATATTCTGTAATAGAAACGGAAGGCTATGTTTTTGTGATGTCTAAATTTAAGTTATATGTACAAAATCTTATTTTGTTGCCATGAAAAATACAGTTGTTTTTACTCTTTTATGATAAAAAGCAATGCCTCGTTCACAGTTAGCATGACCATTTCAAAAGTTTTTTATAAGGGCCCCTCTCCAATTAGTGCCCCTCTCCAATAAGCGCCCCCCTAATTTCCAAAAAAAGTTTATAAGCGCCCGGGCACTTATTAGAGAGAATACGGTATTTGAAACTTTTGAAAATTTTGATGTTCGAAAATTTTTGAATTTGAAAATTTTTTATGCAGGCTTAAATATAAAAACTTCAGTCAAAAAAGCTAAGTAGAACGGTAGTTATGAAAGGTCATTAGTTTCAAAAATTGGACAAAAGATGTCAACAATTTTTATGCAAAAAGTTTGTCAGGGGTATAAGCAGACAAGAGATAACTAAACAAATGAAATGGTTATATAAGTATGACACAATAACTAGCAGCAAATATTTACATCTGAAATTTAGGATTAAATACTAAGGAACCGCACATATTATCTAAAATTAAATATGGCGTAAACATTCCATGCAAAATGCTAAAAGTAAACGACCCTTTCTAAACTTTTCATTCTATGTTTTTAAAGTGAAATTAATTTCAATTTAAGGCTCAAATAGAGAAACTGCCCAGCAAATGAAAATATGAGTTTGGCAAAATACCTAAATGAAGAAATTTTGGTGCACAGTCAATTCGATTTATTTGGTGCAGTTTTGATTTTGCGCAGCCAAGATTATTTTAAATTTGGCGCAATTCGGACTTCTTGGTCAAAATTTACACTAACTTTAGACTATTTTTATGTTTTTCGAAGAAAAGATTTATATATTTGGCACAGCTCACTGTAAATTTGGTGCAGTTTTATTTTGGTGCATTTTTTTGCGCCAAAACTATATATGAACTATATATGTCTATATGAAGACAAAGAGAAAAAATTCAGTTTTAAATTTTTATATTCCTTATGCTGAACAGAAGATAACTTAGCAAAATGATTAGAAAAAAAACTAAGCGAAGCTGCACGGACACAAACCTTTATAAACTTTAAATAAAATAACAACAAAGCAAAACAAAATATGAAGCAAGAATAAACAATGTATACTGGATTAACAGAAAAATAAAAATAACAAAACATACTGTATCTGTCAAAGCTGTAAAATAAACTAGTGATTCAAAGTTTCTTTAAGCATAAAACAACTGTAAAACCTATATAAAAACTCCACAGTAAAGATGAGATTCATTATTTCAATCTCAGATGGAAGGTCTGTAAATACTAAATATTTGTCGATACCGTATTCTCTCTAATAAGCGCCCGGGCGCTTATAAAATATTTTTGGAAGTTAGAAGGGCGCTTATTAGAGAGAGGCGCTAATTGGAGAGGGGCGCTTACAAAAAATTTTGAAATGGTCATGCTAGCTGTGAACGAGGCATTTCTTTTTATCATAAAAGAATACTAAACTGTATTTTTCATGGCAACGAAATAAGATTTTGTACTTATAACTTACATTTAGACATCACAAAAATATAGTCTTCCGTTTCTATTACAGAATTTTCACTTTTTGTTCAAATTTCTAATTACCGTCCGGGTGCTTATTAATTTCTGAGTTAATGTTAAGTCACTCTAATAAGCACCCAGGGGCTTATTGTAGAAGGGCACTTATAAAAATATTTTTGACTAGAGGGGGGCTTATTAGAGAGGGGCGCTCATTGGAGATGGGCGCTAATTAGAGAGAATACGGTATTTAATTTTTTGTAAATCAGATCCCCATTTTCTACAACAAAATCAACATCTGTAGAATCCCATGTTCCCAAATTTTTGGCTACAGAAAACCCAATAGAAAAAAGTGCACAACACGTACATTGCTTCCCAGCAGTTGATCCAAAACGTTCAAAATTGCCTTGATGCAATAGACAATGTGTTACTTTAGAAAACAACATAATATTTGATACTGTGTAAAAACTGTTAGAATGTGTAGCAATATTAGAAAGACAAAATAGCAAAAGTATTGTTAAAATAGTTTTAACACTCAAGGAACCTCTAGTTCTATGTAACAGTTTTCTCGTTTTGTATTCGAATTCGAAATCGTAATTGTAATCACACAAGTTATGGTTTCTTCTCGTAGTCGTTTGTTTTTCTCGTGTTTTTTGGATTTTTCTTGTGGTTTTTCGTAGTTTTTCATATTGTGGTTTATTTTCGTTATTTTCTCGTTTTATTACTAGACAATCATTTTTGTTACTTAAAACTGCATCGTACTCTATATGCTTTGGATTTTGGCTGTGTTCTCTTGGCTTGGCTGAGTTTAACTGAGTTTTGGCTTGGCTTGGCTGAGTTTTGGCTTGGCTTGGCTTGGCTGAGTTTCTTTTAATGTTTTTTTTCTGATGCTCTTTAATTTCTGTCTCTTTAACTTTCTCTTTTTCAATTACAGTGCTGTACAATTTTTTATCTTTATTTCTAAATCTCTATATATACTTCTGTATTTCTATAAATCTGTATCGCCGTATTTCTGACAAAGTGTAAAAGTAATGGTGGAGATACCATAATTACAGTTGTTTCGACTTCACTTTATAACATTCACAATTTGTTCCCCACTTGTTTTCAACGATCCAAATGCCAGTAGCAGTACGCCGGAATTTTAAGAAAACAATGTACGTATAATTTACAGAACAAACATTTTGAGAATTTGGAAGAAAAAAGTAATAATAGTAAGAAATACAGTCGAGATCTACTTTTCCCCAAAATTTCGCCTCGCCTCGCGCCACCACAGCCGTAATTAAACAGTTCTCGGCTTTGCCGTGACCTGAATAAATAGTTACACAATTTTGTCCATCTCTAAGCGCCCTCTTAAATTTTGAAAAAAAATGATAAGCGCCCGGGCGGTTAATAGAGGTAACACGGTACACAAGATTTGTATACATAGCTTAACCTGCCTGAAATGTTATGACATTTCATGTAAGCAACAACTCTGCTTTTACTTAAGATTTAGTAATATCGTACACAGGATTATGAATCCAGATAACCAAGGACCGAAAAAATCGGCGTGACTTTGTTTTATAACGATTATAAATGAAAAATGAGGACAGTTTCCTAATGAAGGAAGAAATATCATCTCTTTTAATCACCTGAATATCTTTTTCATGACTTTCTTTCAGCTGTGTTTGCGTAATTAAAAGTCACATAATTTTAGGACTTAAAGATATGGTTGTTTTTCGCCTACCATTAACCATTCGAGCAACGTGTACTTTTGTTTGATATCGTAACTCTTATGATAAAAAAAGGGAAGAAACGAGGTTTTTCGTTACAAACGTAATATATTTACAGAATATACAATCAAGTTTGAATCCATCGGCAGTGTTGCAGTTTTAACGTTTAATTCAAATTAACATTGGGAAAATGATAACCTTGTATGACTGATTCGATGCTCGTAAGCTCCAAGTTATCTCGTGATCCTAGTAGTTGGTGGATTCCAACACGAATCACATTATCAACATCACGTCAGAGATGGATTTCTCTGCAACACTAGTTACATATCGGTAATGAGGATTGAACACCATGAACCAGCAGCTTAGTTGATAGAGCGATATGTTTCCTAGGTCGTGGGTTCAAATCCCGCCTGGTTCGGAGCTCTCCTTCGAACTTGGTCTGTGTAACCAATGCAACGAGCTGCTACCTTCCTATCATACCATGAAGTAGCGAAACCTAGAAAATGATTGGATATTACAGTGAAAATGATAAGTGAGGTTCTGAATTTTTTGTTGGCTGCAAATGTTTTACACCATTTTTGATTAATATTTGATGAACGTTGAGAATAGCAATCCATAAACAATTTCAGAATGAAACCAACACAAAACAATGTCTAAATTTCATCCTAACCGGAATGAAATATTGGAATTGAATATTGTTTAATTTTTTATTTCTGTATAAGAGTGATCACTGAGACGTCTGCATAAAATGCCTAGCAAAAAAATGACAGAGTTGTCAAAGTAACATTTTCTTAAAAATTGCTTTGTGTTAAATGACATCTGATATCTCTCGTTCTTTATGGCGAAACATCTGATTACGTAATAGGTATTATTGATTGATTCGATGCTCCTTGAAAACAAATAAGGACTTTGGAATTCCGAATGAAACTAAACCACAGCTTTTAACTCTCATATGAGTTGCTCATCATGCAAGTGTTTAGCTGTTTATAAATCGTAAATAATTATTTGAGAAAGTGATTATCGAGATTGAAATCAAAGTGAAAAACATTGAACTATTAGATAAATCCAATGTAATTCATTTGTAAACTAGCCGAATTCACGAAAAATAAAATTAAGTAATTGGCAATAATAAAATTAAGTAATTGGCAATAATAAGCTCGAAAAACTGATAAAAAAAATGTATGGGATCGTTTTGCTACGACCAACCGTTACGGAGATATTGTTGATCTATAATTTTGATGACGTCATAAGCCCGTCCTCCCAAAAAATTAGACCCAAATTTTTCGTCACCCTATCGCCTGTATCGCGAACCCCCAAAAACGTCAGTTATTCCTCTTAGTTACTGAAATAATATTCCCTAAACGTCGCATTCGACTGGGGTCTCAATACAATGGTTTCACACTGACGTCGCAGAAAATAAAATGAAATCATCACTCCCACAACTCACCTACCATTTTGCGTGACAGGCAGGCAGAGAATCGGCTATAAATATATAGTCAATCGCCACCAATGTTCAGCCTGCGTTGTGTCACCTCCCAAAGAGTTCACGAAAAACGGAATAAAGGAATTGACAATGGAAGTGTTGCCATGTTGTATTGCTCGTAATTCTGAGCAAGTAAATGCATAGGATCATATGTCTATGACGCACTGTTTCGAAGATATCGTCGATCAAAATTTTGATGACGTCATAGAGGCCCATCCCCAAAAATTTTGCCCAGATTTTTTTGTCACCGCATGGCCAATGTCGTGCACCCCAAAAGACGTCAGTTATCTCTATTGGTTACCGAGATAGTTTTCCCTGAACGTCGCGTTCTATTTGGGTCTCAATGGAATGGCTTCACACTGACGTCACGTAAAAAGTAAGAAATGATTTCTCTCGCAGCTCACCTATCATTTTGCGTGACAGACAAACAAACAAACAGACAGAGAATCGGCTATTAATATATAGACTAACCGCCAAGGCGGCGTCGCTCGCCGCCCATGTCCACCTGCTCTGTATCACTGTATCAATAAACGTCAAATTTCCTAATAAACGGCTCGTACAACTTGTGTTCAACCAGTAGCAGATTGGAAGTCACAACCTCTAGTAAAACCAATCTTTTATCAGTGTAACAATACACTCAAAACGTAGAGAGGGAAAACTTGAACTTTTTATTAGCTTTTGTTTTAAAAAAGTTACGCGCTCTAACATGGGATAGCACGTAAGGGGGAAATGGTTTCTCTTCTTAAAAAGATCACATGGGAGGAGAGAAAAAAGGCACGTGCTAAATGAATAAAGTGAATAAATAAACGTTCGATCTGAAGCGCATAACAATTAAAAAAAGTTAAATTATTAAAAGAAAAGCAACAAAATATTTTGTTTCATGATACTCTTTTTTTACCTATCGGTTTTTAAACATTTTGATTGCTCGAAAAAAAGTTCACCCGTCTCAGACAGTCAGACAAGCTTTAGGATACACTGGGAAACCGCACATACTGCCAAGTTCTGCCACTGCTGCTTTTTGTCCAAAATGTTTAATCAGTTAGTTTCTTTGTATTTAGTTGATGTATTGTTTTCGAAGCCAAGTCAACGTGGAATATAAAACTAACAATAATAATAAAAACAAAACGTTATTCCTATTAGTTCATCAGCCAAAAAAAGTCACGTTCGATTGGGGTTGCAATGTATTTGCTTCGAACTCACGTCGCACACAAAAAAAGAAATAATTTCGCTCACAACTCAATCTACCATTTTGCGTGACTTACAAACAAACAAACAGACAGACAGACAGAGTATCAGAGATAGGAAAGGGCCGATTATGGCGCAAAATTGTATCTCACTCATATGATTTCAAGGATTTCCCTACTATAGCTAATATTATCATCTAAGACCTTTGTTTTCATAACGCGATACGAGTTATGAAACGTGTTATTATGATTATATAATAAATAACAACACGTAATCAGTTTTTAATTATTATAACCACAAATTACTCATAAATGTAAACAATTAAATATCTCATAAAAAATGTCCATGAGGAAATCCCCAATTGTAATAAAAAGCAATTTTTTCTTCTTCATGAGATGGGAGTGAATCTGTTTGACTCACTCTTTTATAAACTTCCTTTTGTGAATTTTTATTTTATTTTTTGTTTGTTTTTTTTTTGTTTGTTTGTTTTTTTTTTTACCTCTTACCTCTTACCTCTTTGTTATTTATTGTAACTTGTAATGTCCTCTCGCTAATGTTCTAATACCATCGACGATAATTCTTTTGTCATCATCCGCATTGAGAGCGAGTTTGTTTGTTTTTATAGTGTGGACATCATGCTTAATCGCTTGAAAGGTCATCTGTTCCCTGTAAACATTCTTACCATCAAACAAGCATCTCTTATAATCATCAAACCCCATCGTCTTCTTTACTACACACTTCTTGACTCCCTTGCACTTCTTGTCTTCTTTTCCATCTAGCTGTTTATATGCATATGTCTTTGCTCTTAGAGCAACAAACTCTGTCATTATCTTACCACCCAACTCATCTTTCATTAGACCGATGACTTTCTTATTCAAACCTATGGGTAAAGGTCTGTTATCTTTCTCATCGTACGCTGAAGTGTCGAATCTCAAAGCTACATCATCGGCAATATCTTTGTAAAAGTCGTCGGTTTTGATATGGTAGACAAAGCTGTCTGTATCCATATAGCAGAGCTTTAGATTGTCACCATATTTTGGTCTCATGTAATCATAGTGAAACTCGTACATAATCGTCTTTGACAAATCAAGAACTGTAGGTCCCAGATAGATCGGCTTGTTCAATACGAGTTTGATCTTTTGCATTTCAGCAGCCATCAAATGTTCGCTGAAACAGATACTACCCTTGAAGTTAGGTTTCATCACCAGCTTCTCATATTGTTCTTTCTTGGTAGCCAAGCGTATGTCTTTATGTTTACGTTGATTCTCCATAGTTTTACCAAAGACTGAATTGTTCATGAGCTTGAAAAAGTCCTTTTCAAAGTCATTCTTTGATTTAGTACGCAAATTGGTGTTGAAATCGATATACGGCTTCAACCATGCGCTTTGCCTAAATCTCAGTACTCTATGAACCTTCTCAAGAACAAGACCATGCTTCAGCGCTTGATCAAGTGCACGGATATGAATAATATAGTTCTTCTTCTTGTCTGAAAGACATGGAGTTAGCTTTTCTACACCATTGATCTTCTTTCGCTCAGGCATAAACGGAAGATCGTTATGTGAATCATGAAGCTCCTGAGGATAGTTCACATCAACTTCAAGAAGATAACCATATCTATCGTCTTTCTCAGCCAACTTTGAAATTAATTCAGCGGTAAATTTATTAGCATCTACCCACTTGAAATTCCCTGTCGGTAGCTTCTGAATCATAGCCCATCCATATAGATTATTTGCATCAAGATATTGGAGATAGCTACTTTCTTCAGTCTTCTTATATTTAGCATCCATATACTTGTTATTAGCTTTAGCATGTCTATGAACAGCCTGACAGAGACCTCCTCTAATACCTTGCTCTACGAAGAGAAACATATCCATATCTGACAACAAATCCAGCTCAACCTCTGTCTTTTTCAAACAGGCTTGCCAAGCTAGTCCTGGAGCAGTGTAAAAATGTGCAGGATCCAATTTATAGTTTGTTATACATGTTTCCCTAAAAGTCTCAAAAACATCAGCAAGCAATAGAACGTCTGTCTTGAGGTAGAGATCATGATACGCACCCATATTTTTATTTTTCATATGTTTCCACACATTCTGTGCATGCGTATAATCAGCATCACTGATACCTTTCATGTTCAACTTGCTATAAAAAGCATCTTTCGGTGGGAGCTTAGTTTCATTAAACTTATCAAAAGAATCAATGTATTCATAAGGATAAACTCCTTTTCTTCTCAATAGTTTGAATTGCTCATCATCCTTGAAGAATTTTCGAAGGTTTTTACACTGATCGTCAGATAGATTGTTTACCAAGTTATCCAGACTACTGGCCATGAAACGCACACTATCGATGAATCTCAACTGTATCTTTTGAACCCTAGTCTCCCCATTTTTATCAGTATATTCACCAACCTTAACATCCAATGAGAAAGAGATATATTTTTCTTTGTTTTCAGCGATGACAGCAATCCCTTCATCTCCATACTGTTTGGCTAGTTCTTTGATAAATAGATGAGCATCATATCCGCTCAGATTGTGAAAGACGATCGGGATGTATTTAGGCACTTTGTAACGGAGATTACAAGACTGATGTGCAGCTCCACGAAATTTACCAGTAAAATGACAGTGATCCCTAACCTTAATATTATCTTTTTCAAATTCTTTCATACATATGTGACATTTATCAGAATCGATAAATCCCTGTTCCTCTTCATATGTGAGGTCTCGCATTCTCTGTTTAGGAAACATATTGTATAGCCTTTTCACTTCACCTACCGCATGATCTACAAAACGTAAAACACAGTCTTCACCTCGATAAAGCGTTAGAGGGTCTGAAACTTCACCATGAGCAAATTTGCTATAACAACAGAAGCCTGTGGGGATATGTATACCAACCTTTTTAGTGGATGATCCAATAACGCTACGCTGTTCTTCACAAACCTCTTTTGACAAAGCTTCGAAATCAGCATACATTATGAAAGGAGCTTTGAGCTGGTACTGACCGTCATGAAACTTAACGGTGCTACCCTCCTTTGGCATCTCAATCTTCGCGACATCATTATTTTTACAATATTCAAAGTGTTCATCTCGTGTTTTCTCACTTGAGAATCCATTGAGACAATTCAAGCAATAATGCTCCTTATGTTCGTGCTTCGAGTTGACCTTTCCCAAGACACCGCTCAAGTTCTTTACAGCTATATAATGTCTCTTTTCCTCTTCACATAGTAAAAACAAAACAACCGTTTCTTTGCGATCAAGATGCTTCAACTTACGACACATATAGATACCTTCTTTCTCGTCTTTTGTTAAAACATGCACAGCGATATCAGGGTTCCTCTTCTCAAACAAATCCATTTTATTTAGCGCCATTGGAAACGATAAACCCTTCCAATTATATTTATCAACGTGTTTCTTGAGATTCGTTATCCTTTGCGGATCTTTCTTAATCTTATCATGATTGAGAGCAGCGATAACAGCCCATTTGAAGCACTCTTCATCATCTTTGTTATGTGGATTGATAACAGATCGTTTCCCACTGAAATTCTCAGGTAAAGGCAAGTAAGAGCTGCCTCTCGTTAATTTTAGCTTGTGAAAGTCTACATCAATATTCAAAATCTTATCGATAACAAAACCGGATTGAGGTAATGCAGGGTTTTCAACCTGTTCGATTATCTTTTTGAACATATTATTATTAACAACATCAGATATATCGCTTTCACTATGAATTGTTTCCATATTGCTATTGAACGCCTTATCGACGTAGATTGTCGCTTCAGGATTGGATAAATCCTCCTTTCTCCATTTGATCCACACAGTTGCTTGAATTTTTATTGATTTTTTGTTTTTGAGTTCTCTCATAATCAGATCACTTAAAATGGGTCGAACCTTTTCGAGAAACAAATCAACATCCTTTTTTCCATCTGAGTTTATCTTGAACCTTTTGTAAGAACCCTCAAACGCCATTTCAATGGGGACAAACGCTTTTGGTTTCATCAGTTTTTCATCTTTTTCATCATTCTCCCTCTTGTAGAGATTGAGAATCTTCTTCTTCATCTCTCTATAAGCGCTACTCACTTTCTCACGAATAGGTTTAGGTGTATGATTTATTAACCAATCTCTCCATTCATTCAACTTGCTTTTTACCCGAGGTCTATTTTTTGTCATTTCTTGCTGCTCAAACAAATCCATATCTTGTTGGGTAGGAATAAATGGAACAGGTTTTGGTGGTGGAACAGGTCGGATAGGTGGGTTTGCTAATAATTCAATCAACTCAGCTTTTCTGAGTTTTGAGTAGCCATGTAAACCGCGTTCTCTAGCGAGAGCTTTTAATTCAACAACAGTTTTTCTAGTAGTCATGTTGTAATATATATATACCACGATTATATCTTTTTAAATCACTTTTTAAAATTTTCAATTATCATTTTCCAATTTTTCATCCAAAAGATTCGTAACCTTTGTGTTCTATTTTTGTTACTCGTTGATTAAGTAACAAAAGCGAGGTCAATTTATTTATTTTTTGTAAACTCTCTTCTCTCTCTTAGCGTTATAACGTTTTTGAGAGCTGAGATATTTTTCTCTGTTATTTTTTATCCAGTTTAAACAGTATTTATTAACCGTTTGTTTCGTATCAGGATCGAGAATATAAGATGGATCCTCATCATTTTTCTCAAGCACCTCAAGTAATTTAGCTTTGTTCATTAGGTTAGCATATTTTATTTTTCGTGACGCACATAATTTTCGTAAAGCGTCACGAGTCATTGACTTGTAATCTGATTCTGTTTTGTCGGTCATGTTTATGTTTATGCTTTATATAAAGATAATAAACAACGTTTAAGTCACTTTTCTCGTGTCATTTTTGTTAAAAAAAAAAAAATGAGCTAAAATAAACGTTGTTTATAAATAAAATGTCAGACACTAAACTTCAAGAGATTATCAACCTCAAAACTTGTGGAAAGGACAAAAGGCTGCTCGCAATCTAAAAGGATTCGGCTTCAAACCGAAGGAAATTAAGAAGTGGCTATCAAAACAAGCTTTGTGGCAAGTACATTTACCCGCACCGAAACATGTTGAACGTTCACATTATGAGGTGACTAAACCGAATGAGATTCATCAATTTGATATATTGTACATGCCTAGTGATATGCTGTATAGTAATAAATACAAGTACATCTTATCCGGTATCGATGTTGCTTCACGTTACAAAGTAGCCCGACCTTTGAAGACTAAGAAAGCCAAAGAAGTTGCCGATATGATAAGAGATATCTATAGAGTTGGACCCTTAAACTACCCAAAAGTATTTCAATGTGATAACGGTTCAGAATTCAAAGCCGATGTGACAAAGCTGTTGGAGAAGAATAACGTCGAAATTAAAAGAGTAACTACTAAATATAAGCATACCCATACAGCTTTTGTTGAGGCGTTGAACAAGATACTTGCTGAAAATTTATTCAAAATACAAGATGCTCAAGAACTGAACGATTCGAAAAAGGTATCATCTACGTGGGTCAAATATTTGTATAAACTTATGGATAGATTAAACGACACGAAGACTCGGATGATCGGTATGAAACCGAAAGATGCCATCAAATTGAAAGAGGTAACTCTCGCTAAACGAGAGAGCTATCCACCCGAAGAAAAATTACCTCAAGATGGTTTGTATAGATATCTATTGCAACCGGGTGAAGAGCACGACGACCATCGAAAAAGAGCAACAGATAGGATATGGTCAAAGAAGACTTATAGATTGAGTGAGGTGATAGATCAACCAGGTAACCGTGTAATGTATTACCTTCAAGATGGACCTGAACGATCTTTTGTGAAAGAAGAGTTGATGTTGATACCTGAAGATACGGAGCTACCTCCTGATTATGTGCAAGGTTGGTGAATCGTGCAAAAGTATCTTTACTAGAAACAAGTAAAGATGAGTCGACGAGATTTTATCTAGCGCCATATAATGTCATAATCAAAGAATTGTCTTTCTGGATTCTTTTGAGATTGTTTGAGACCTTTCGGTCTGACAAAGGCTTCTCTACTACCCCAACCATAATCATTTAATTCAATGGAAAGTCTTTCAGGCAACCACACCTTATATAAATTTCCCGTTCCATCTTGCACCTCTGCATACATAGCCTTTGTAGAAACAAATTTAACATGATAAATCACGTTTTGAGGTAGATCCCTCCACTTTATGATCGTTGTAGATTGTTCGATTATTTGTTCGAATGTTTCAACTGTTGGGAATTCCATTGTCTATATATATACTTGTGATCATATGTTTTATATCAGTTTTCTTTTGTGTGTACGTGGTAAGTTTCTATTACATAACAAAATTCTCAAATAACAACACGTAAGCAGTTTTTGTTATATAATTAAACCATCTGTCAATCAAACGCTTATAACAATAGAATTTTACATACCAGAAAGTTGTTTACTTAATAAAAGTTTAAATCGAAAGTGTTCGTTGCTAAGGATATTTGGTATGCTAGGAATGCATTGTTTCTTTTTGTTATTTAAGTATGATTGACATCTGATTGACGTCATTCCTTTTTTCTTTCAAACAAGGTTATCTAAATATATACCATATACTAAACATCGTGGTAATCGCTAAAACCAAAGCAATTTTCTCTTCTTCGTGAGATGGGAGTGAATCTGTTTGACTCACTCTTGGATGAACTTCTTTTTGTGAACTTTTATTTTTTGTTGGAGAGCTAGTCACCTTGTTTGAAATATGATGCTCTTGCATAACATTAATCATTTTATTTCTTCCAAGACTTAAGTTCTCATTAGATATGAGAATTTTGTTATTGTAACCAGACACCCCCGACTTGATGTTTAGATTCATGTCACTAGGTAACATGTAAATACCTTGTCCAACTGAATAATCAACTTTGCTTGAAGCGTAATTTAAAGTATCTTGATAACGTTTAATGTCATCTTGAATATCAACTCTGCGATTAACAATGTCTTCAAAGTTGTTCATAAAAACTCTTTGAGCTGTCAAAGAGCTTGAATTATTACCTAAAATAGAAGAACGAGCTGAGGCTTGTGAACTAAGAACAAGATAAGCATATGCTCTAACACTCTCTGAAATTTTTACAAGACCTGTTTTTGTAAAGCCTTTAGATTTTTCTATAATCCATCGTGTCATGGAGTCGTCTGTGAAATAACTCACACCTGGCGTTGGATAGTCTCTACGTCTTTTTTGATATGAGCTGTAAAAATATTGCCCTTTGTATTTTTTAGGATCAGAATCGACACCATATTCACTACAGATTTTTAAAAACTCTTCTTTGTTATAAGGATTATCGTATTGGTTGAAACTATCTTCAAAAGGTAGAGGTGTCTGCAGACGCTTAATGATTCGTCTAATGTGATAATAGACGTGAAAACGATATACTGCTCTAATCATAGGAGTAGAGTGACCTTCTTTCAGGTGTTCAGAACTGACCCCACAAGCACTTGAAGCACACCAAGTGACAAAATTGAGTTGGGTTTGCCATAATTTAAATGGTTGTTCCTTCCAAATTTTCATGCGTTGTTCATTTTCATCCATTTTGTAATTAGTAAAAATATTGGGAAAGCTCGCAGGAAAAGAACCATTTTCAGAGACAATAATTGTTTGTTTGTATAAATCTTTAGAATTCAATATCTGAAGGTATTGTCCTCCATTTGGTTTATAAAGCGCATTGGGGGCATATTTAAAAATGTTCTCCATTATTTAAAAATATAATCCTCTATTCTCTAATACAAGAAATGTATATCACGGTAAATATCGCAAAAGGAGAAAAGACCATATATCTATCTTACCCCATTCAAAACTTGGATGGCTCAAAAGAAATTGCATTGGTTGATATGTTTGCAGACAATGTTACGTATGAAATAACCACAGACTTAAAACTGAAACTGTCTGCTGATGGGAAAGCTGAAAAGTTGGTACCCCAAGGAACATTCACGAGCAGGGAATTGAATGCCTTTTTAGCAGGTGCCTTTTTAAAGGGTGATGTAGAACTTACCTCATTAGTCAAAGACCCTCGAATAATCAAAACCAATACATTAGCTAAAATAATCAAAATTAATTTGCATCTATCTGAACTCGACAACACTCAAAATCTTGAGAATGGAAAGCTAAGTGATATTTTACTAACCTATCACATGGCTGAATATAGTGACTTCATACATGTTGAGCCTAAAAACCCTCAGTACAAAAAATTAAAAAATGGTGTATTTCAGTCTCTCACATTGAAACTCACAGATCAACATTGCAATATGCTTAAAGAAGACCTAGGAAGAACCGTTGTTTTGCACATCCGCTAAACCGAGATAAAAAGTAATAATTAATTATATATCATAATTAATAATGGAGTATGGAAAAAGATTAAATCCAGAACGTTCACTTAGAACTGCCCGCGGTGTAAAAGGCTCTCGTCAAAAAGTAATTGTCACACACAATCCGAGTGAGATCGATCAAAATCAGTTATTATTGGTTAGGTTTCCAAATTTAGGAAGTGATGATGTCATTATCCCAGGAACAACGAATCTAAGTTTTGATATTGAACTCGAGTCGAAAGCTGACTCAAAAAGAACATTGGTCAGTAACATTGGGAGAGCTATCGTTAAAAAGTTGGCTGTCAAGTTTGAAGGTAATGAGATATTGAGCATCGATGACTTTGATCTTTTTGGGTGTTACAGAGATTTATGGTTAACCAAGTTTGAAAAGAGAAACGCGATAAGACAGGGTATCATCATCGATGATGGGTGTACAGAGAATTGTATGAAATTGAGGATTGGTGCTTCTGATAAATCCACCACTGTTGAAGCGGACAAGGCCATTGCTGACACCTATAAAAACAAGTTTGTCATTCCACTCGACTTTGAGATGCTAGATAGTACTATCCCATATTATCAAGCGGGTTTAGGGAATAGGTTATGCTACGAGATCACATTTAACGACTATAACCGAGTTATCTATTCTGACCCTCCAGATACAGCCGCAGGTCAAAAACGTAACCCAGATGGTAAATACAAAATATCCAACATCTCACTTGAATATGAGCTTGTGACACAACCCACGTTGGCTAGACAAATCGCTTCTGAATATCAAAACATGGCTTTGCTCTATGATAGGGTTTTGCGGCACAGACAAATTAGAGTAAACAAGTCAGACACAACGTGGAATTGGTCATTCAACACACCTGCCAAATCTTTGAAGGGTATTTTAGTTCTATTTGAAGAAGAAAAATCCTACAAACGAGAAACCTGTAAATTCTACAATCCAAAGATCAAAAAGGTATCTGTCATCGTTGAGGGTAAGCCTAACCAACTTTTTGCTCAAGGGATGCAGCCGTTTGAACAATACAATGAGATTTGCAAGTATTTTGCTGAAGGAAAACCAAAAGATAATAGCGTCGGTGAAAACCGAAAGCGCTTGGGATTACATGATGTAAAAGTCTCTGATTACTTGACAAACAAAAATGCTCTATGGTTAGATTTCAGAACAATTGATGAGAATGCCTTGCATGGGACCGGTCGAAGGATTGAAAATGCGAGTGAAGGTATCACCTTACAGATTGAAAAGACCGCTGAAACTGCAGGAAACTTAAACGCATATATATATCTAATAATGGACGCTCAACTAAACATACAAAACGGTCAATTTATGTCTGCATTATATTAGTAAAAATGGATACACTTTACATGAAAGAGCCTCACACGGCATTATTCGTTGGGCCAACATCGTGCGGCAAAACGGATCGTGTTGTAAAATTATTAGAAAATGAATACTTTGACCACTTTGATTTCATCGTGATTATATGTCCCACCTTGAGGTGGAATCAGACTTACAGAGATCGGAAGTGGTTCTGGAATGACAGCTATGTGATTTTAATTGAGCCAGAAGGTCAATTATATGAATGGATTAAGAGTATGGACTTTTTCTGTGCTGGATACAAAACCTTATTCCTCATTGACGACATCATCGCTGATGAAAAATTGGACAAAAAGAGACAGCCTTTGCTCGAGTTGGCAATTAGTGGTCGCCATCGAAATCATTCGCTATGGTTACTTACACAATCATACACGGCTATACCTAAAAATTTACGACGGCAAGCTAAAATGTTATATGTGTGGTATCCAAAAGATAGAAACGATCTAGCCACCATTCATGAAGAGAACGATGTCATTGAGACGCAAGAAGAATTGAAAAATGTCAAGGAAAAACTGAAAGGAGGGAAACACGCGTGCCTAGTCATGAGAATGGAACACCCAAGAACGCACGTGATTTGTTAAACAGGTTGACATTTTTGTTACAAGACTCTTGTAACAAAAACTATAAGACTACTGTAAGACTCCTATAAGACTACTATAAGACTACTATAAGACTACTGTAAGACTCCTATAAGACTCCTATAAGACTCCTATAAGACTCCTATAAGACTACTGTAAGACTCCTATAAGACTACTGTAAGACTCCTATAAGACTACTGTAAGACTACTATAAGACTCCTATAAGACTCCTATAAGACTCCTATAAGACTACTGTAAGACTCCTATAAGACTACTGTAAGACTACTATAAGACTCCTATAAGACTCCTATAAGACTCCTATAAGACTACTGTAAGACTCCTATAAGACTCCTATAAGACTCCTATAAGACTACTGTAAGACTCCTATAAGACTACTGTAAGACTCCTATAAGACTACTGTAAGACTACTATAAGACTCCTATAAGACTCCTATAAGAGAATAATTTACGTCTCAATACAGGTTCTAGAATTTTACCAATATGTTTAATCCTCGATTCAAAGCGTACTCTATCAACAGCAGCCTCTATCCAGTTACCTCTATGAGATTCACAAGCAGAGATATAATGGACCATTACTATATCATTAAAAGTAACCCTTTTTGTATGTTGATGGGAAAATATAATATCATCATCTGAGGATTCATCATCGGACATAATTGTTTAAGTAAACAATGTTTATTTATTTAACAATGTTAGAATATATCAACTTTATATTATTAAACATCATCATCCTCTTATCATTATTTTGTCTTAAAAAATACCTCTCTCTAATAAAAATGGCGGAAACAGCGATCGATAATTTAATCAACCAGAGTTATGATGTTCCAGGTGAATTTCCACCTTCAGATGGTAAAAGACAAAAATTACTCGAGTGTGTCTTAACTGGAAATAGCAAGCTATACTTAGGGAAAATGTACACGGAAGAGCAAATTAACAAACTCAAAGATGAAGAGGTAGAAAAACTTTGTAGTATTTACGAGGCTAAACTATCAGGTCAAATGGTAAAATTCTTGAGGAAATCACTGATACGCTCTTTTTCGATGGGGGCTTGTGCAACGTTAGGAATAAACAATCAAGAAGCGCTGAGCAATGACCTGGAAACTGACCCCTGCGTAAACTCTGCTATTCAAAGAATTGCATGTGCCTTATATTATAAATTCGGCCCATTATTAGCACCACTCAGTGTTGGACTTATTACCGGGTGGCATTATTTCAATGAAAGAAATTTAAATAAATCCGATGATAATATAAATACAGCAGATAATAAAAATGTCAGAAGAACAGACTCCCATTCAAGTGACAACGAAGAACCCAAAAAAGGTTGAAGCGGGTAAGAAGTTGGCGGAATACAACCGTAAAAAACGAGAACAATTAAAACAAGTGTCACCTCAAAAAGAAATAGAGAAGCCTGGGGCCTCTCTCACCAAACCAAATGAACAACCTATGAACTACACCTATGGTGTAGGTGGAATAATAGCTCTCGGTTTAGTTGGATTTGCTTATTTTATGTATAAAAAGAAAGAGCAAATATTACCCCGTGGGTCACCATCCACCCCCCTTCCACAAAAATCTAAAATACCGGTGATAATCAATAAACATGAAATGGAATAAAAGGATAAATAACGCTATATATAATCTCACAAAATATGTAACAACCATGGACAAGAAAAATATCGTCAACGATTTATATCACGCATCAGTCATATCGGCACTCGCTATCGGCTACTCTATGCTTGTAAAAAAGGTGTTAAAAATGACACCTCCCTCTATTCAAAAGTTCGACTTGGAAGATACGGGAAAACTAGTTGTCATTATCGCCGCTAGTGAAGTGACAAAGGACTACTTAATCAAACAAAAGATTTTGCCTGAAAATATCAATATCTAAATATGGCTTCTATCGCAATGATGTTAGGTGGAGCTTTAGCTAACGCTTTGGCTTTCACAGGATCAAGCTATCTATTTTCAAGTTTATCCAAAGACAGAATCGATAGGGAAAGAAAACGTCATGATCTGGCCATAGAAAAATTACAAAAAGCACAGATTGAATGGCAGCAAAAACGACAGGAAAGAATCGATTTTATCAATAAGCAGCTCATGCTCGAAAAGAAGGCTGATTCAAAATTCGTAGAACTAAACGATGCAATGAGAGAGTACAATAGGGTGTTTAGTAATCATCTTGAACCGCTACCACGAGAGCCTGTATTGAGCGACTTTTATACACCGAGTCATGATCAACATGAAAGAGAATTGGCTTTTATAGCTCTGAGTATGCTCGGTATTGGTGGAATTGTGTGGTATTTTGAAAGATGAAGACCATCAACAAAAATTATGTTACATGATACATGTAACATATACACTTTCAGATGGTTACCGTCTAGTGACAAGGTACGTATAGATCAACCCTACAATCAGAGCCCATAAATTTTGACTTAACCAACCTACAACTTTTTTTGCTCTGTTCAATATCCATGATACGATAGACCCAATTATTCCTGGTAAAGCCTCTGCCGCTTTAGATGCTAATCTGCCTAGAAGTGATGCTAACGCTTTTAGTTTATTTTTTATCCATTCCTTTGCACCGTCCTTTTTATCACCACCTTTGTCAGGATTTTGTGAAGAGCTTCCAGCTGCTGATCCTCCTGGTAACAAAGCTTCCACAAGGACACCGATAGCCATACCAAACGCTGTCAGAATGCTAACGATTGTTATACCTTGTTCACGGAATAGTGTTCGTAACCTTTCACCTAATGTGGTATCTTTGTCGAGGACTTTAGCAATGGTTTCTTTGATGCTCGTAACTTTACTGTTTAGTTTGCTTTTGAGAATATTAATGTTCTCTTTCCTAGCTTTCAACTCTTCACGTAATCCCTCCATTCTCTCTTCAACCTCTTTTCGTTGTTCATCTGTGTATGTTGCATCATTTTCCATTTCTTCCAACTTGTTTTTCTCCTTATCGATATGCTGTTCTGTTCGAACCTTTTTTGCAACCTCTTCCTGAAGACCTCCTCGTATGTTTCTCAGCGCTTTATCCAACCCTAACAGCTCACGCAAAGGATATTCAAATAGATCGCCGGTCTGAGTTGTTTCATGATCGACCGACTGTTGTCTCAGCGTTGAAATTAAATCTTCCGTACTGTTCACCACATCACCGGACATATCTTCCAACTCTACATCGGTTGCTGTTGTGATTTTAGATGTCGAAGGAAGCTCTTCTGATATTTTGTTAAGTACGGCTGCCTGTCTGGCTGAAAATTTGCTCTTAGGTATATCATACCCTAAACTACGTAACCTGTTCTTACCCAATATGTCAGCTATAGTACCGGTAGCCCTTAGTCTTCCATTGTTTGTCAATGGTTTGCTACTGTCTTTGTAGTATAATTCACCATCTCTAATTTCAAACTGATCGGTATATAACACCTCAGGTTTTGACCGGTATTTTTCTGATAATCTATCATACAGCCCTTCAACTAGTTCTTTCAAAACTCTAGTATTCAGACTATGACCTCCAAATGATGTTTCTCGTTCACCTGATGTATGTATCTGTGCACCCGTACGATCACCGGTTGGTATGAGAGGAAACGTCTCATCGGTTGTCTCATCTGTCGTCATCCCATGTTCTCCAAAGGGGTCAATGTCAATGTCTGCCATTTTATTTATTTATTTAGAGGATAATTTATTATTAATTATGTTATAACAACCCTCTAAATATGAGTTTTAAAATTTATCCAAAACTACCCACTGCTCCTGAGGATTTGAATGAGCAGGAAAAGTTTAACGCAAGCGTAATAAATTCTGAGTTTGAAGAGTTGATAAAACTGAAGAACAAGTTTAGCATCAAGCTCAAGAGATACAACAAGGCGATAGAACGATCGATGCTACTAAATGCTAGCTCAAGCGCTATAACCATTGGCTCTGGCATCGGTTCAATTGCAACAGGGGCTACTATTATTGGAATGCCTATTTCTGCAGGATTAGGTGGTGTAGCCCTAGCCGGCTCTATCTGTACCGGACTTACCACAGCTGTCATCAAAAGATATCAAAAGAAAGTAGAAAAAGTGATAAAATTATATGATATTGTTACATCCTCAATCGCTGTGTTCGAAACTAACATAAGTCAGGCGCTGACTGATGGAAGGATCAATTACAAAGAATTCCAGGTTTTGCAGGGAACATATTACAAAGCTTTAGAAGGACTCAGTTCTACAGATAGAAAGATGGAGACTGAAACCCAAAATCAATTTCAAAAAAGTTTGATGATAGAACTCCAAAACCTGAAAAAGTCCATAACCGAAAATGGTTACTAGGATGTGTGGTTATGTGCTAGTCAATTTGAGAAAAAAAATTTATATTTGAAACTGATATAAAGATATATAAAGAGATATAATCGCAAGTATATATATATAGACAATGGAATTTCCAACAGTTGAAACTTTTGAACAAACAATCGAACAAAACAAATTTCAATCTACACCGATCATAAAGTGCATCGATGTTTTAGAATGGTTGAAAAATTACAGCAGCGACGATTTTAGCGAGGGAGTAAAGTATGCGTGTGACAAAGGACACATCGATGTTTTAGAATGGTTGAAAGATAACGGTGTTGTTGATTTTAAGGACGGTGTAAACGGTGCGAGTTGTAACGGTCACATTGATGTTTTAGAATGGTTGAGAGATAATGGCGTAATTAATTTTAAGAGAGGAGTACGCGGTGCGAGTTCTAATGGTCGGATTGACATTTTAGAATGGTTGAGAGATAACGGTGTGAATAATTTTAAGAAAGGAGTATACGGTGCGAGTTGTAACGGACATATCGATGTTTTAGAATGGTTAAAAAATAACGGTGTTGTTGATTTTAAGGACGGTGTAAACGGTGCGAGTTGTAACGGTCACATTGATGTTTTAGAATGGTTGAAAGATAACGGTGTTGTTGATTTTAGTGAACGGGTATACGGTGCAAATCTGAACGAACGGATCGACATGTTGGAATGGTTGAAAAACAACGGCGTCGACGATTTTAGCGAAGGAATAAAGTATTACTCATTTATGTTATAAAGTTTAAACTGCTACAAACTGCTTTTACTACAATCGGGAAATCCCCTTTGACATGTTTACATTTCAGAGTAGTTTGTGGTTATAATAATATTAGGGAAAACCCCTAATATTTATTAACTAAACTTTATGTAGGGAAATCCTTGAAATCATATGAGCGAGATACAATTTTGCGCCATAATCGGCACTTTCCTATCTCTGAATCGGCTATTAATATATAGACTAGCCGCCAAGGCGGTCTCGCTCGCCGCCCATGTTCAGCATGCGTTGACTTCACGAAAAATAAAATTAAGGAATTGGCAACCGAAAGTGTTACCATGTTGTAGAGCTCGAAAAACTGATTAAAAAAATGTATGGGATCGTTCCGCTACGATCAACCGTTACAGAGATATCATTCTTCAAAGATTTTGATGACGTCACAGACCCCTTCCAAAAAAATTAGACCCAAATTTTTTGTCACCCCATCGCCTGTATCGCGGACCCGAAAAAACGTCAGTTATCCTAGAGACAGATTCGAAATCAAATATCAAATATCTGTTTGAACAATGGTTCCAAAAAAACCCAAATTTCATATGTTATTTATTTTTTAAAACAATCGTTGATCAGTACAACAATGCACTCAAAACGTAGAGAGAAAAAAAACTTTTTATTAGCTTTTGTTTTAAAAACGTTACGCGCTCTAACATGGGTGCTATCAAACAGGGGGAAAATGGTTTCTGTTCTTAAAAGGTTCACAAGGAGGAGAGAAAAAAGGCACGTGCTAAATGAATAAATAGAATAAAAAAACGTTCGATCAGAACGCTTAACAATTAAAAGAAGAAATTAATTTATTAAAAGAAAAGCAAAAAAAAAGAAAAAACATTTTGTTTTGATATGATACTCTTTTTTTACCTATCGGTTTTTAAACATTTTGATTGCTCAAAAAAAAAGTTCACCCGTCTCAGACAGTCAGGCAAGAGTTAGTGGCAAACCGAACATAAGCTGCCACGTTCTGCCACTGCTGCTTTTTGTCCAAAATATTTAATCAGTTAGTGACTTTGTATTTAGTTGATGTACTGTTTTCAAAGCCAAGTCAATGTGGAATATAAAACTAACAATAATGATAAAAACAAAACGTTATTCCTATTAGTTCATCAGCCAAAAAAAGTCACGTTCGATTGGGGTTGCAATGTATTTGCTTCGAACTCACGTCGCACACAAAAAAAGAAATAATTTCGCTCACAACTTAATCTACCATTTTGCGTGACTTACAAACAAACAAACAAACAGACAGACAGACAGAGAATCGGCTATTCATATATAGACTAGCCGCCAAGGCGGCGTCGCTTGCCGCCCATGTCCACCTGCACTGTATCACTGTACCAATAAACGTCAAATTTCCTTATAAACGGCTCGTAAAACTTTTGTTCAACCAGAAGCAGATTCGAAGTCACAACCTCTGGTAAAACGAATCTTTTATCAGTGTAACAATACACTCAAAACGTAGAGAGAGAAAACTTCAACTTTTTATTAGCTTTTGTTTTAAAAAAGTTACACACTCTAACATGGGTGCTATCAAACAGGGGGAAATGGTTTCTCTTCTTAAAAATTTCAAACGGAGGAGAGAAAAAAGGCACGTGCTAAATGAATAAATAGAATAAAAAAGTTCGATCAGAACGCTTAACAATTAAAAGAAGAAATTAATTTATTAAAAGAAAAGCAAAAAAAAAAAAAAAACATATTGTTTTTATATGTTACTCTTTTTTTACCTATCGGTTTTTAAACATTTTGATGGTTAAAAAAAAAAGTTCACCCGTCTCAGACAGTCAGGCAAGAGTTAGTGGCAAACCGAACATATGCTGCCACGTTCTGCCACTGCTGCTTTTTGTCCAAAATATTTAATCAGTTAGTTTCTTTAAATTTAGTTGATGTACTGTTTTCAAAGCCAAGTCAACGTCGAATATAAAACTAACAATAATGATAAAAACAAAACGTTATTCCTATTAGTTCATCAGCCAAAAAAAGTCACGTTCGATTGGGGTTGCAATGTATTTGCTTCGAACTCACGTCGCACACAAAAAAAGAAATAATTTCGCTCACAACTTAATCTACCATTTTGCGTGACTTACAAACAAACAAACAAACAGACAGACAGACAGAGAATCGGCTATTCATATATAGACTAGCCGCCAAGGCGGCGTCGCTTGCCGCCCATGTCCACCTGCACTGTATCACTGTACCAATAAACGTCAAATTGCCTTATAAACGGCTCGTAAAACTTTTGTTCAACCAGAAGCAGATTCGAAGTCACAACCTCTGGTAAAACGAATCTTTTATCAGTGTAACAATACACTCAAAACGTAGAGAGAGAAAACTTCAACTTTTTATTAGCTTTTGTTTTAAAAAAGTTACACACTCTAACATGGGTGCTATCAAACAGGGGGAAATGGTTTCTCTTCTTAAAAATTTCAAACGGAGGAGAGAAAAAAGGCACGTGCTAAATGAATAAATAGAATAAAAAAGTTCGATCAGAACGCTTAACAATTAAAAGAAGAAATTAATTTATTAAAAGAAAAGCAAAAAAAAAAAAAAAACATATTGTTTTTATATGTTACTCTTTTTTTACCTATCGGTTTTTAAACATTTTGATGGTTAAAAAAAAAAGTTCACCCGTCTCAGACAGTCAGGCAAGAGTTAGTGGCAAACCGAACATATGCTGCCACGTTCTGCCACTGCTGCTTTTTGTCCAAAATATTTAATCAGTTAGTTTCTTTAAATTTAGTTGATGTACTGTTTTCAAAGCCAAGTCAACGTCGAATATAAAACTAACAATAATGATAAAAACAAAACGTTATTCCTATTAGTTCATCAGCCAAAAAAAGTCACGTTTGATTGGGGTTGCAATGTATTTGCTTCGAACTCACGTCGCACACAAAAAAAGAAATAATTTCGCTCACAACTTAATCTACCATTTTGCGTGACTTACAAACAAACAAACAAACAAACAAACAGAGAATCGGCTATTAATATATAGATAAAGCTTACCCTTAAATAATTATTTGAGGAAACTAATGTTGTCATCATAACGCTGTGTAAAGTGCAATGAGGACAGAATTTTCTTTTGTTTTCTTTTCTTTTTTTCTTTTCTTTTTGCTAAACAATAAGTGATTGGTGGATATATACTATATCTCTTCATTTAACACATTGCTATCAAGAGTAAATCTGCTTGCCAATATGGGACTATCAAACTTATCAGTAAATATTCATATCAAAACGTTTGAAAAAGCTGAAACATAGCCGAACCTAACTTCATGCACTCGTGGTCTCAAACTGATAGGTAAAGTGTATGTCAACGTATGTTTAAACGCTTGGACAAATCAGAACATAAAATGAAGTAAAATATATACTGATGAGATTCGGTATTAAGTCGGTAGAGATTTGCTCAGAAGAATACAAGAACTCACAACGTACAACATCCAAGCTTACTCAGAGAATAGTCAACCAACAGCATAGATTCGAAATAGATGCTGAGAATAAGAGGACTAAAAATTACATCCGCACTCAGAAGTATTTCGGAGAAATATAAGGATGAAGTCGACATGAATATACTTAAAATAGAAGCAAATATTTTGCGAACTGTTCTTGTTGAACGAGAAAGCTGCATGTTTTAATTACATTTACAAAGCTGTACAAGGATGCTCCGTCGCTACCCGAGATCTCATGCCAAACATCGTCCACGTGATAAAGTTGCTGTTGATCAGGGAGATTCGTAAACTCGACGAGCCTGTTACACGAAAAAAAAATTACTTGTGAGAATTTTTTTTAAACTGTTCTACTAAAACGGTACTTCAGAGATATAAAGCCTTTGGTTTTATCAAAAGAAACATCATTACTTATTTCAAGTGTTGATGTGAAGTTTCTAATGACTGTTGTAGGGAGAAATTCACGAACAACTCTTCTAAGTTGTATATAATTTCCTACAAATCTATAGTTTTGTGTAGACGAAACGTAATTTTTCCGAATCCTGCTAATTAATCCTGCCACATCGTATACACCCGAAAGATCGTTTTCAACGGCACGGAGACTGAAAACATGGTTGCACGATGAAAAGTATGCGTTTTAATGCGCTTTCATTGCTACATGTTCATAAAGATTTTACTGACAAACTTGATTTAACGAGTGATAACGAGTTTGTAGGTGCTAGAAAGTATCGATGCAACATTTTTGGCACATTCTGACTTTATTTTATAGTTAAGGGATAATTATATATATTTATTAGCTTTCAGGGACGTGTTTAT
Source organism: Turritopsis dohrnii (assembly GCA_027922465.2). NCBI lineage: Eukaryota > Metazoa > Cnidaria > Hydrozoa > Anthoathecata > Oceaniidae > Turritopsis > Turritopsis dohrnii. Next base: position 111,783 of record BQMF02000652.1, on the reverse strand, counting down.
GCTCAACTTCCAAATCTAGCTACGAAATTATTTGTACGATTCTGTTAACACTTTTCATCTGCATAAAATGTACTTTTTGATTTTTAATGGCTGCTTTTTTTTAAAAAAAGAGATACCGAAAACCCCCCATTTCATATTCGATTTGCCGGCCCTGTGTGAGCATTATAATATCTTATATATATTACTTATTGTAATACAAAAGTACAATAAAATATTTCCACCAGAAAGATGTATTAAATAACGTTTTGATTTAGCATTAACCATTTTCTACGACATTTATATAGCCACTTCAGACATCATCGAACTGCAAAATAAGTTTTGATAAAACTAATCACTAAATCATTCGTTGATGCCAATTTGTAAATGTAATCAAAAAATAAGTTGTGAGTAGCAACAAAATAAGCTTGAATGATGGGTTTGAATCTGACTCACCATTGTTGCCTTTCACATCTAAACTAACTGCAAACATTTCAATATCTTTTTTATGTCTAAACCTGTATAATCATCTACTGCGTACAGAGAACAAATAATCATGTAAAAGTAGCCTAACAAACTGATTAGAACATAAGCTGACAAAACCAAGCAATGTCAATCTTTATTTACAATGACAAAAGCCCTATCATTTGAAAGAAAGAAGAAATACATACGAGATGGCACTCCATTAATCAGATCTGTAACCCAGTGTGCAAATCGTCAAAGAATCACTGTGACGAAGAACATTCTTAGTAAAATTGTGTGTAAATATCTGTAGAAATGCACTTCTTCGCAGATATTTTTAATAATTGTGCTGACTAGGAAAGAACTGAAAGTATATTATTAAAATTGTAACATTTCTGTTCGACACTAATTCAAGACTAATTGATAAAGTGACAGACATACTTAAACTCAAATCTTTAGGTTAGTAAATTGACGGTGTGAAAGCTAGAATGTTATGATAATGTGATGAAAGAGGTAAGCAAAAAAATTGGAGCAAATAACTTTATTCTAATCAAAACTAAAATACCCTCATCAATTTACTATTCATTTTAGTGAGTCTATGTAAAGAAAGACAAATGAAAATTTCCTAATGCTCACTTAAAGGTCTAAGTAACTCTCTTTAATGAATAGAAAACTGATGGAGCAAAAGTGTTAAAATTAATTAATTACAGGCACTGTAGTGGAACAGTTGGTTTTTTTGGGTTTTTTGTTACACGTAAATTTCGGGTGGTCCTGACCCCCAAATCTCTTCCACGCTTTAAAAGGGTGAATCTTCCGGTACTCCAGAAAGTCTTTGTACGAATCTACAATATATAGTTGAAATGATTTTTTTGAGTGAAGAAACAAACAGGCTGATATTAGAATTGATAAAATACTATATCAGGGAAACTTACATTTCCTTTTATTTGCCAGAACAGCATCTAAAAAAATTGCAAAATGTACATAAGACACAATTCTTCACCCATGTTACGTTAACATTGGAATTGTAAGAAATATTACCATTAGGTTTGGCAGATGATGACGATAGTTCATCTAAAAGAAATGTATGAGTAGATTGTGAATGTCGTAACATATGAAAATGAAATGTTAATGTGTATTGACTCTTACTATCAGGTGTTGGTAAAGCATTATCGAAATGAAAAACGGTCCAGGAAGTAGCATACATTCAAAAATGTCATACATTGTAACTCAAACAGCCTGATTTGCTTTGAGTACTTTCACAGAAAATAATATATTACAGACAAAAAAGTAGAAATGAAAAAACTGAAGTTATTTAAAAAATAATTTTTACCTGCACTGTCTTCTGACTCTGAAATGAAATCAATTTTTTCAGTATTTTAATGTCTCTTACAGAAAGTTTAAAAAAGTAATGTTTCACCCTTGCACACATCCATAAGAGTTGCCATTGTATTATTTATATCATTAAATGAAGAAAAAATAAAAGTTACAATCATGGAGAGATAATATGGAGCTTGCCCTAACTTTTAGTTCATGAATTGTCCATAAAGTTTACTTTATGCACAATACATGGTAACAGAGTACACGGCGACAACGTAAGTCAATGGGCCTTGTACTCCACCTAAAAAAACAACAAAAACTACAGGCTGTTCATTAGATACAAAGCTGCCAAACTCCAGTACCACAACAACTGTCAGCAGTGACTACAGCAATGGTCTACATTACACTTAAAATAAGCCACAACATGTCTCAACAGTGGCGTAACCTACAGAAGAAGTATTTAATCTTATTATATAACAAAATAAACCAAACAACAAATTCAAATGGTTAAGGTGAATCACGACATTCACAGCAACATTTGTGGAAAGACAACATTTGAGTATACATCTTTCCATTAATATAACCTTGCTTACCTGTACCGGCAACTTTGATTTTAACATTACCAAATGCTTTTGCCCTTGAACAGGCAACATACAACTGTCCATGTGAAAAACACGGTCTCTGCAAAAACAAACCAATTTTTTCAAACGTTTGACCATGACTTTTGTTGATAGTAAAAGACTACGTCAACCGAATAGGAAGTTGTCTGCGCTTCAATACAAAAGGCATGCCTGTGTTGGATGGTGGCAATTGTACTCTAGGTATAAAAACCATTTCCCCAACTGCTAACCCTGTCAAAGTTGCAGCCTTAATAAAGTTATGCGACAATTTCCGAACAATCAAGTGAGTACCATTACAAAGACCCCTTCCTGATGTCCAGATTCCTCAAAAGCATAAAAGAAGCCCCAACTTTAAGTTCCAAACAAGATTCGCAAAAATGCGACTATATATTTCCCCAAAGTTGCAAAACTTTTATCAATTATTGTGTGTACATAGAAGACCATAAGAAAAGTGGTATAACTACCATCAACGCAAATAAAAATGCTGTCCATACTAATCAGGGTAGAATTTAATACCACAAAGGAAGTTATTTCGAACTTATTAGAAATGAAGATATTCATGCATGGTCATGTGACATGGTTTCTCTTATAATTTTTGCTGAGGAGTTAAAAAAGTTATGAGTTATGAGAAGTTATTATGGACAAAGCTAAAAATTGGAAGACATAAATGCAACTAATATTTCCCCTTAAACAACTGAATATCAACAACTGCATCAATATGTATAAGGTAAATTCATCATAATAAACGTATGATCTTCATTGCTGCAGAAGCTTGACATCCTTTTACACAGTAATATCATGGCAAACAATGTAATTCAACAGAACACAGCTTTTCGTAACTCGTATTAAACTATTTTACAACATCATACAATGAAATTTGTTGACAAGTTTACAAAACAAGAAAAGAAAATTGTCAAACCTAATTTTAATACTACATTCTAAGTATTAAAAATACTTTGGGGTAGACAGCAAATAACTATCAAAAACAATCAGAATTTGTACTGTGTAGCATTTCAAATTAGGACAAGAGTTATTTTCCAAAAAGAGATGGTCTTAAAAGTGACAATTTATAAAATTAAATTCAAGTATTCAGAATAAACATCTCAGTCACAAAAATATGTGGACACTCATTATTTACTATGTGATAAAAATGACTTTCGTAAATCTCAAATGAAAAAAACAAACAGATTTTGGTAGTGAAAATACACAAACCAAATCACTACAAAGCTAGAAAAAGAAATTTGAGTTCTGGTTTGATTTAATTTACAGATTCTTATGTTGGATTGTGTTTTGATATATGTTTGTTGTTTGTGTAAGGAAAGTTGACAGAATTATAAATTATACTTTATAAATATTATAGATACATATACTTTTTACAAAATAAAATATCATAATACAGTATCAAAACAGTATGCGTGATCATGGAATTAATCCATATTATCCAGCCTATCCAGGCCAGGGAAGCACATTCAACCAGGTTCTTTCAAGTTATTATCCGTCTCAATCCTGTGTATAAAAATATTGTACGTAATTTGTTTTCTGGAACTATGGCATATACGACATCACGTTTTTACTTGCTGTTTTTGTAATGTACTCTTTGAATTAACATAATTGGTTGAACTGCTTGTTTCTTCGTATATCCCTTGTTTTAATGTAGATACTACAAAATAAATTTAATTTGGGAAAAAAAAGTCTTTTTTTCGCTATAAAATGCCACTTTAAAACATAGGCTTAAAACGCTGAATAAATTAGTAATAACTATGTGACGTCATTGAAGAAGTTATATTCAGTGTTGATGCGATGTTTTGCATTCAAATCGAGCGAGTGTTCTTTGAAATTCAAGCAATAACTAAGTATTTTTTTTAAATCTAATGAGAAACATGGTTATTTGTGCTGCTGTGGGATGTGACAGTGACTCAACCAAAGGACAGAACATTAGTTTGTTTAGATTACCTAAAATTCATATTTAAAAAAAATATGGATTTCAAAGTTGAAGCGAGGCCAATCTTCCATCTTTACGTCACTTATATTTTAAAGAATCATGTTTAGGAAGAAATTTGATGGTAAACATGTTATAAGGAGTTTTACTTTAATGTTTTATCTACACTTTTCGTTATACATAGGTGAACTTTTACTTTCTGTGTGTGCAAGTGTTTTTTCGATTTTTGTTTTCGTGTTTCTCTTCGAACTGGGCATTTGAATATTATTCCGTTTCACCGATTATTTCATTATTGTTTTCATAGAATGAGCTATTGATTCTTGAACTCCTGCACGGAAAACGGAAAATTGGAAAAACGTTAACTTTCAATATATGAATTTTACTACGATCAATGATCAACTCAATATTGCATGTATTTTTTTTTTCGTTTTGATTTGTACAAAAAGTTGTTTTGAAATTTATCGTCTTCGATCGCATAAACTTCTTTGCAACACATTTGCATCACTGTTTGTTGCCAACTCTCTCCGATAAAGCATTTTCGTCATCAAAATCATCATCCGGACTTCTTCATGTTCTTTACAGCAACTGGGTCAATACTATATTGCTCAAACCGCTAAAATTCTCTGTGAACCCCTTGAATAAAACTCATTGCTACATTCTTCATCTTCGCTGAGAACATCTGATTCCTCTTCACTTGAATTCTCACTCATGATTTTTGAAAACATGAGAAACTAATACGCTCCTTTGCACTGACATAACAAGTAAAAACTAGAAGCCATTAGGCTTGAACAATTTCCGCATCAGCCCTTGAGAAAATTGCTTTAGGCTAATTTTCAAGATATCTGAATGACTTGTACACTGACTAATAATTTGATACAGTCTGGAATTCATCAAATTACTCCCTTCTTTAATTTATTTAACTTAATCTTGACAGCTTTGCAATTCACTATGATGTTTCGGAGCCAGAAACACAGTTCACCAATATCTTGTGCATGATGTTTATTCATGAAAATTAAAGATTTTATTAAAATTTGGTCCAAATTTGGCCCAAATTGTCCAATTTTAGTCAATTCTGACAAAATGACTGTCAAATTTGAAATCAGCACCTTTCAAATGTAATCCATGCAAAATTTCATGAAATTTGAAGAACTTTCGAAATTTGGTCCAAATTTGGCCCAAATTGTCCAATTTTAGTCAAGTCTGACAAAATGATCGTCAACTTCGAAATCAGCACCTTGTCTAAATTGCCCAATTTTAGTCAAACATGTCCTAAGTTTTCCTAGCATAGGTCAGTCATTAGCTATTCTGAATAAACAAACAATCCGAAATCCGAACGGACTTTCCGAAAACAGCAAAAAAGTGTTACATAGATAGATAGAATGTGTAAACCAAACAATTTCCTACGCTTAAAAGCGCGGAAATTGAATAAATGAAACTTCTTCAATGACGTCACACGCTTTTCATCAGAAAAAAAGACGGGGGTTTATAAAAAAACTAAAAACTCAATATCTTCGGAAGTAAAACGTTTTTTAAAAAAGCTTTAACGCAGGTTAACTATACATTTTTTAAAGTAGAATTTGTCACAAAATTTGAAATGACGATACCACTCCTTTAATGATCAATGATTGCTTGTTTTTTGGTGTCAGAATCGCTGTGGTGGCATATTCGTATAATTGAAGTATCTTTAGGAACAACACAACAATCAGGAATTTCGATGGAACCTTTAGCAGGTTCGCTTTGTTTCGTTGGAAGCTCGTCGTTGCCCAGTTGTAACAGCCAAGTACAGAATTCTTGCTCTTCCGGTCTTGCTCTCTAATTTTCGGTGAGAGAGTATTTTGCACTGATGGCAATAACACAGAACTGGTCAAGCAAACTTCAGTAACATCGGTTGACTTTGCCTTTTTCACAACCGGCAAACACTGACGAAATTCTCCACCCACAAAAGAACCTTGCCACCGAAAAGTGCATCACTGCCACAAATATCCTTGAGTAATCTGTCCACAGCATGGAAAATGTGGGTAAAAATCACAGTTTCTTCATCGATCAGAAACTTTCCAACCTCTGGCTCTACATCCTGCAATAACATAATTGTATGTAAAAGTCTTACCTGTGCCAGCCGGTCCGTCTAGGCAAAACAACGTTTCAAGTTGTGCTAAACCATTATGCACATTTGAAACTGCAGACAAAATGGAATCTGCCACAACTAACTGCTGTTCGTTAAGCAAAGGCCTTACCTGTTCCGCCTTGTCAATGTAAATATTTACATCAACTTCTTCCTGAGCAACCTGTTGAACAAATTCAGGAAGATTAAACTGTGTTAAAGTCATACCAAATTGTCTCAGGGCATTATCAATGTAACCCAAAACCCTTTGCTCAGCTTGAGCAACAGCCAATGTTCGAAGGTAGTCTTCACACAGATTCCCCTTGAATGTATTCCATAATTCAAGGCGATTAGGCAAGTCAAAATAGTAACAAACAGTTGTCTAAGCTGTTGGGGCATTTGAAACGTTGAAGCCTCTTCCAATGTATTGTGCCAATCTGCGTCATCTTGCAGAAGATGTCTGGCAATACATGCTTCTCGGAATGTGTCGTAAACCACTCTATCATAAGTACGCAAATACTCGAAAGACGTAGCACCTGCAACATGCAACAACAAAACTCGTAGGAAAGAACGTTCTCCTTCTGACAGTTAAGCAATGTATAACCGAGCAACTATTGGTTTTAATGTCTTTTTTCGTTTTCTCCATTTTTTCTCCTTATCATGAAAAACACAATAATGCTGAATATCTGAGATAACGCCGTGCATCAGGATCTTCTACATCCAAATTAAACCATGCTGGTAGGTGGCTATCCTTTAATGTCCCTTCAGCAGCTGCCTCCTCTTCGCCAGCTCTAAAATAAACTTGATGATGATCAGGTAAATGAACAGCTAATCGCTTAATAGTATGCGATTTTTCATGCATAGAGCACTCAAATTTTCTCCATAATGCTTCGGGGGGCACTAGCATATCAAGCATCCAGAAATGTTTTTATTTCGTCATGTTCCAAACGTATGATTGTTTGTGGTTTGTGGATGTGGCACATGCTTCCAAATTTATGTGAGCATTATACTTCTTGGACAACCACGGACAGTATGGAACTACCAATTGATTATGTAAGTCCACATTTTTTACCCTCACTGTACGGCCATTGTTACGTCTGCGATAGAGTGGATACCCATTTGCATTCATTTGGGTTGCTTCACAAAATTGCTTTGGAAAATCCTTGGTATAGCTGCCATCATCTCCCATACAGACTGCATTAGGGTTAGCATTCCCACAGGGACCATGAATCATACATGATTTGATGATATTATGAAGTTCCGGTTCCTTTTTTAGAATCTGGATTTTCAGCGGTATGCACCATTGCGGATTAGTATATATAGATAGATAATTTATAATTTTGTAAGGTGAATTTGTTGACATGTCGACATTTCCAAATCAACTTGCTCTTTTTCTTGAGTAAATTCAGTTATTTCAATTTTGGGAGACTTTGTTTCTGTCTCGTACTTCTGCAAGTTGAAAAAGGTTTTATGCCCTCCGTACCAGTTCTTAGATAGCGGCTCTGACAGTGCAATTTACGCTCTTTCTTACAATGTCACAAAATGATCTCACAACCAGTCGCTCATTTTGCGATTAAAATGAGACGTCTCAAAGACTTTGTGTGCCTACTGGGAATTATCTAATTCGATTAATTCACAAAGCATTTATTAAATTTTTTAGCAGCTACTAGTCATATCCTTGTTGGGTACTTTAAATGGTTTGGTATGTAAATTTCCATCATTTAGATTTAGCTTTCGTGTTTTCAATGAATCTCTTTCTTCGCCGCATTTTTACCCTCTACAAAACACAAAATTAAGACATCTTTTGTCTTTCAAAGACAATATCCCCAAGTTTCTATGTTCAAGAATTGTTTATACGATTTCGTGAAGTGGTTGCAATACCATTCCTATTATGCTAAAAACATTCGCATTAAAGTACACATGTCTGAACATCTGGGGATATCACCCTTAACGGAAAAAACAGTTAAAATTGGCTGCAAGACTACGGCAATATTTGATCACTTTTTTACATCGCCGTTCTACTCTCCAGCAGTGTTTGACGACTTTTCCGTACAGACCTTCATTAAGTGCCTTTTATTTGAGCATGATCAACTAAATCGGTCCATTAAGTCCGTGCCTACTGAGCTTTTTAAACTTAGTTATATATGTCGTTTTAAAAATAGACCAAAGAATTATAGCTGCCCTCAATAAGGGAGATTCGTAAACTCGACGAGCATGTTACACGAAAAAAATCAATTACTTGCAAGAATTCTTTTGAAACTGTTCTACTAAAACGGTACTTCAGAGATTTAAAGCCTTTTGTTGTATCAAAAGAACCAACATTACTTTGTACGCTTATTTCAAGTTTCTAATGACTTTGTAGGGAAAAATTCACGAACATCTCTAAGTTGCATACAATTCCCTACAAATCTACAGAAAAATAGTTTCGTGTAAACGAAACATGATTTTTCCGAATCCCGCTAATAAATCTTTGTGAACTGCCAATAAAATTTATATAAATATAGAGCGAAGACGTATGTGTTTTAGGAAAATTGAATTAAATTGCAAGTACAAGCTTAAAGAGAACTTCGAAAAAATAAGTTAGTAAAAACTAATTACCATCCTAACGGTAAATTACCTCAGCTACAGTCCCTGATATTTTCATTCTCACTTTCTTTAACAAATTTATTCGTGAACGAATTCTGCTTTACACTTTTAAGCAATGTTTCGTCATATTCATATGACTATCGAATGTGTCTAAATACTCGTAGGAAGACAGTTGATTTATCGAATAATTCTCAATAGTTCACAATCGGCAGTAGAAGTCGGTTTTTCTCTTCTTTTAACAACTTTCCTTAATCCATTCACAGATCACATTTCCCACATTTGATTCAAATTCTGCGATTCTGCATTACAAACATAACCAACTTATCCACCATCAAACTTAGGTGCTTTTGAGCCGATGGTGTTCTTCTTCTGAGAGAAAGTTCGTTTCTTTTCGTAAACGTTTCGAATTCAGAACGAAATTAAACTATGGTTTTCAAATTTTATACATGATATAGATTACTCTTCATACGACTACTTGTATATTGACCTTCCCATACCTGACCTGATTTCGACTTTTCATAAATAATTATTTGAGGAAAGTGATGATCCATACAGAGATCCAAGAGAAGCACACAAATTTATGCGAAAATATAACCCTAAAATAATTATATGAGGGAAAACAATTATATTGTTCCAAGAATGCGGAGAACCCTATTTCGGAAATGCTTTATTCTCCATTTCAAGGATGAATCATTTGAAAATTAGGAAGTGTGATATATTCCAGAATTCCTGCTAGTGTCAAACATTTTACTTTATTTCTCAACAGTCTAAATACAAACTCTATTTTTCTATCACCAATCACGGCTGAGGAGGTCGCTAAGATCATATGTTCAATGACTCCTTCAAAGAGCATGGTGTTCCCAATGGGATTCTTAGGCTTGTTTGTCCTGAAATTTTTTCTCCAATTGCTCAAATTGTGAATCTTTCTTTTTCTACTGGTGCTTTTCCCTCTGTTTGTAAGCTTTCAAAAATCATACCAGTGTCACAGTAAATTTTAATTCCCCTAAATAGTGACTCCTCAGTCATAATAAACTAGTTCATAGTGACTCCCCCATCAAAATAAACTAGTTAATCAAATATCGAAAATATGTTTGAAAGCCTTATGTACTCTCGTTTTATCTCCTTCCTTGAAACTAATAGCATTATCTATTCTCGTCGATTTGGGTTTCGTAAGGCCAACTCAACCACTCATGCTCTTGTTAACCATGCTCTTGTTATACTGGTTTAGACAGTGGCCAAGTTGCAGTTGGTATCTTTGTCGATCTGCAAAAAACGTTTGATACTATTGATCACTAAATGTTATGCCATAAAGTTAGCCATTTTGTTATACGCAATTTGGTGCCGCAAATCGTTGATTTTCATCTTGCCTCTTGCTCCCAATTTGTATCTGTTGCTAATTATAAATCTAATCTTTGCCACATTCTACATGGCATTCCCCAAAGTTACGTTCTATGGTCTCTGTTGTTCTTGATTTTATATTAATGACCCGTACTCAGCTCTTGAATTTTCAGAAATAACTCATTTCGCTGATGGCACTAACCTTTTTCAATTTGTAATGAAGGTAAACGCACATGTAAATATATGAGAGAGATATTTCGACCATCTCACGCATCATCAGTCTACTGCAACGTATAAAATGAATGTTGAAAAACTAACAAATGCTACAAGAGCTAACTGAAAAAAGGTGTGAAAATCATTAATTACTAGACAATAAAACGCCAATATATACAACAAAAGATTACAATCTTAAAAAATTAAAATGGAATTCCCAGGACTAAATAATTCCAATTTTCAATTTGAATACTGTTTGGATTCTCTTAGTCGAAGTTTAAATTTTGATTTGTCACTTTTGATTGACTGGCTCAATGCCAATAAAATTGCACTAAATACTGCGTAGACAGAATACATTCTATTCATAAACAGAGTTAAGACTTTCGTTGACAACTTCGAAATAGCTCAATATTCTTTTCAGTCACAAGTTTTTGAACTTGTGAGGTCAAAATTTGGGTTTACAAGAGCTTCTGAAAATGAGTACTACTAAGTATGATTCCAGCTCTCTCAGTCATCAGGCAAGTAATTTCTGAAATCTTTTCCAGTAACGCTATCCAAATGTTTTACTTCCCGAAATGACTGTGTCGGACCTGAGATCGCTTGTGACCTCCTTTCTTTTAGATCAGTACTAATACTTCTTGATTTTTTACTCCAAAGCGGATAAATGTTGTGCCTTTTTTTGACTTTATTATCCTTATGTTTGTTATTATTATCATAGTTATGTTCTACATTAGGTGGCCCTCACCTCCGTTTACTTTTGACTATGGTGAGGGTCTCCTAGTCATAGTGTATTTTATCTTAAAAAATATTTACTGTTTACTGGCAAAATGGATAAATTAATAAATGTGCTAGGAGCGGTTTAAGATCATCTAAGAGTGTATAGGAATCTTTAAGATAATGTTGATTATTCCAGATGTAGCATGTATAATTAAGGACTCGTGTTTGTTACACCGACAAATGTAGTAACTCTGACAAATATAGTAAAAATCAACGACAAAAGTAATAACGCTAAATATAGTAAAAATCAACGACAAATGCAGTAACTCCGACAAATGTAGTAAACCTACTACAAATGTAGTAAACGCCTTGAAATGAGCCATAATTAGGCCAAACACATGAAGTACAGTAGTATAGTAGGATTGCAGGTATTGTGACTGTTTAGTTCAAAACAACAAATCAAGATTGCACAGCATTTACGCATGCCTAGCGTTTACGCTGAAAGCATTTCTGCAATTAAATTAACTACAAACTTAATTTGTAATGATGCTCTCTAAATTTTTCGATTGCGTATGTGCAAACTTGGATTCTATTATATGACCACTTGATAGCACTTGAAAAATTATTAAATGAAGGCCTTAGTGAGTTATTCCTAATTATGGGTTATTTAGCTCATATTACTTTTTTTCTTACTGCGCATGCGCAATTTTGGGTTTTATTGTAGGGATACTTGACAGCCCTTACAAAACTACTTGATGAAGACGTTCATGTTTTTTGCCTAATTTGCTTGTATTAACAGTCTCTTACTACGCATGCGCAAACTCAAGCCTTATTACACAGCTACCTGATAGAACTGGAAAAGTTACATGGCAAAGACCTTAATGTGTTTTTTCTAATTCTGGCTCATTTAGCTCTTATTAGCGTGTGTTGTACTGCGCATGCGCGATTTTGGTTTTTATAATATGGCCATCTGATATCCCTTTATCTGTTATCTGATCAAGACCTTCATGTGTTTGGCTTAATTATGGCTCATTTCAATTTTCAAGACATTCATTACATTTATTGTAGGTTTACTACATTCGTCGGAATCACTACATCTATGCTTTATCAATGAAACTAAGCTTATCGAAACTTACACTTCCTTAACATCTTTCATTTAATATTTCTATTATAGAACATAAAAACATCAGTATTGCTCAATTGACCTCTGGAGAAACAAATTAAATAAATAAATTAATAAGTTCAAAATACCTATATAAACAGGCTGTTGTCATTGCTGAAACTACTGACATCATATAAGTTATAAAATGTCAATTGCATTGCCATATAATATTTTCATTCGTTCAACATGAGAATAAGTTGAACTTATAAAGTCTTAGAAATGGTGAAGTCACTCCAAAGTTTTGCAATCGTGTTGTACAATGAAATGGTCTCTTCTACACAAAAGGACGAAAACATTATTTTTTCACCAGCTAGTATTTTCATGGCATTATCAATGACATATTGTGGTACAAGAAATAACACTGCAAAGCAAATGAAGGAATTGATGAAATTACAAGGAAAACGTCACGATGATAGACTGCACGAGAAACTTATACAGGTATGTAAGAAAACGCTCTAACATTGATGTAGTGAAAGATATTGTAATCTCTGAACGAATTTGAAGTAAATCTGCAATTTATTAGAATGGTTTTTCATAAATATTTATAAAGTACCGTAACACAACTTAAATATATTTGCATGTTCAGCCACAAAATTTACCCATTAAGACATGCATATTTATACAGAATGTCAAAATTTAAAATTTTGGTTCCAGTTAGATTTAGTTACTGACGCAATGCTATTCTGATACATGTAAACGGAAATTTAAAACGAAGATTTTGCATCTCTTTTCTTTTTCCACACGTCAAAATGTCTACCTTGTATCTGCTGTTTTGAGCGATGCATCATTTGTTATACTAACGCAAATGGGCTGCGACAACCTTTGACTTTATGTTTACTGCCTTGATAATAAAAATAGTTTTGTACTTTTAGGAGCTAATAGATGTATTTTATTGTGGAAAGCCCCATATAACAATGGACATGGCCAATCGATTGTGGATTGAAAAGGAATATCCAATTGAATTTAATTTCCAAGAAATTTTGTTGAAGCAATACAAAGTTGATGCTTTTCCAATTGATTTTTCAAATCATTCGGAAGAATCTAGAAAGTTGATTAATTGTTGGGTTGAAATGGAAACGAACAACAAAATAACTAACTTTCTTCCGCCTAGCAGTATCACTTCATCAACGAAGCTTCTTATTACAAACGCAATATGTTTCAATGGAAGTTGGAAGTCTGAATTTCACAAAAGTCAAAGTCTGTCTATGAGTTTCTATACCTCCCCTACATCTACTGTTGATGTGATTGCAATGTTCAAGAAAAGTTGTTTTCGATATTTTGAAGACTGGCAATATGATTGCAAAGTTCTAACAATGCCATACAGAAGCTCAAAGATTGGGATGACTATAATTCTTCCAAACAAATTGGATGGCTTACCAGAACTAGAAGTTCACATGAATGATTTATTAAAAGTTATTCGGATGGGACAGTTAGCAGAATTTAAAAATGTGGAAGTGTACATTCCACGCTTCAAATTTTCACAAGCTTGTGATGTAAGGAAATTGCTTGTTAAATTAGGTATTACAGATTTATTCTCGGAGAGTGTTGCAGATCTCACTGGAATCGGCCAACACAGGAATTGCTACATGCAAAAGAATCTTAATAAATATCTTATTAGAACAAATTCACCCAATGATTTGCATGTAAGTGATTTTCTTCACAAGGCATTTATTGAAGTTGACGAAGAAGGCCTTAGAACTGATGACGCTTTTGACAGCATTAGGTTTAGGTTTGGCACTCATAGTCGTATTAGGAGCCCTGAACTTGTTCATGTGTTCAAAGCTGACCATCCATTTATATTCACTATTCATGAACTATCTAGAAATGTTGTTTTATTTTTAGGAAGATTTTGCAAACCAATGTTATTACAGTAATTTTTGATCTTTCATTAAATGTAAATTAAATTTCAAACGGCAAAAATATAAAATGTAAAAGAAGCAATTAATTGGCCAACATTGTCCATTTCAACTTAAGAATGAAATGTTAAAATGTTTTGTTCTATTGGACGCGAGTTTAATGCAAATGTACATGATTTCATCAACCTAATCAGTTTAATTTAGTGCATATAATTTCTTTTATATTTCAGTGCTTTTCGGTGTTTTTATAATTTATTTTGGTCCAACTTGTTTATGTATTTTATCAGTTTTTTGTTTTGATATGCAAGTAAGTTTCCATATATTTTTAAAAGGTTTTTTCACTTATGGTAATTATATTTATAGTTGATTATTTTTATAAATGATTTATTTTTATAAACCACATCATATTTTTTTAAAAAACTTATTTTCACTGAGCAAAAACTTCTGTTCGTTTCATTGCTTCATTTTCACGCAACTGGACACTTTGCGATATCATATTTACTAGCTACTTTTTGTTTTTCCTTGCCGACCATTTTATTTTGACTGTTGTGTTTAACTACTTATGATTATTCACTTGATTTTTTATCACGTGACTTTAGTTTTGTAAACTTTCATTTAAATATTCATATATTTCCATTATCAGCTTTCGCACAATATATTGACACGATCAGAAAAGCGTTGTAATGCTCCACAATATCGGTTATTTGTTCTCTGTCACATTCACTTGTCAATGATTATTTTGTGAACCGATAGCATTTGGAAAGCCTATTGGATAATGAAATTATTGATATGCTTTATCTCACTCTGTACGAAAGCTTACTGGCTTTATATGCCGGATATAGGGATGCGGATGTACAGCATTGTGTCCCTTTCTCTATTTGGTTCCTTCTCTGATATTTCAGCAAGCATAAGTGCCTTTGATCTAAATTCGTTTTTAGTCATCCAATACTTACAATACAAAATCACAGCACCATACTTTCGAGTGCAATGAAGATAGCCAATCATTTGGTTTGAATTTGAAACTCTAGATTCTGAAAGTCAGGAATAGACCAAATAAACCAGATATACAGGAATGTAGTTAGGCTTGAAGATAATGCAAACAGCTTATATATGCACCTTTAATTTTATCTTATTTGAGTTTGAAGTTCTAGGCGTCCTAGTAAAAGGAAACAAACAAAAAAAAAACGTACTAACATAGTAACTCTATGATCTTCAATATATATCAGTTATGCCAGCCATGCATATGTATAGTATGAATCGACGTGAAAATAGAAGAGATATTTTTTTTGATTGCCTGTCTCGTCGACTATTTTTTGTAAGTACTTTACACGATCGTAAAACAACAAAGATGAAGACCTAATTTCAACAGAAGCTCCGCTTTCAATCGTAATGTTTCGAATAAATGGTGAATTTATTAATCATTTTAAATATTTAGTGGGTGGGTTTAAAAAGAAGAAAGACAGAGAAGGAGGTGCTTATAAAGCTTTTGTAATCTTTTATTCTCTTAAAAATAATTAACAATTTCTAAACAATATCTAATTTGATTACTTCATCAGCTTTGACTACCTCAGTAATGATGAGGAAAGGAGCAACTGGTGGTCATACCTCGTCCAGAACTTCAAATGAATTATTTTGTAAATTGCTATTATTCGGATTTAGTCTTTGTGTTTTCAATAAAGCTTTCCCTTTGCTGCGTTTTTTACCTCATCAAAACACAAAATGACATCTTTTGTCTTTCAAAGACAGAATCCCCAAGTTCCTATGATCAGAACTTGCGTAAACCTTTTCGTATAGTGGTTAAAATGTCATTCTTTTTACGGCAAAACTAAGCGTCATTTTAAAGTACGCATGTCTGAACATCTAGGGATATGAAATCAAAGAAAAATCAGTTAAACCTGGTTGCTAGACTACCACCATATTGCATCATTTGTTTACTTTGCAGCCCTACTCTCCAGCAGTGTTTCACAACTTTTCCGTATCAACAATTGCGTCTAGTAAATTCAGAATGTCCTTCACTTCTAACTTCTACTTATTTATACAGGGTGTAAACCCAGTAATCTGCGTTTATTTCAGTGAATTTTTCTCAACTGCCAATAAAAATTAAATCAGTTGAGAGACATTTTTTCAGCTGTATCAAGATGTATGTGTTTTACGAAAATTAAACGTACATGAAAAGAAAGTCGGAAAAAAAGTTTGTAAAAACTAATTACCCTTCTAACGATGAATTAAGATATTCAACAACAACATCAAAAAGAAAAACAGTCACGTAATTATTGACGCATTCAAAGGGGTCACACGTTTGAAGGATAACACTTAAGAAAGTGAGACATCTAAAAGTGACACATTGAAATGAGACAAGTTTGGAAAAAACACAAATCGCTAGAATAGGGTGGAAAATTTAATGTGAAGAAACTAATGTAAAACAAAATTTAGGCAACGTGTAAGAGACTAAAACCAAAAAAATATAAATATGAAATTTGACTTAGACTCATTAAAATGGGACAAAATCAAAACAGACAAAAGTTGAAAAATTGAAATCACTTAGATAACAATTACATTCGATAATACTTTTTTTCAGTACTTGCTATTTTTTCCAAACACTGTCCATATATGATCGGAAATATGATAGCTTCCTTTTAGCTTTGGTACGCACCTTCGATATTAAAGGTATGCTTTGATTTCTAGTGTTAAACGAATGGTGTAGCGATAAATAAGAATTTACTTCATTTAAATCATTCAATCACTGAAAAGCATCTAGTGGAACTTTCTGCTTTCTCTACATGTTGGTTCTTAATTTTGTTGTATTGACCATTGTCTTAACTTTTGATTGTAAATATTGGAATTTATTTTCCAATGTTGAACTGATGCCATTACAGACATTGTGACAATAGAAAAATAAAGGGTAAGTCAGTTCAGTTACAGTTCCTGATGTTTTCACTCTTACTTTTCTTAACAGATTGTGCATGAACGAATTCTGCGGTGTATTTTTGCGCAATATTCGAATGTCTATTGAGTGTGAAACCTAAGCACTTGTAGGAAGACGGTTGATGTATGGAATAGTTATCGATCACAGTTGACTGTGGTTGTATATTCAGGTTTAGGTAAAGAGAACATCACGAATTCGGTCTTTCCCTTCTTTGGACAACTTTTCTTCATCCATTCACAGATCGCATTTCTAATCTGCGATTCTGAGCTACAAACATAACCAGCCTATCCACCATTAAACTACGATGCTTTTGAGCCGATGTTGTTCTTTTTCTAAGAGAAAGTTTGTTTCTTTTCATAAACGTTTCGAACTCAAAACGAAATTAACTTACAATGCTCAAATTTTGTACTTGATAGAATACCCTTCATACGAAAGTTTCTAGGTTGACTTAACGTTAAATTTCTTCCCATATTCGATCTGATTTCTGTTTTTCATGCCACACTTTAAAGTAAGTTATCTAAAATAATTATTTGAGGGAAGTGATGATTCATACAGAGATCTAAGTGAAGCACACCCACTTATAAGAAAATATAACCCTAAAATAATTATTTGAGGGAAAACAATTATTTTGTTGCAAATATGCAGAGAACAATATTTCAGTAATGATTTATTTTCCTATTTCAAGAATGAATTATTTTTAATCCTGTTGTTTTTGTCGCTTTTTCGTGAAATATATGATTTCAGCAAATGATAGGCAATTTTTTGATGTGACATTAATATTTATTGAGTTATTTCACGTCTGTTAAACGCACTTCTTAATTATATAAAGGCTTACAAAGAAATGTTTCTTAAATATACTTTACAGAATCATATACAAAAATGTGTGTTGAAAATAATGTTCCATGCTCAGTATGCAGCATTGCTTTCAGTTTATGCTTGAAATTTAAGCAACATTTGAAAGTATATGACAATATTTCAAAGATCTGGAGGACGAATGATCATTATCAAAATACGGTTCGGACAAAATTCTCATTTTGTATATATGTTCACCGGTTTAATTATGTACAATCACTGATATGTAAAAAAGAGGTTTTACTTTGTACTTATACATTTGTAAATCGGAAAATAGGATATGTGCTAGTTTGATAGGAATTTTAAAGTTTCCGATCATCAAAAAGTGTATAACAATCTATAAGATGTTGTTGATTATTTGAGTTGTAGCATGCATAATCCAACACTTATGTTCATAATTTTTGTGCTTCATCAATGTAATTAAGCTAAACTTACACTTCCTTAATATCTTTCATTTAATATTTCTATTATAGGATATAAAAACTTCAGTTATGCTTAATTGACCTCTGGAGAAACAAATTAAATAGGTAAATTAATAAGTTTAAAATACCTATAGAAACATGTTGTTGTCACAGCTGAAACTACTGACATCATCTAAGTCATAAAATGCAATTGCATTGCCATATAATATTTTCATTCGTTCAGCATAAGAATAAATTGAACTCGTATAGTCTCAGAAATGACGGATTCTTTCCAAAATTTTGCAATCGCGTTGTACGATGAAATGGTCTCCTCTACACAAAAGGACGAAAACATTATTTTTTCACCAGCTAGTATTTTCATTGCATTATCAATGGCATGTTGCGGTGCAAGAAATAACACTGCAAAACAAATGAAGGAGCTGATGAACTTGCAAGAAGAACCTTATAAGGAGAGACTGCATGAAAAATTTATACAGGTATGCAAGAAAACACTTTTAGCATTGATGGAGTGAAAAATAGTGTTATCTCTGAGTGAATTTAAGGTAAATCTAAAATTTATTAAAATATTTCTTTACACAAACCTTTATAAGGTACTGATAACACAATTTGAATATATTGCCATGTTCAGCAACAAAATTTATTCATTAGCACACATGGATATTCATACAAAATGTAAAAATGTAAAATTTTGGTTCCAGTAAGATTTAGTTGCTGAAGCAATGTTATTTTATTACATCCAAACCCAAATTTCAGGCTAGGATTATGTATCTCCTTTCCTATATCACATTGTCAAAAATATTGGTATTTGTTTCATTGATAATAAAAATAGTATGGTACTTTAGGAGCTGATAGATGCATTTTATTGTGGAAACCCCCATATAACAATCGAAATGGCCAATCGATTGTGGATTGAAATGGAATATCCTATTGAATTTAATTTCCAAGAAATTTTGTTGCAGCAATATAAAGTTGACGCTTTTCCAATTGATATTTTAAATCATTCGGAAGAATCTAGAAAGATGATTAATTCTTGGGTTGAAATGGAAACGAACAACAAAATAACTAACTTTCTTCCGCCTAGCAGTATCACTTCATCAACGAAGCTTCTTATTACAAATGCAATATATTTCAATGGAAGTTGGAAGTCTGAATTTCACAAAAATCAAAGTCTTTCTATGAATTTCTATACATCATTCGTCTACTGTTGATGTGATTGCGATGTTCCAGAAAGACTATTTTGAATATTTTGAAGACCGGAAACATGATTGCAAAATTCTAACTATGCGATACAAAGGCTCAAAGATTGGGATGACTATTATTCTTCCAAATTGGATGGTCTGTCAGATCTAGAAGTTCATATGAATGATTTGCTAAAAGTTATTCGGATGGGACAGTTAGCAGAATTTAAAAAAGTGGAAGTGTACATTCCACGTTTCAAACTTTCAAAAGCTAATGATGTGAGGAAATTTCTTGTCAAATTAGGTATTACAGATTTATTCTCGGAGAGTGTTGCAGATCTCACTGGAATCAGCCAACACAGGAATTGTTACATGCAAAAGGATCTTAATAAAGATCTTATTGGAACGAGTTTACACGATGACTTGTATGTAAGTGATGTGTTTCACAAGGCATTTATTGAAGTTGATGAAGAAGGCCCTAAAGCTGATCAAGATGATTATTATTATGATAATTTTAAGTATCCTTCTGGGTGTTTAGGTATTGTTCTTTCTAGGAAACGTGAACATGTCTATGTGTTCAAAGCTGACCATCCGTTTATATTCTCTATACATGACCTTTCTAAAAATGTTGTTTTATTTTTAGGAAGGTTTTGCAAACCAATATCATTAAAGTAATTTGTGATTTTTTATCAAAATTAGATTAATTTCCAAACGGCATAAATATCAAGATATTAGTCAAAATGGCCAAAATTGTTCATTTGAATTTAAAATTTAAACGCTTAAAGACATTTGATTCCATTGACCGGGAGTGCGGTGCAAAGTTGCATGATATCAACATATTAATCAATTTAATTTAATGTGAATAATTTCCTTTTTGTTTCAGTGATATCAAGGGTTTGATGTGGGTTTCCACACATTTTTTAATAAGTTTTTTTTTACTTATGGCAATTATGTTCATACTTGAATTTTGTTATAAATGATACCTCATTTGTTATTTTTTATACTGAGCTAAGAGTTCCATTTATTTCCATTTAATACTTTTTTGTTCGCACCTGGAAACTTTACCATGTCAAATTCACTTGCTAGGTTTTGCGTTTTGTCTTTCTGTGCTGAACATTTTGTTTTGACTGATGTATTTATTGATGATTTTTCACTTTCTTTTTTTTAATCATGTTACTTTAGTTTTGTAAGATAAGAATCTATATATTAATAGCCGATTCTCTGTTTGTTTGTTTGTGCGTTTGTTTGTTTGTAAGTCACGCAAAATGGTAGATGTGAACTGCGAAAGAGAGTCAGCAATGTAAGATCACACATAAAGTATTTCTCTTCCTGTGCGCGACGTCAGAGTGAAACCATTGTATTGAGACCCTAATCGAATGCGACGTTTAGGGAAAATTATCTCCGTAACCAATAGGGATAACTGACGTTTTTTGGGGTCCCCGAAATTGGCCACAGGGTGACGAAAATATTTGGGCAAAATTTTTTTGGGGAGGGGTCTGTGACGTCATCAAAATCTTTGAACAATGATATCTCTGTAACGGTTGATCGTAGCGGAACGATCCCATACATTTTTTTGATCAGTTTTTCGAGCTCTACAACATGGAAACACTTTCGGTTGCCAATTCCTTAATTTTATTTCGTGAAGTCAACGCATGCTGAACATGGGCGGCGAACGACGCCGCTTTGGCGGCTAGTCTATATATTAATAGCCGATTCTCTGTCTGTCTGTCTGTCTGTCTGTTTGTTTGTTTGTTTGTTTGTAAGTCACGCAAAATGGTAGATTAAGTTGTGAGCGAAATTATTTCTTTTTTTGTGTGCGACGTGAGTTCGAAGCAAATACATTGCAACCCCAATCGAACGTGACTTTTTTTGGCTGATGAACTAATACGAATAACGTTTTGTTTTTATCATTATTGTTAGTTTTATATTCCACGTTGACTTGGCTTTGAAAACAGTACATCAACTAAATACAAAGAAACTAACTGATTAAACATTTTGGACAAAAAGCAGCAGTGGCAAAACGTGGCAGCATATGTTCGGTTTGCCACTGACTCTTGCCTGACTGTCTGAGACGGGTGAACTTTTTTTTTGAGCAATCGAAATGTTTAAAAGACGAAAGGTAAAAAAAGAGTATCATATCAAAACAAAATGTTTTTTTTTTTTGCTTTTCTTTTAATAATTTAATTTCTTCTTTTAATTGTTAAGCGTTCTAATCGAACGTTTTTTTATTCTATTTATTCATTTAGCACGTGCCTTTTTTCTCTCCTCCGTGTGATCTTTTTAAGAAGAGAAACCATTTTCCCCCTTATGTCTGATAGCACCCATGTTAGAGCGCGTAACTTTTTTAAAACAAAAGCTAATAAAAAGTTGAAGTTTTCTCTCTCTACGTTTTGAGTGTATTGTTACACTGATAAAAGATTGGTTTTACCAGAGGTTTTGACTTCGAATCTGCTTCTGGTTGAACACAAAGTTGTACGAGCCGTTCATAAGGAAATTTGACGTTTATTGATACAGTGATACAGAGCAGGTGGACATGGGCGGCAAGTCTATATATTAATAGCCGATTCTCTGTCTGTTTGTTTGTTTGTTTGTTTGTAAGTCACGCAAAATGGCAGATTGAGTTGTGAGCGAAATTATTTATTTTTTTGTGTGCGACGTGAGTTCGAAGCAAATACATTGCAACCCCAATCGAACGTGACTTTTTTTGGATGATGAACTATAGGAATAACGTTTGCTTTTTATTATTATTGTGTTAGTTTTATATTCCACGTTGACTTGGCTTGAAAACAATACATCAACTAAATACAAAGAAACCAACTGATTAAACATTTTGGACAAAAAGCAGCAGTGGCAGAACGTGGCAGCATGTTCGGTTTGCCAGTGTATCCTAACGCTTGCCTGACTGTCTGAGACGGGTGAACTTTTTTTACGAGCAATCAAAATGTTTAAAAACGGATAGGTAAAAAAAGAGTATCATAAAACAAAATGTTTTTTTTTTTTTTTGCTTTTCTTTTAATAATCTAATTTCTTCTTTTAATTGTTAAGCGTTCTGATCGAACGTTTTTTTATTCTATTTATTCATTTAGCACGTGCCTTTTTTCTCTCCTCCCGTGTGAACTTTTGATAGTACCCATGTTAGAGCGCGTAACTTTTTTAAAACAAAAGCTAATACGTTTTGAGTGTATTATTGTACTAATCAACAATTGTTTTAAAAAATAAATAAGTAACACATCATGAAATTTGGGGTTTTTTGGAGCCATTGTTTAAACTGATATTTGATATTTGCTTTCGAATCTGCCTCTGGCTGAACACAAGTTGTACGAGCCGTTTTTCAGGAAATATGAGGTTTATTGGGGTCTCCGGGGTGACACACAGAGCAGGTGCACATGGGCGGCGAGCGACGCCGCCTTGGCGGCTTGTCTATATATTAATAGCCGATTCTCCGTCTGTTTGTTTGTTTGTAAGTCACGCAAAATGGTAGATGTGAACTGCGAAAGAGAGTCAGCAATGTAAGATCACACATAAAGTATTTCTCTTCTTGTGCACGACGTCAGTGTGAAAGAAACCATTGTATTGAGACCCTAATCGAATGCGACGTTTAGGGAAAATTATCTCGATAACCAATAGGGATAACTGACTTTTTTTGGGGTCCCCGATACAGGCGATGGGGTGACGAAAAATATGGGTCTAATGTTTTTGGGGAGGGGTCTGTGACGTCATCAAAATCTTTGAACAATGATATCTTTGTAACGGTTGATCGTAGCGGAACGATCCCATACATTTTTTTGATCAGTTTTTCGAGCTCTACAACATGGAAACACTTTCGGTTGCCAATTCCTTAATTTTATTTTTCGTGAAGTCAACGCATGGTTAACATGGGCGGCGAGCGACGCCGCCTTGGCGGCTAGTTTATTTAAATACCGTATTTTCTGTAATGAGCGCCCGTCCCTAATAAACACCCTCTTCAAGTTGAAAATGTTTATATAAGCGCCCCTGTCTATATTAACCATACTGACGCTTATTTAAAAGAACAATATTTACACGAATGTTTTAGAGCATGGGCATGGGCAGCAACTAGAATTTTGAAGGAAAACAGCAATTATAAAAACGAAAGATTATCTTTTATAAATAAAAAAAGTTATGAAGTTTTACTGCAAAAATTAAGATCTTTTGTTTCTAGGAAGGAAAATATGTGGAAAAAACGTTGCAAAATTTAGACAAATTTGGGTATGACTTGTTGTCGGATAAGATATAAAAAATATTTGTAACAAAATTTTCAATAACATGTTTTGTTTAGCTACTAAAGCATACAAGCTTTCCTACATGACTAAAAATTTATTTGCGTGAAAAAGGACTAATTTCAAAAAATGGTCGGGGAAAAGTGACTAAAATTTCCTTAGGTGACTAAAATTTTCCCCGTCTAAAATTTTCCCCAACTAAATTTTTACCGACATTTTTTCCCTGATAAGGTAGAGTTTCGTCGTCGTCATCGTCGCCGTCATAACTATTCAAGTGCAATGAAGACTGTGCGAATCATAAGCATGACAAAAATGCCGCTAGGTTGCTGTCGTAATCGACTGCATTTTTAGTTATTGAATGGGATATCACAGATTACCATTTCGGGACTGGAGTAGTAATATGTATGTGTACAGTAGGGATGCAAGTGTGTCATTCAATGCGATATTCCTTTTCCATGCTGCCGTACTAAAATAAAAACATATTCGGCCAACTTTTTTTATCTCATTTTCAAACACTACATTCTAAAAATCTTGAACAGAACAAACACAGAACACGGAAGTGTATTATTTCCCCGCATATAAGCCCATGGATGGGCTTTTATCTGAATTATTGCCGATTTTTGAACTTTCAATTTGAAAAACGCTCTCGTATAAAAGCCCATGGGCCTATATTTTGAATGAACGAGACAAATCATTTTTTTAAACAAAAAATGTAAAGTTTGCAAACAATTCAACTCCAGCTCACAACTTCAACTTACTAACAAAACTTTTCAAAGTCACAAAGATGGCGGAGTGAGTTGTGAGGGCCAGGTGTTTTTTGCATGCAATGGAAGGACTTCTTTTTCAATTAGTGAAGTCATTTTTTTTACCGGGAATTTATGACTTTTCTGCCTTTAGAAATGATTTAAATTTCGAGTCTTAATTTCCCGCCTTGATCTTAATTTCTCGGGAAATTACGACTCTTGAAGTCATAATATCCCGGGAAATCAGGACTTTGGAGTCCTAATTTCCCGGAGTCTTAATTTACACTGCTAACCGGAAAACAATAGCCTGATATTATAGACCAGTTACATGATTAAGACCTTTGAGCGTTTTACCTACTTATGACTAATTTAGCTTGGATTTGGTACTGCGCATGCGCGGTTTTACTACATGGCCACCTGATAACCCTGTAAAAGTTACTTGGTGAAGACCTTCATGTGGTTGGCCCAATTATGGCTCATTTCAACGTTTAAGGCGTTTGCTAAATTTGTCCCTGATTTTCACTACATTTTTGTTGGACTACATTTTGTCGTTAAAAATTTACTAGATTTGTCGGAGTTACTACATTTGTCGGTGTAACAACTACAGACCCGTCCTCCAAAACAATTACGCCAAACAATTTCGAGTTCACGAAAAATAAAATTCAGGACATGGCATCGGAAAGTGTACCTATGTTGTAAAGTTTTTAAAACTGATCAAAAAAATATATATGGGATCATTTTGCTATGACCACTTGAGATGATATCGTTGATCAAAGATTTTAATGGCGTCATAGACACCCCTTCCCCCAAAAGCATTAGGCCAAAATCTTTGGTCGTCCCATCGCCTGTATCGTGGATCTCAAAAACGTCAGCTATCCCTATTATTGGTGCCCAAGATATTTCCCCAAAAACGTCGCGTTCGATTGGGGATGCATTGCATTGGTTTCGCACTGGACGAAGAGAAATAATTTCTCTTACAGCTCGCATGTACCATTTTGCGTGGACGGACAAATAAACCAATGAAAACAAACAAACTGACAGCTTTAAACATGTCGTCGCGGTACCGTCGCAGTATCTCAACTTACTGACTAAAAAATATTCATCATAAGATTGCAACTCCATTGTCCAATTCCTTACTCCCTCTTTCATATGTCCATCAGCGTTTGAACTCATGTCACCACAGCACCGAATAATGAACAAATATGCAAAAATTATGGGGCCTGCCCGGGTGTTGGTTATGGGCCTGTCCGGGAGTCGAACCCGGGACCTCTCGCACCCGAAGCGAGAATCATACCACTAGACCAACAGGCCTAGTTTCCTAGATTTCAATATAGTTTTTATTTTAAAATTTACTTTGATGATTATTATGATAGAATTGTATTCATAATTCTGATTACAATTCTGATAGACAATTTTGAATTAATAATTAACAGATTTCATATTATCATATACATATTTGCATATAACAGACTATAACTAATGTCCCTTTATAACAGCTACGCGTATTTACTGACTTACCTTATTATAATTGGTATAACGATTATGGCAATTTTGGGTTATTTCTTTTATTTTCCTTTTTTTATTTCTTCTTTATTGTATGATAAAAAGATAAATACAATGAAAATTAAAACTTGTATGTAGCAGAGGGTAGTTTCGATCTACCGACCTCTGGGTTATGGGCCCAGCACGCTTCCTCTGCGCCACTCTGCTGATTATGTAGTAGAAATTTTCAATATTTATTTTGAGTTTTTATGAGTTACTTTCCAGATCGCCTGCGTTCCTAAGTCAAAATTTTATATCCAAACAATTGTCATATTATCATCACATGATTAGCTTCTGTAAGCAAAACAACTTTCGCGGAAACTACATATACAACTACATACAACTTAAACAAGTGTGATGAGTTTAGAACATATCTCGTTTATTTTTTCAGGACGTAGAAAGCAATGATAGAATATCAAGACGGAACAAGTACTGATAATCTTCTGGATCCACCATCAACCTACACCGAAGATGGAGAAAGCCAAAATCGACAACAATCTAAGTGCACAGATTTCGCAAAGTGGGTGTATGATCTTTGTTGCAATGCCATCACTGAAACAACATCTGTTAACCAGAACATAATATCATTTTTCTGGGTAGCGTTTGTGTTCTTCATTGGTTTAATCGTAGTGGTGGCCCAGTATACAGATGATTTACCAAGCTTTACTTTCTGCAAAACATATGAAATGTTGACTGCTTTTATAACACTTGGGATTATTGGTATGTCTTGTGCTATTGGTTTTCGTAATAACCCTAGAGTTTGTTATCACACTGCAGCTGGAGAAGATGATAATGAACACCATGATGATGATCATGACAATGGAATACAGTCAAAATATCTGATCGGGAATGCTTATGTTTTTGCAGCTGGAAATATATCATTGGACATGTTCTCAATTGCTTCTGTATTCCATTGTGGACTTAATGTTAATAATACTAAGAATTGTTATGTTGCTATATCAATATTTCACAGCTTTCGTGTTGTATTCACTTCTTTGCAGTTGATATTTTTGCAAGTATTTACCAGTATTAAAGTTAAAAAACGATATCTTTTCCCATTTAAGATACTTGTTTCACATGTTATCGCGACCAATGCACTTATATGGTTTACATTCTTGTGTTTGGAAACGGGAATATTAAATGGTGATTCAGATGGAAATGATAGTGAATACACTCTCAACTGTACTAACACCCCCAATGATGATGTATACAAGACAGCACAGCATGCTGATGAAAAGTTACAGCCTTTTATCTTGGAATTCAGTCTCCTTGCAGCCTCATTACTGTATGCAATTTGCCCTATCAAATCAAACACGCAAGTCAGTCCTCCTACCAGCAGAAAAACCTACTATTATAAATCGATAGAAACTGTGACGAAAGATGATTCTAAGGCATACAAGTCAGACCCCGGCTTATTGATTGGAATTTTGGCTGCTTTAATCTTAATACTCTCATCTTGGAGCTTGGATGATGTTAACCACTATATTGAGGATTTGCGGTTCAACTATAGTGTGCAAATACTAACACACATTACCATCATTGGCATTGCAAGTTGGGCCTATTATGAATTGAGAAAATTTCACAAAAAAAAGGCACAAAACAAACGAAAATACCAAACGGATGACTACCTACTTTTATTTACGGGGACATGTAGTGCTCTCCCATTCATGTTTACCATTTTCTTTTCTGTTTGCCACCATATTGATAATACCTCTCCAGATTTCCCTAAGGATCTGGTAAGCCATGAATCTGAAATTCGTACCTGGATGGGTTTGGTCTGTGTTTTTACAGTGACATCTGTTCTTTTCCAAACATTATTTTTGTTGGAGGCACATTCTTATGATAGAGCTCTGGTTCCTGACAATAATGATGCGTCAGAATATGGAAAGTTACGCTCAGCTGCACGCATTGGACAGCTATTTCTACTTCTTCTGGTGCTTAACTTTGGCTTTTGGGTGACAAATTCATTTTTTGAACTTCATAATGATTTGGCACGAACATATCCCATTGCTAGACTGTACTGGAAACAGAAAACTTGGGGATTTATAACAAAATTACTTTATCCCATCTTGATTTTTTTTCGATTTCATTCAGTTGCAGTGATTGCCCATATATGGTTGGATTTCCGTGTTAAGAAGAAAACCAATTAGCCGTAGATTTGGTTTTTACTGATTTACAGTCAAACCTATAATAATAGAACCACCACAATTCGAACTCCGTTTAATTCGAACAAATTTTGTATATAACCTCTTTTATAATGCACCTCCATAAATTTCCATAAATCAAATGCTATTTTCAATCCTGTGGGTGTTCAGATTAGTGAGACTTTACTGTCTCTACTGCAGTTTAAATTACAGTATATATAATGTTTCGATACCACTGTTGTTTTCTCAAATTATTTTTTTATCTATTTGTAACAATTTTTATAATCATTTCTAAAGAAATTATTATACAGAAATTTTATAAAGACACCATTTGCATTTTGTACAAATTTCGGTGACTCATCTCATTGAATTTTGATACTTTAACAATCTGGAAATGTGTTTTGACACCACTGAAAGGTGAAAGAAGGAATACATTATTTTCTCGGTCATTTACAAAAGATGTATTGACCATTGGATTACTTTGTCATGAAAGAGGTCATAATAATTCAAAATATGCCCCAAGTCCCAAGGAAGGGTTGCTCAAGAAATGTCACTTTGAAGAAATGAGTTACGATGATTATATACTTGTATACGTTGTAACGTTAATTTTTATTCAATTTTATTCAATCTGATCTTTTTATATGTTATATTATATTGTTGTTTAATGTTTATGCAAATTCTTTATTTATCATTTCTTTTTGTTTTTGAACTGTGTGTTGCTAAGAGATTGGTTCTCCTAGAAATCCATATGGCAAATAAACTTCGAATAACAAAGTGGTATCAGTTACAATCATGTCACTTTATCCCAGTCGACAAAATTGTTTTATAATCGTTGCGACGAAGTAGAAACTTTTCTGTTGAGAGGTTTAACAAACCAAACAAATGTTTGCAACCCTTTTCTCGATCTCTGAGATCATGATTAGGTTATTATTGTGGAAGAATTCTTTTCCCTATCAAGTTAATGCTGTTTTCTATTCTTTGCCACCATTGATGTGTCTGTCATTGTTTGGGCGAAATTTTTATTACTGTAAATACCACACATTACCATATTTTTTCAGATTTGAGATTTTTACAATATCGAAAATTTTATGCTGTTATAATGTAAAATCCAAGTATAATATCTTACAAATTTTACTGTGTTGCATTGATGCCCGCCCCTGATAACTTAAAAAAGAAAAAAGGCAAGGGAATACCAAAGTGTAGAGGTGGAGTCAAAATTTGTTGAGGAGAGTTTAGTCATGGAAAGGGTAGCCCCAAGTATGGGTTAGCCTCTGCGAGTGAAATATTTTGTATATAGTTATTGTTGCGTTATGATTTATTTATTTAAAGTATAAACAAATCACGTAAAGTCATAAATCTCATGACTGGAGTAAGCTGGCCAAAATAAATCGTTCGTTTGTAAATAAAGTTCATTACTTTTAAATGCTTGTAACTTTTTTTAAGCCAATTGACGAAAAATTCTGAAATCACAATAGATACAGTCGACTCTCAATATCTCGATATCACAAGGGACCAGAAGAAAAGTTCGAGATGATCGAGAAAAGGTGTGGGAAGTTTTTTTCGCTTAGATTTTGTGCCATTTTTTTTCCAGCGTGGTCAATAATTTGTTTTCATTCTTAACCCAGGTTGATATTGTGTTCTTTGGGACGCCATACTGTTGGGTTAACTCTTTTTTAGACATCCTTTTCTGCAAGTCTTTTGAAACCATTTTGAAATCGCTTCGTGTTTCTGCCTGTCTTTCAATGCTTTATACTTTTTTACAACAGATTTGTTTGTAAATCTTTGCTTAATGAGCTTCAAGTTTTTGCCTTTACTAGAGATAATCAATTTAATTTTTCAAAAAAACTAGATTCGTGTTTTTTTCGAAAATTCGAATTCTGAAAGTTTTTGGGAAAGTTCGAGATAACGAGAGAAAATC
The DNA here is from genome assembly GCA_027922465.2 of Turritopsis dohrnii. Lineage (NCBI taxonomy): Eukaryota > Metazoa > Cnidaria > Hydrozoa > Anthoathecata > Oceaniidae > Turritopsis > Turritopsis dohrnii. The sequence goes on along the minus strand of BQMF02000652.1, from coordinate 81,533 downwards.
AGTCAGGGGATCGAAAATATTGTTCGAGATACCAAAAAGTTCGAGATATCGAGAGGATTTTGGCCCAAATAAGTGCGTAGTGTCCAAGGGACCGGGAAAAAAGTTCGAGATATCGAGTATTCGAGATACCGAGAGTCGACTGTATACTCAATGAACGAGAAAACCAAAAACTAGAATATGTGCGTAATATTTAGAACAGCGTAACAGAAGTATGTATTGAAACATGAACGCATAAAAAATGATAGAATTAAACTCCCTGGAAAGGTTTATAAAAAGCTCGTAGTTGGTATGGTATAGAAAAGAGAATAGAATAAAGCATGGAGGTATAAAACAGAAGGAGAACGAACTCAAAATCTGCTATTGTACTATCCGTGATGCGCTACATTGTTTAAGTCCTCAGTGTGTAATAACATATAATTGCTATCATCTTGCATAATTTTTATAATTTTGGCGTTCTTGCGTGAAAATTTCGTTCATATCAATTCTCCAATGTGATTAAAGATCGTTAAAGTTCTTAGCATGCAAAATCTGTAGGAATTGGGAGAATTATGCAAAAACGTCACAAATATGCAACGAAAACATTGCAACTTTAGGTCTATATATCTCGTGATCCCCTCAAGCAGTTTCGCTGAGCTTCAGTTTTTGAAGAGAGAATAATCCTAAGTTTTTGCACGTACCGCGGCACTATCGAGGCGCATTTAAGTCAGAAGATATGTAGATTGGAACTTATACATGAATTACGCGATATCTTCAACTCTGTATAAAAACATAGATTTTCATTTGTTTCTCAAGGAAGCTTTAGGTTTAATAATCTGCTTGTCACTATGCAGCAAGTTGATCCGTTGTTATAATGGATGATATTTGGTTTTTAAATTGTCGTTAATTTTTAAAAAAGTATTCGTTTCACCGACAACCAGCCGAAAGCGCATCACGGATGACATCAAAGTGATACCGCAATGAATAGAATTAGTCATTATCTGAATAATAGAGAAATAAGAGTTCGTTCTCCTTCTGTTTTATACCTCCATGAATAAAGGAAATATAAGGAAAGTTTGATGAAGTAAGTACTGATTTGTTGCTTGTTTTATAGTTGTACTTACTAATTACTTTTGATTTCGAACTTGTATTTGCTATACATTTCTTATCGAAAAAATAAGAGTTCAAACTAATTATTTTCTACCTCACATTGTTCAAAACGAAAATAACAACAGCCTTATTTTCAAGACATGGGGAGTTAATCAGGAAAACAAAACAAAATTTGTAGTGGATATGCATGTTTAGTTTCATACGTATATACTGTTCATATATTTCCAAAAATTATATAAATATAGTTCATCAGGACCATATGAAACCATTTAAAGCACTACCAAAGACGAATAGTAACTGAAAGAACATGGCTTTCCATCGGTGTAAAAATATTTTAAAATTCGGTATATTCATTCAAAAAAAACAGCTTTAAAACACACTGTATATAAAGTTCATTACTTTTAAATGCTGCTTCACCTCGATCTTGCCTGATATTTATCGGGAAAACCCAAAAGTTTTGATGTACAAGTTTATCTCAACCTCTCAATACCTTTTACGTGCAATTGTGACATTGTAGTTGCATTTGATCTACCATAATTTAGGAATGATCTCTTGCGAATATACATATTTGATTGTTATGCCGACTCTAGGATAAAAAACTTCTGGATATCCCGGGCCGAAATGGATTGACCTTGTCTATTATTTCAGAAGAAGCGGTATAGATAGGTATAATAATATGTGTGTCTTCGACATTCAAAAATCTGCTGCAACTGCTCATATTTTCAGGGAAGGGTGGGCGGAAGAATTGAAGAGCAAAAATGAGTGGGAACACTGTATTCAAGCATGCGCAATTTCCCTCGATAACTCCGAAAATAAGTCATATATGATGTTTCTTTTGGTACAACAATAAACTATAAATCTCTGAGGTAAATATTGAGTTGAAACCATCTTCGCACGAACCCTGCTAAAGGGGTGTTGATGTGAGAAAGGGCAATCCAGCAAAACCGACTGGTTCCGTATAAATGCCGAACTTGACACTCTTAACAAAGCTGGCCCAACTAACATAGAGATCACTTTGTTCAGCCGCGATCCCGGCCAAAAGAAACCCCGTTACATGATCAGCGAAAGGAATAACTGAGCTGAAAAATCAATGTGACAGCTACAGGATTTCAGTTTTGTTAGGTGACCTCATATGAACAGCTCCTATGCGTTTTGCTATTGCCTGTACCTTCCTTTTCATTAGATAAAAAGTTCCAGTTTTAAAATATGCCCATCAAAATTCAACAACACCATAGAGCGGAAATGAATTATTTTTAGCAAAACTGGAGAATGTTAGATTAATCCTTTAAATGATTAAAGATAATGAACTATCATAAGAAAAAATTGTGTCAGCAGTTTTCTTGTGAGATAATCTCCACGAGGGAGCCAATCATTTTATACTTTGTTTGAGCACATTGTTGATAATAAACAGCTGCTCGTTCCCAGACAATTCTCAATTGTTCTATTTCTACTGACATCAGCATATAACATCTCAACTCAGCTCTACATATAACAGTTCATTAGTAAGTAAGTACACTGGGAGTTTCTAGTCCTTCGGCTTCAATGGTTTGCTATTACATATCTCTAGCTATTCTGCCCACCGACTTGCAACTAGCTTACCACAAGACATATGTATAGCATTGCTCTAACTTGCACGAAGGCCAGTAGTATGCAGTCAGTCGATGGAATGTCATCTAGGCAGTGCATCAGAGTGGAGTATCGAGATAAATAACGTCCTGGTTGATTTCCCCTAATCCCAATAATTTATTTTCCGTCTTTTCTTAAGATCACTTTCATTTAAACATTATGTTTTGAAAATCAGAATGAAAACAAACTTTTTATGGAAGCGAGAATTCAGAACTCAAAGTAATGAAGACTATCACAAAGGGGAAGTTTTTACCAACTTATGCCAGCTTATCTTGGATTACAATGATTAGATATTTTCCATTGACGTAAACAGAACCAAAGGGTGTTTCTATCAACGTTCTGAATCAAAGTGGAGATGGCGATATTTATAAGGAAGTAAATTCAATCATTTTAAACAAGAGGAATTGGCTATTATTTCATAAACAGGAAAAGACTTGTTCAGTCTCACTCCAATGAAAATACACTCGATTTGAAGTGTTTATAATATGATCTTACGTAAAATAGAATGTTTTCCATAAGATTGGGAAGAGAGCATTGTTTGTTTGCTATTAGTCAAACGACTGCCATACTTTTCGTCATACCGAAGGCTTTGTATGTCCTGGAGGTAAAATAAACCCACACATGTTTGTCTAGTCCTTCAAACAATGAAATCAGTGGCGGGTCTAGAAGGTAAGTCGCAACTTGTGTAGAAGATTATTAACATAATTTGTGAATTCAATTTATATTACCAATGCGATTATTTGAACGCCTTTCTTTTATGGTTAAATTGCTATAACATTCTTCTACACAAATTGTGACTTACCTCTAGATCCTCCACTGTTGATACTGTTAACTGCGTTGCCTTTGAAGTTCCCCGAAACAAGAGGCTACCAGTTTAATAAAATTACATGTATTCCAACAAAAAGTTGTTCCACCAGAGTCGTTTTTGGCGAGAATAAGAAATTTAAGTAATTTTGAAGCTACGAGAGGTGTGAATAAAAGCATATTTTCAATCACCTGCTTATATTATAGCTATAGCATGTCTGGTCTGTATTGCACAGATAGAACTTCTCCTTTTCGTGATTGCTGATATACTATTAATATCTTCTACTTTCGTTTACCTTATGAATCAATCTGTCGGTTTCTCTGTGAACACTTGATTGCTTTAAGAAAAACAAACACAAAGATTTAAATGCCAAAACAATTTTTCCAAATATTTGCACAAAAGGGATTTCTATTGTTTTTGCAACGATGTCGAAACACACCCTTCTTTTAACGTGACGTCATGGCATGATGAAGAAACTTGTTTTCTTTGTTCAAAGTCTGATCTATTGTCAACAACAACCATGATAAAATCGGACATGACAACATCAACCGTGGCTTAACTAAGAATTAGCCGTAAAATTGATAAAAGAATGCTTGGTGTTCTGTCGAGGTCTGGATTGGTCCTAACAATTTTTGAATTTTGTGTGTCAATTTTTCCTCCCTTGTTTCCACGGCGTTCAAACAGAGCGGGCATCGGTTACTACCATGTTTCAGCCACGGATAAATACAGTTTTTATGATAGCCATGGTCACACTCCAGCACTAGAATACTGCTCTTTTTATCTATATCTGTTAAACAGATAGGGCACGATTTGTTTTTGGAAGCAGATACTTTATCTAGTTTAGCATGATGCACAAATATGTATTCCTTTGTATTCTGCTGCAGGAAAAGGTTCGATAATCGTTTCATAAGAATTCGTTTCTTTGTCCCCTCTTCAATGAAAACACCATCGATACTGTAAGTCTCTTTTATAACACATATGTAACGAATAACGCACCAAATGAAGACGAACAGCGAGAAACCCAATAAGCCAACCATTAATATGAACCATTTATCAGCCATTTCTTTTCACGCCGCTAAACGTTATGTCAATATATTTATTCTGAAAGAGAATGAAACCAAAATATCAGAATTTAAATCCAGCTATACAAACATCATCATATATATATATATCATATATATATCATATATATATATATACATATTTATTTATTTGGTAACCCAGCAATATCGATGCAACAAATTTCTCAGAACGCACATGTTTTATGGTCAGAGGTTTCTTTTTGAGCTTTCCTTTCCGCATTCCAAACCATACACCCCCGATGTGTGAAATTTTCCGGTTTCCATTTTTCACTATATACATGATCTCAAGATTTGTCGTAGTACCTTGAGACAAATAATTTGATTGAATTGCAATTCCCCCATAAATGAACATTTCCAACTGACCCTTTCAAGGTTCAGAAAAACGCTTGAAAGCTATGATTAAGGTGTGGAAAACATTTTTAAAGGTTTTATACACGCCTTCGGACGGAATTTGTGGGTTTTTCATAGAAACAGAAACTAGCTTGTTTGTTATTGTTTTTGCTGAAGGGTCAATCAAGAAATTGCGCAAATAAAACACGGGTTATCGGTATCGTCGATCATAAAAGAAACTTTCAAATGAAATGAGAGCTAATATATTTTCCTGTTATTTCTGAAAACAATCGCAAGTCGTGGAGCACGTATGGTTAGCTGCACACTATGACGCGTTTAAATTGCCTTGTTTTTCAACAATGAGTGGCGTCAGTTTTGTCGCAGGTTTAATCCTTACTTGACGACATTGATGAGAGAAATGAATGAAGAATGTTTGATATCATGATTGCATCCAAGATTTTCTTTAAGCAAATAAACATGTCTTTTCAACAACATCCTTGTGTCTTTCGAAGTGTCAAGATATCAAGCGCATGTTGTTTTATTGTTGTCATGAAGTTTGTAGATAACATATCAAAATTTGTTTTGAATTTATTTGCTGGTGGTTATAACACTACTCATTACATGTTAAGACAAGAACTTTCTTAGGACAGCTTTATACGGTCGCATTTTCGCCGTGTCGAATTACATTATTTTCATTCGGGTAAAATTCGAGAAAAATTGCGAACTTCGCTTTATACAAGAAAGTAAGTAGGTAAATGGGAGTTTTTAGTCCTTGAGCCTCCATCTGTAACGGTTGGCTCCTCCGCCCGCCGACTTGCAACTAGTAGTTGACTTATCGCAAGAGGTACAGCATTGCTCTAACTTGTGTGCAGTGTGCCACTATACAAGGTTTGTTGCTGAATATCAAATTCGACATATGGCTTTAGACAGCCACATAAAGATTGCACCAATTTATTGCCATGCTGATGTTTACCTATTTAAGGCGTGTGTGTGTATCTGTTCTAACATTTAAATTTGATCATGCAGTATTTAACGGCTGTGGTCATACTTACTGAAAGTTGTCATCCTCACATAACAACCATACTCTGTTTCAGTTGAAATAGATGACTTGAAATAGAAACAAGGAAGAAACTTGGTAGTTTCACATCATACCTGTCACAAACAGTTTCTGACAACAGTGAACATAAACCCGACAAGGCAATTGACATGTTTTTATCTCATGACATCATCTCCATTCAAATATTAAAATTCTCTATAGTTCCCAACGAGCAAAATCGCCAAAATATCGTTGCGATGAAGAGCCTTTTTATTGAAACAGTGTGAATATTTCTATAGAAATGCACTCCTTCGTAATAGTTTTTAAGTTTGCCTACTAGGTTAATATTACATATTGCATGCACGTGCCGCAACATCCGTTAAAACTTTTTGTCAAAATATGAGTTCGTTGTTTAATTGGTTTTAATCAGGCCACACAGTATACCTTATTACACGAAATTGGCGTGGGAATTAATTAACGCGGACTTTTAAAATCCGCGTTAATTTAAACCGTGTTAATTTGTACTCCGCGTAATTTAATCGCCCATTAATTAATGTATCGTGTGAAATATAATCCCTCGTTATTTTGTCATATTTTTCAATTATTGAAAGCAAATTATTGAAATGCAGTAAAAACGACAGGTTTTCTACTTTTTATGACAGTAATTTAACCGAATAAAAACGTATATAGAAAATGTAGAAATACAAACATCGCGAGTCCCTCGCACAGTCGTAGAGCAGACATTCCAATGCACACTGTTTTTATATAGTTTTCTTTCTTGTGTTATATGATGTAGGTAATATATTACGACTTTGGTAACTCTGTAGACATTGAATCTTTTGATTTCCTTTCGGTATTCGAAAATACACCTTCCAAATCATTTAAAATAAACTACAAGAATCAAAATCTGCGTTAATTTAATACCAATTAAAAATTACAGTCCTTGAACCGTGTTAATTAAAACACACTTTTAGAAAGTCTTTTCGTCCATCTGCGGTAATTTATAACCGCGCTAATTTATGGGGAATTTAATAGTCCGCCTGTTAATTTCGTGTAATAAGGTAAAATTAATATGTCAGTTCTACTAAAGTGATAAAATTTACAATGATAATTCGTAAAACAATTGCATACATAAAAACGTGAAAAAAACTTGATAACGAGACTCCAACGTAATGTTTAACCAGAAATTCCAGAAATATTTTTCACCGATTATAAACAAATATTACATATCACGCTTGTCTATAGACTTACACAAGGTACAAGATCAGTTATTACAAGTTTAAAGCAAAGATGAATATATTGATCTAGTTACAGTAGGTCCAATATTATTCATCTTGTAAAAGTTGGTCAAAGAAGGTTAAAGGAAAGATGAATTTATTGATCTCGTTACAGTCCAATATTATTCATCTTGTAAGAGTTGGTCAAAGGCCAAAATTGATCAAAATTTATCGCATTCCGTATTACACATCTACTATCTAAGTTATAGTCTTTCCATGCAGCAAGTAAAAATGGACTGCAGAGTAAGCCATCTCAATAATTTGGTCGTAAACAATAACTTTTACATATAATACAGGTTTTTTGAAAGTGCTTTACCTAAAATATAGCAAATTTTCTTGGCCCTAATCTAGTCAGCCCCTTTCGCCCAAACAAAATTCTGCTCCGCAGACCCTGGTGAAGTTTCTGTTAGCGCAACTACTTTGTTAGGCATAAGCGATTGTTAAGATTCTTCGTCACGTGTATTTGAGAGTTTCGTAGGTTTGTCACGCCAGAACAAACCTTTGACGTGTGTCATCATTACAAAATATATGAAATAACTTACTTCAATATTTACTTAAGTAATTTTTATCGTTCTTTGTTTTACCAAAAGTATTGAGGAAATGTTATGTAGAAATGGTTTCTAAAGCGTCATCGATGGATACCAACTACCGAAAAACACCACGCTATTTGATCACCTCCAAAATATTTCGCTTATGGTTCGACCTTACAGCAAATTAAATCGGGAAAATAAATCGGAAATATTGTTAATAAAAATTTTGCTAGTTTACAACTAAAGATTAAAACTTAAAAGTTGTAATCAAATAAACATACCCTTATTTTACCAGTAAAATCAAACTTGTTCACTTGTTCATTTATTTTGCTCCTGTTTGGTCTTGGATTTCTGCGTAGCCCCTCGTGTCGTTTTTTCCCCTTCGCTTTCACTATCCGAAATAGTGTGAAACGCGGAACTTGTCAAAGTGCCAATGTAGCGTAATAAAAACTTTTGTCATGCGAAAACATCTTTGATGAGCACATAAAAGCTTTTTTTTAAATAGCAGCTGATCAATAAATGCTGCAGAAACCTTTGCAACTGTAAGGGCATTTCATTAATTTCGAAATGCCTCAGCTTATTCTTGTATTGTTCTCTTATCTTTTGCTAAATTTCAGGCTAATCTTCTTAAACAGTACCTCTTATAAAAAAAGCGTACAAAGCATCCTAAGAATCATACATATATTTGATCGTTACCATTCTTGTGAACCTTCTAGGCTGAAGATGTTGATACTGGCTACTAAAACTTTCTGATGAGTTTATCCCGAGTTCATAGCAGCTTAACGAGTTTATAACGAATTACCGGCTGGTGGCTTAGACGATAGAGTGGGATCCAACAACCGATAAACATACCAGTGGCTACAATAGTATGAATTAGTCAACTTTGCATAGCTTAGCCATATGGGTATGGTCTATTTTATAAGCTGTGTCACGGCTGAAAAAAATGCATAGCTTATGAAATGGACCTAAACGTCTCAATAGATTAACCAATAGAATGGTTGTTACTATCCTGTACCTTCCGTACGCTAAATAACGAAAATTTTTCTCAGAAGCCTAATGGAGAACGGTTCTACAGTGTAAAATACGGACATCTATATCAAGTCGATTTTTTTTTTAGTTTATGATGAATACATAAAGAAATGAAATTCTGCCGCTTTTCTTCAAGATACATATTCTATCAGAACTGAAGCGGGCCATCCTGTAACCTCGTTCCCGGGCAGGTCAGTTCTGACTTCAGATTGGTAGCATAACATAGTTTAAAGGAATTTATTTTGCAAACCGTTAATTTCATACATATGAGTTGTTTTGTTAAAAAAATGAACCAATTAGTAATTATACTAACAGGCCCTAATTAGTCATAACGTGAATATTTAATGGCATGTTTCCAAAACATTTAAGTTAGTGTGCCAGGATAATTAAGTTATAATATCATGAGACTAATTTATAAATTACACCTTTGGTTCTTAATCAATATTTTCTTCATCATGCCTAGTTAAGACATTAGGAAAATTAGTGATAAAATGCTGACGTTGTATAAAGTAAAACCACCAGTAGTATCTCCGAAATATCTCGGTAAATTATACGCAAATAAACAATTTTCGTTGGATGGTAAAAGATCTTTTATGCCAGGGGAGCCTTAAAATTGCATTGCTGCAAACCATAGAAATACGAAAAGTATTTCTAAGTATTTCTAAGTATTCCTTTGCTGCAACTTACATGAACAGGTTGGGAACGAGGTTGGGGTAGGAGTTTAGCTGTACGTTGTATACATGAAAGGAACACTTGATTGAGAAATTTGAAAACACAGCGACATTAGGGAGATTCGTAAACTCGACGAGCCTGTTACACGAAAAAATTAATTACTTGTGAGAATTTTTTTTGAAACTGTTCCATTAAAACGGTACTTCAGAGATTTAAAGCCTTTTGTTTTATCAAAAGAAACATCATTACTTTGCACGCTTATTTCAAGTGTTCATGTGAAGTTTTAGGGAAAAATTTACGAACAACTCTACTAAGTTGTATGCAATTCCCTACAAATCTATAGAAAAATAGTTTCGTGTAAACGAAACATGATTTTTCCGAATCCTCTGCTAATAGGAACGAATGTTGAAATGAACCGTGGAGACGACTTTGCGAAGTGTTTCGAAAAGTCAATCAATCACCCTTTCGTGGTGTTTTTGCACAAACAGTGCCTCACTTCCATTGTGTAATACCATTGTATAGGTATTTTTAACTTGCTTTTTTGTTATGGTTTACATGTGGTTTGTCGAGGTCACAAAATTACTAGATTACATCTATCACTTCACTGGATGTACTTACAATATCAGGGCCGTCGAATTTTGTGAAAATAAATGTTTTCGCTTGGAGGCGGCATCGAATTGAAAATGTAAAATCAATTTTGAATGCGATAGCAACATCATCGTTGATGCTACGACCGCAGGAGGAGTGTTCCGGGGGAAAATTTCAACTCGAGGCGAGTTGAGAGTTAATAAAGAGGAATTTTATAAAACTGTACCCATACACGTTATTTATTTAACCTTAGATCTGCCTCCTTCCATGTTATTTACCTTAGCTTGGATCTGCCTCTAACAACGATGACGTCTGATGCGATGTGTTGTCCAGCTTCAAATTTCATTTTCGTAAACTTTATTATAAGAATTATAGCTTTTTATATGGATACTTCATTGAACTGCATTGTGAAAAAATTTCAAAGAATTCGCGTCAATTGTTTCACCATAGAACCACAAGAAATTGATTGGTTGGGAGAATTTTTTGGTGGCGCAAAGTCGATTTTATTGAGCTTTCCTATGAATGCTTTTGGCGGATTTTAATTTTTAATTTCGGAGTCTAACGAACAGTAGGAAACCGTTTTTCCAATTATCTTAAGAGTTTCCGTTTTTCCAATTATCTCAAGAGTTTCCGTTTTTCCAAGTATCTCAAGAGTTTATCACACACATAACAGGTGATGAAAGTAAAAAAATAACATGCGCCGTCAGATTTTCACAAAATCTGAAAGGATTTAAAACCAGCTTTTCCTCTCATAGCAATTATCGAATCACAGACCGAAAAACAACGCTCCACACTTGTCCAAAATTAAAATCAAAAAATCAAAACAGAAATTTATTACTTACGAATGATAGCTTTGCACGAAACGAAACGCAATCATGAGAAAAGGAACAATTTATTCTCCCATTTTGTGTTTGCATAACACTAGACAATAAGGAATGATTAGAAGGTTAGATAGCCAATTAAAAAGTTAATTATCTTTGTGGATATCCACACAGTGAATGCAATCAATGTTATAATTTTGTTAAAAAATCTTCGACACGAAAAACCAGCATTATTTTCAAAACATTCTTTCTGCAGTAAATTAGGATGTTATTTTTGAGATTCTTTTTTATCACACACAACATGTTATTAATCCTTTGATGAATGACGAAGGTCTCCTCGCTTTGAACTTAGCTTTGATAAAAAAAACCATACATACACGTGAAAAAGTACAAGTGTAGGCTTAGAATCACATTTTTATAGGAACAGTAAAAAATTAAAAATTTAAATTTCTCCATAAGAGAGCAACCTACTTTTCACAGAATCCTGGATGCGAGAGGTTGTATTATTGGGATGAAAATGTTTCGAAATTCGAATCATCTCCATCGTCGTGACAACGACATCACAGGAATTCAACAAGTTTCAGTGATTCAAAAAGCGAAAAAGTGTTCAATACTATACAATATGATTAAATTTGGTGATGATTTTGTTGTTCGATATGAAAAGAGGATACTCTGAATGCGGGCCACAGTGGAGTATCAGATATGAAGTGACAACCACCCTTCGGGAAGATATCCAGCGCTCGCTATATCCATCGCACACGCTCTTCTTGTGTGTTGTTACAATATTTATAAAAGAAAAGCGCGCCTTTCTTATATTACAGACTGGAAGTTATAAATATTGAAATGGCGCCTTGTGTTAGTTTGTTGCATTATGCATTATGGAATGGAGCTAAAGCTCGCTTTTGGAAAGACGACTTCAGCTGGTACACGCAGATTTGCTATGATACAATTAACAATGAATCTGGTATGTATTGTTAATATTTCGACTTCATGCACATTTTAGAAGTTTTCAAATAGAAAAAGGATAGTTGTCATCTTTCCATTACAGGAAAATTGCTGCACTAGTGTAACAATATGATATTTTCTTCAGCTAAAAAAGAGAAACGCATTCATTGATTGTGCCTGTTATGTGATCAACAGAGTGTTCAGTCTTCGGTAGCTACTTAGCTATTGTTATTTCTCCTTGTGGGGCTACAGGGCAGGTTGAAAATGATATGGTAACAACAAATGTTTGAATATTGCCTCACAAATCATATTTTAATGAAGCAATCTTCTTGATCTTGATGGATGGGCCGCCTTAGCAGAGAAAAACAACAACAACAGCTCCAGACTGTGAACCTCCTTACTAACTAATAAATGTTTATAAATAACGGCACCTATTTGAGTTTAACAAAAATGATTTGAGTTGGGTAAACTATATCCCTTTTTCTGTGTGTGTGTGTATGCTGCTGTTCTCCCCTTTGATTCTATGATAGCTTTATGAGTCTGACAAGATTATTAAAATTATATTCCTTGTCTGTAACAATCAGCCTTATGAACAATCATAAGGAGGAGGACATAATACGAACTTAGTAAATGCCGTAAACTTTGAAGATATTTAATACAATATTCCGCCAAACAATGTGGATTGAATATTTTGGCAGTCTTCGTATATAACATCTGAATAATCAGAATTGTATATTTATGATAATAAGGACCAGATCAAAATTCTTCCCCATACTCTGAATATTTCCATTATGAAAGCAGCAAGTTCAGTTTCATTTGTTTTCTTAAAGAAAGCGTTGACCAAACTAGTCATTAGCAGTAAGCGCTGCATAACAGTAAGAGTAGCAGTAGCAGATTATCAAGTTATATTTGTATATATATATGAAAAAAACTTCCCAAATATCTCATGCTTTTTAAGTTTTTAAGTCAAGTATGAAATATATATATAATATTATATTTTCTCATTTTATTCATTCAGAAATTTCGACAATAAAACTGCAGGTGTTTTACCTTGAACGAAAATTTCATTACTGTAATTTCAAAATTATGAGAATTAATAATGGTGCTTTTAAAGGAGAATTAAGCTCAAAACTTTTTTCTTGCAAAATACTTTCTATGATTCTACCTCATAAAAATCCTAAACATTGTCCAAAAAGCATTTTTTTAAGTCCTCCTTTTAAGCTTAAAAGTTAATAACCGTAATCACCATATTAAACAACAATGACAACTACAATGGAGATAAATGATGTATAATGCTCAACTTATTTGTGGCACTCCCTTTCTATTGTGTAAAAGAATTCTTGAAAATAACGAATGAATCATCACCTTGGATCTCATACATTATTTCATCATTCCTTTGTTCGACTATATGGTTTTTCATCGTTATGCTTTTGTTGTTGTTCAACATATCATTTGATAATGTTGTGAATTCTTTACTACACTTGCATGCTGCTGAAGCCATTAAATATAAACACAACACGTACAGGAACACCAATGCAAGTTCTCAAGTCTACTTGAGTCTAGTTCACTGTCATTACCATCTTCTTCACTAGATATTTCTGAATTTTCCTTTTTGTCCATTTCCACCTTCTTATATTCAAGTTCGTTATTGTGGCACCCCTTAGTTCCCTTAGCTGATATATTCACATTTTGCTAAGTGAATTCTAAATTTTGCGAGGAAAAAGTGTCGAAGTTTGGTCAAATTGCGAAGCAAAAAAGATACAGGGCTTGACAAATCCTTTTTACAAGATAGTTCATGAATGTACATAATCATTTTTTGCGTTGTACGTGGTTTCGAAGATGTCAAACAAAGTCTAAGGATGTAGATATACGTGTATACCAAGGCATCAGGGTTGTATTATTGTTCTGAGGTTGTATTATTATTTCGATTGTGAAATGGCATGTGTTACGTTTTCGTTGAGACAGACGTTTTGCATTAGGAAACATACATAAATTTTCAAATTTTTTTTTTGCATTTAATAAATTTTTTTTCATATATATCTTAAATTTTGTAAACATCTTGCATTTATTTGGAAGGCCTTAATAGAATGGAAGATTGAAGAATTTACTCCATTTTGACTCAACGCAGCAACGATTCACAAGACGGTGGTGTTCACATAAAGCGTGACACTCAAATTTTTTTCTCTTCTTCATATCAAGCAAGTCTACTGCAATTGAGGAGACACTGGTCGTTAGTCAAGATAAATCATATTTTAAAGGGAGCTGGAAACTAAGATGCTTTTCAATTTCATTGAATAGCACGAAAATGAATCCTATTTCAATTTCAAAATTACCTTAGCAACGGTGGTCGTTCTTCCTAGCAACAGCGAATAATCACTTAATTAAAAAAATCTTGGGTTTTAAAGCAAAAAAAAAATTGATCATATTTGTGATATATACAAGGTTACAAAAAGGATACAAGATCATTTGACAATTCTATCCAAGACCAAGACACTTTTTTAATAATGGAAAGGCAATCATAACAGAAAATATGTAATCACTTCCCTTGGTAGTTTGACGTCAATTGAGCACGAACGTTGAGCATGTTTTTAGGGAGTATCTACGTGCGCAATTCAAAGCATGTCGAGGAGCGTTATAATGAGCACTAGCGCAATTGCGGGCCTCATAATGATAAGACTGAGTCTCACGCCTGAACTGCGAAATAACCTTTTTGCACTTTTGAGTCTTATTGACAAGACTCACTGATAAATGTATCAATAAAAAGTAATAACAAAAATCATGATGGACACTTGCAAATACAATTCAATTTAAATAAACAAAATCTACTAATCAAATGAATGGAGAGATAGAACATCTGCCCTTTGCTTTTTTCTTAACAAAAATAAAAGGTGGTTTATTTGTAGATATCTGAAATAAAACACATGGTAACGTGACGTGTGCGTCTTATCGGTTTTGCTGTGTTCTGTGGAAAAAAATTGACTGGTTTTACCAAATTTATCATTTTTTTTTAAAAAATATAACATCAAATTGTCGTACGTTTCAAATGGGAAATTTTATATCATCAAAACGTATGCCATTTGTCAAGCTCTGAGATATACCTTAGGCGACTTTTTTTCTCCGATGACGGGTGTCCACTGGTCTTTGTATACATGATGTGGATTAAAAAGATGGCGTAGACATGTAGATATGAACTATACTTGATATTTCTTCTGTTTACTGTGCATAGTTTTTCGGACTGAAGTTGAATGATAAAAGTGCAAGTAAGTCTTTATTTTTAACACCTCTCACAATTTTATGTAAGGGTTTTTTTAAATAATTTTATAAGCGCCCCCTTCTTTTAAACGCCCCGTCCAATAAACTCCTCTCCATTTTTCGAAAAAATTTAGTTGAGATAAGGTATCTATGTCACAGTTTTTTGCCGTTTTCGGAAAGTCTGTTCGGATTTCGAATTGTTTGTTTATTCAGACTAGTTAATGAAAGACCCAAGATTATTAAATGTAATACAAAAAGGCCACTTTCAATATCAATTCATAAAAATATTAAAAGTTATTTTAGCCGTTTTATGTTGAAAACTTCCCAAGTCAATCTTTAAAGTTGTTATTATTATGTCTGTAAAATATGCACAGAGAGCACATGTGAAACGTTTTCCAACCGATGTTTTGATGTTTTGAGGAAGGTGTAGAAGAAGCGTTGTAGAACCTTTGAAGAAGAATTTAAATCTTCTTTCATGTCTACTTACTATTGCAATCGAAATATTATCATGAGAACATTCCTTATAGAGGAAATATTGATGTTTAGCTGACTTAGAGTGCGTTTACATGAAGGCCGTACTGAACTCAGTACGGGTTGAATTTTCAATCCTCCCGTATCGAGTTTCAATACGGGTTTTTATTTCAGTACGGTTCCTGGTCAAACCTTCAGCGGTGTTTACATGATAACGGCCGTACTGAAATTTAACCCGTGATGATTTCAAACCTATTTCTCAAATAGGTTTGAAATTTCGATACGGCTTGGAAAGGTGTGAAAGTTTTCACATTTCATTGTTTTATCATAAAATGTGTTAACAAGCATGCGCATATTAATTAAATTTTGCTGACACCTATGAAACAAAAATACAGAATGTGCTAAATTTATTCCATTATGCACAGAAAATATTTCTACCCGTACTGAAATCTCAAACATGTGTGATTTCAGTACGGCTCCCATGTAAATGCGCTCGTAGAGAGAACTAGAAACTAGTAAAATCTATTGTTTCGATTGTTACTCGCGAACACTCGCCCAAGACCGTATCGAAATTTCTCATGTAAACAGAATGTCGATTTCAAACCGGTTGAAATCTCAAACCGGTTTGAGTTCAGTACGGGTCTCATGTAAACGCACTCTTAGCTGAAAAATTCTTGAAAAAGAATGTGAAGGTTTGATGATAAACGAAACTTTGTTGTGAAAAAAACCTTCAATATCACAGCAGAAATGTATGTAGTATCAACATTACTGGTAAATACGTCTTATCAATAAGTGCATGAACATGCTCATTTCATTTAATAAAAAATATACACAGAAAGTTGAAGATATTGAAAAAAAACAAAAAAACAAATGAAATTGTCATAGCTGCTCAAATCACTTCACTTGTGAATGAATTGACCCAAACATACATATACATACTGAAAGTTGTTGATGAATTTGTTCCTTCTTGTAAATATCAGGTTTAACCTCACCCCCTCTCATCTCAGAGAAACATTGCTTCCCTGTCTCTTTTCTATAATACTTTCATTGGCATTGTTCGGATGACTTGCATCAACTGACCCCTTTCTCTCGGAACACTCGTCTCTCTTCGAATTCTCATCCTTTGACTGTTCAGGTCCCAACATGCCATAAGAACTTTTATTCCTCTAGCTTTTCCCTCGTACTGCTAGCCTCTGGAATTCTCTCCCTCATAGTTGTTTTCCTGCTGAGTATGATCTGCAATCTTTTAAATCCAAGGTTAACCGCCACCTTGCTCTGTCTTTATAACTCTTCTTCCTTTTCTCATCTTTCTCATCTGTGTTTATAACTGTTCTTCCTTTTCTCATCTTGTAGCTCTCTGCCTAGTAGTGGCTTCGGCCTTGCAGGGAGCAACTCATTTTTTAAAAAAAAAGCACCCATAGACTCCTACTACTCCGGTCGAAATGGCAATTAGTTAAATTGATTGCTGTTGTTTCATGATTAGACCCTATTTACACTGACTAACCATTTTCATCAGATTTAACGTTTATGCTTGTTTTCCACCAGTGAGATATCTCAGAAAACATCGTTAAAGCTAACTTTTAGAACTTTAAGTAAAGTTTCGAAACCGTTTGTGGGACAAGTAAATTTGCTGCTACCATTTTGCACCATCTGGCTCAATTGTATTATCTAAATTTCTATTTCTCTTTTAATTCTTTTAACGTTCTTTGAAGTTACAAAAGTATTCACAAAGGTTGCAGTTTCAAAAAAATAATGTTTTATTAAAAATATTAGCCAGCCAGGTTAATGGGATGGAAATGTCTTTAGTTTAATTCAAAAACGATTTGAACTTCAAACCAAAACGATGGAGAAGTAACACGATTTTTTTTATTGTTTTCAGGTTTCATTTTTCCTCTTTATTATCTTTTGAATAAATTTTATCTGCTGCTAAAGTTATCTTTAGAGTTAACGTTTTACGTTCCGAATTGTTTTGTTTTATTTCCTGTTAAATTCATTCTTTGTGAAAATCTCATTATTTTTACATATATATATGGCACATTTCAAATTTGACTTGATTATCATACAGAATGAAGATCCTCAATCTTAATTGAAAAAAATTGATGGCACACCTGTCAAAAATTTACACAAGGGCACACCATAACTGATATGGTCAATTCAGGTGTGCGATGACCACATGTGTGCTAATTTTCTTACAACCAGGCCTGATGAGATCTTTAATAATGTTCTGTTTTTTTTTTCTTCACAAGTCTGACTGAAACAAGTGCTATTCTGTCAAACTTTTCATCATCGTGAAATGTGGGATCATGAAATGTTCCATTATGGATGTAGGTAGAGGAGGTTGAGTGTCCAAAGGGTGGAGAGCTGAACTGTGGAGAGCTATCTGAATTCTAAGAATAGCTAAAAAGCATTGCAATATCTATAAAATGTGATATGCAATTTATTTAAAATACCTTCACCAATAGCCCCCACCCCCCAACTTTTTTGTCAATTATGAGAAATTTCTTTTTGCCTTTCCTAAGAATTGAAAATCATGTTGAAGTTATAGATTTTGAGTGCTTTTATAGGCAATCTAGAGGTAGTATTTTTCAAAAATGTTCTTGGCGCATCGGCCCCAACCATGGTAGGGCCTCTTTCGATAATAGAGATTTATTGAGCCCCCCTCCCCCCAACTCAAAATGTCTTAATACGTCCCTGATGATTGATATTAACTGTTTCTTGATTCGAGCCAATTTAGCATGTAGCTAAGCTATATATTGTTTGAGCGTTTCTGTCCAATTAGAACGGTTGCAGACATGCACACAGTTTATTGAAATATCTATTACCAGCTTACGTGAACGAAAACAACATCCAATATGCAAATTGTAGCTCGGGATGAAACTCTACACAATAATTCCTACATCGTTCCTTTTAATCTAAGATATTATGTTTCCTCAAAGTCGATACGTTTATGTCATGCAATTATTGATTTAATGAAAAAGCATTCTTAAACCAAGAATAAGCACGAGTCTCAATCAGGTCATCATTGTAAAATTTAAATAAAAATTACGCTAGGTTCTATATAAAAATTTTTCGCATTCATGGTCACAAAGTAACAAGAATTTGAAACATCAAGGTTTATGCTTAAGGTTATGATTTTGGAAAGTATACTCTACGCACATTGGCTGAAAGTTTCATTTGTAAGGACAGTCCAGTTTTGTGTATCAAACCTTTTTTGTGTTTCGGTTTCCTTTCTTTGTTCCTCAAGAGCTTTTATTTGTATGAATGATGACGAATGATTCTTAAACCAGTCTAAACAACAGAAATCTTTAAATAAATGCACATATCTCTGATTTTAGATATGCTTGACACTGCAGTTTTATTTATACATTTTTGTTCATAAGTTAAGAAAAATGGAAACTTGCATAAAAGTATAAACATTCATTCATATTGTCAAGAATGCTCAGTTTTTTCTCGATTTTGATGTAAATTCTCCTCTATTTAACTCTAGTTTGTTTTTTTTTATCGAACTCAATTGTCTTAATGAAGTTACACTCTTTCAAACTATGATGGCGAAATGTACGTCATCTAATGTGTGATGCCCTAAGTGATGTGATTGAGCATGTTTAATGACATTCCCGTTCATTTTCCATCTCTATGTACATTATTTTTTTCAAGTTTAGGAAATAAAATGGAAAGTTATCAGGGTGTAATCTAGAATGGAAGGGCAGTGTCCGGCAGAAGGGAAAAGGGAACATTATGAACATCCAAAGGGCACTTTGTATCAACAGTTTGGTGTCTACCACTTCTTTTCATGATCCCTTTTTTTGTGGTATTATATTATAGATGCACTGTTGTATAAATTACAAAAATGTAAATACATCAGAGAAACCAATTTAGTAAATGCGATTTGAATGGTAATATCGCGTTTTTGAAAAGAAAGTTATCATTTTGGTAATGAATGTGAATGATAATAGCGTGGAGTGAAATAGTAAGACTTTTTTATTAAAATCATTCAGCAAGCTTTGTGAATTCTGTAACTGAAAAATGATGACTAAAGATGTTTGAAAATAAAAGAAACTTTTAAGACTTGAGTTTGAATTTGATCTGTTTTTTTATTTTGTTCATTTACTTCAGTACAATGACTATCTGTCAACACCTTTGACATCATCAGTGATGTTGATGACATAATCTTAATTCTGAACCACTTGATAAGAACACAAAACAATGCATTAATATTAAGTCACAATAGAATATTATTTCTTCTATATCTCAAAGTGTGCATTATTTCATCATATTGGGTTCCTGTTACAATATTATCATTCCTACAAACCTAACATTCTTTTATGTCGTTACGATTTGTTTATTTTTTGTTTCTTGACCACAGAATAAATTTTTTCTAAACATAAAAGTCATGCAAAAAATCAGAGTAATTTTTCTTTATTTGTTGTTGGATTTCGGGAGTTCGTCATTATTTTTGTTTTCGACATGCTGCTCATAATATTCTCCTTATTTCGAAAATAAATAATCTCTTTGCATTGAGGACTTTTCACAAACATTCGAATCTCTTGTAAAACACAACATATTACATATCATCAATTTATTCACTTAATTGCATTCTGTTGTTCAGTTAATATGTTCTGTAATAGCGGAATTAAACTGTTAATTAGTTAAAAATTAGCTTTCCTCATGGTTGGACATGTTGAAATTTTGTATGTAGTTTCTTTTATAGGTACTGGGTTGAGACAGGACTGAGTTTTTTTTTTTCGTGGTGTTTATCCAGTTAGTTGTGATTTACTGAGTGATGTAAATCACATTTCCATAAATAGTGTGAATGTAAATATGTGCATTCTTAAGATTCTTTATTTGTTACGCTTGCATTATTTTGAAATAACTACATTTCTTGTTTAGTTGCAGGACAAGAAAATCTATCAGAAAAAAATAATTGACTAGTCAAAGTGGAGTTCGAAATGGGTACTATGACAACATTGACACCGATGCTGAAACAAAAGGTAGATGAACTCTTCCTACATTGGTTTTCAGAAGTGGAAACCCAAGCGCAGTTGAGAAAGGACCTTGCTGCTATATGTGGAGAACATGGATTGGAAAGACCGGTGTCTCCTATCAACTTAAGCAACACAAACTCAATAAATACAAGGCCCTCTTCACCTCCTATCCCACCTGGCAGTCCAACGGCGACACCAAGAAGCCCCAGGCGTCGAACCAGTTCTAACGTGTCACGAAGGAGTTTGGTTAAAAGTTTAAGGCTTAGCATACATGAGGAGAGGCGGGGAAACTTTTATCCTGGCTGTGCAAAGAACATCAAACAGTTTTATTTTCCCTATGGTAAACCTGATGATAGCGATATATCCAAAGACCTTAAAGACGTCAAACTTGTTTTTGATAACTTAAAAAACAACTCTGCCAAACTTGAAGATTTTGCTGTAATATCAAAGGTTAGTTTTGTTTTGTGTTTGTAATAAAATGAATAGAGGTTACTGCCTGGATTCTGTTGAAGTCGACTGACATGAACAACATTTCCAACTTTTGTTTAGACACTGCACCTTCCTTTATATTGGAAGTATCCACTTTTTTCGACCTGCGGGGGAGTGGAAAATGGAGTGGTCTCCTATCAGATGTTTGCTAATACATGGAAAAGGTTGATGTCATTTTTCTTAATTTTGTTTCGCTTTTTGATAACATTTTTCTTTCTTTTCTGTTTCAGTTATTGTATTGATATAAGTGATGTTGTAACTTTAGATTGTCATCAACATATCATGATGATGCATCAAAGCTGTTTCATATGCTCGCTAAAGACAACCAGTCATTTCTGCAGTTTGGCGATTTTGAAGCTTTATTGCAGGTAACACATGTTTCCAAAATAGGAAATGTTTTTCAATTTGATAGCTTGAAGTGTTAGACTACACAAGAATAGATCTTGAAGATTTCATCATAGGAAGAGATCAAATTTCCTTTTTTAGGACATCATTAATACACACCCAGGGTTACGGTTTTTGGTAGACGCACCCGAGTTCCATTCCAGATATATTTTGACAGTAAGATATTTAAAATGCAGCACACAATTGCGACGTTTTTGGCGCACTGTTACATGAAGTGTTTCATTGGTTAATCTCTTAGGTCATCTCAAGAATCTTTTACTCAATCAATCGATCTTGGAATGGTCGCATCACCCTTTCAGAGCTGCGCAGAAGTAACTTTTTGCAGGTATTTTTACTTATTTATGTTCCCAATGCACCAGCAGTATGGTAAGTTTAATTTCCTGACCCTTTCATTTTACAATGTATTGCTATAGGTTTTACGTCGTTTGGAAGAAGAGGAAGATATCAACCAGGTATTTGAATTGTTTGCAATTTTGTTTTTGTCAACTTTTTCAGGTTGATGACATTAACTTTTCATTTTTCAGATTGTGGAATATTTCTCCTATGAGCATTTTTACGTGATTTATTGTAAGTTTTGGGAGTTGGACACTGATCATGATATGGTGATCAACAAACAGGATTTATCGAGATATTCCAACGGAGGTTTGTCTATTCCTCTTCATGTCAACTTTCTTAACACAAATAACTTTAAACTGTCTGCCTGTGTCTTCAAAAGAATGTGCTTTAAGACACTCGCCTAATCTTGTTCTCTTTTGCTTCAGCATTATCAAAGTGTATGCTGGAACGATTATTTGATGGCTGTGTGACCAGGTATGATTCTCCTTTCCGTCTAAAGTAAGAACTGTTTTGGGGTTTTTTTTGTGCTTTGTTTTATAATCATGGTCACACTCTCTTTTGTAGAGGTTCGAGCCTTGCTGATGGCACGATGTCGTATATCGATTTTGTTTGGTTCATTTTATCCGAGGTTGATAAAAGCACACCTACTGGGTAAGTGAGACAAGTTGTGTGATTTTTGGCGGATATTATTCTTGATGTTTTGTTGTTTATTTACCGAACACCACTTGGCAATGAAAATGTTTCGAAAGGTCTGTGTGCACAAACACAAACACGGAAGAATTTCTGGTATTTCCAATAAAGTAGTTCTCAAGTGGGCTTGATTATTACGTGGTTAAGGTTTGGTCGTGTCGTTGCATGTATATCCTCCTTCTTCATCGCACCTGTCAAACACATAGAAGATTTCCTGATCATCTGGTTTTATCTTTTCCGGGTTTTTCTGTAACGCGTATGACGTTCTCGTTCCCCGTTCTTAAAAGAAGGTCTTCATATCCCTATATATAATATATGTAGGTCTATATTGCGCATTTATGGAGGACAAGTTGTTACTGAGGACACTATTCGTACATATGCATTACTGTGCGGAGGTTCAATGATAATGTAAATAGCAATGGTTCATCTCATAAAAATTTCTGTCTCTGGCAGTTTACGTTCTAGGTTCGTAAATGTGTGGTATCGTTCGTAAATGTACGGATCGTTCGTAAATGTGCTGTATCGTTCGTAAATGTGTGGTATCGTTCGTGAATGTGCTGTATCGTTCGTGAATGTGCTGTATCGTTTGTAAATGTGTGGTATCGTTTGTAAATGTGTGGTATCGTTTGTAAATGTGTGGTATCGTTCGTAAATGTGTTGTATTGTTCGTAAATGTGTGGTAGCGTTCGTAAATATACGGATCGTTCGTAAATGTGTGGTATCGTTCGTAAATGTGCGGTATCGTTCATAAATGTGTTGTATCGTTCGTTTTTCAGGATTGAATATTGGTTTCGTTGCATGGATTTGAATGGCGATGGAGTTTTAACCATGTACGAACTTCAATATTTTTACGAAGACCAAATGAAGAAAATGATCGATCTCGGCATGGAAACGCTAGCTTTCAATGACTGCTTGTGTCAGGTAAAAGAATTAACCAATCAACACCCACCAATAGTTCTTCTTTTGTAGTTTTAAATCAATCAACAGTCACCAATAGTTCATCCTTTGTAGTTTTAAGCCAATCAACAGCCATTTCTTATATCATATAGATGCTAGATTTAGTGAAGCCTGCTACACCAAACGTTGTCACTTTGCATGATATCAAAGATTGCAAAATGGCGCCTATATTTTTCGACACGTTTTTCAATCTTGACAAGTGGCTTGATCACGAGCAGAAGGATCCTTTACAAATGCTGAGAGTGAGTTTTCCACTGAAGCTGTTCTTTTATGATTCTCTTTCTTTTCCAGCAAAT
Source organism: Turritopsis dohrnii (assembly GCA_027922465.2). Classification (NCBI taxonomy): domain Eukaryota; kingdom Metazoa; phylum Cnidaria; class Hydrozoa; order Anthoathecata; family Oceaniidae; genus Turritopsis; species Turritopsis dohrnii. Next base: position 57,828 of record BQMF02000652.1, on the reverse strand, counting down.
TCCTTTCCAGTATAGCAGTGGGCAAAAAGCCACTGCGACGAAGAGCATTTTTTTTTTTGAAATTGTGTGTATATTTCTCTAGACATGCAACTCCTTCGCAGAGATGCTTTAACAAATGTGCCTGCTGGGATACTGTTTGATGTGTGATGATGTTTACATTTATTTCATCTATCTATATTTGTCTTTTCTCTCTTTGTTAGGATGAAAACGATCCTGAAAGTACGTGGGATCGTTACGTGAACGAAGAATATGAATTGCTTGTGGCTGAAGAAGGTGGTGGAGATGATGAGTAAGGCTGTTTTTATACGTCGAGACCTTCCCTAACTACCACAGTATTTCTGTTGTTTTTGGGGGTTTTTTTCAACTTGTCTTTACTTGATACATGTTCGTTTAGCGATTACGATTTTGAGGACGAAATGACGTCTCAAGATGAACTGCTCAAACCAATTGGCACCAACTTTGATGACCTGGGACCGAGGTGGTCAATAATATCCGCCATTAATGATGACGACGAGACTTTTTATTAACTGCTTTCTATCTTTTTAATAATTACACATCATTCCGTGTTTATTTTCCAAACATTTTTGCATTCTAGAGGATGCGTTTGTAAATAAAATTTGACATATTTTTAGTTCATCTTTGATCATTATATCCTTTTTCGACAATATTTTCACCAAGCATCGAACAATAACACAAGCATTGCTTTGGACCACGCTAAAAAAAATTATTTCATCCTTTAGCGGAAAATGTTCGACTTTATTAAAATTGACACACCTCAAATGTTTTTAAAGCAAGCAGAAGTTGGAAGGGAGTTAAATTTGTCCAGGTATTACTACCGGGTTTATTTTATCTGCTTCGGAATGGTTATGTTGCAATGAGCTGGTCACTTTGTCACCGTGAAAGTGTGGTCTATAAGCTGTCAATAAAATCAGCGACGTTGCTATGGACACTAGATGAAACTTGTTCCCGTCTAAGTAAGATACATATTTTGCAGAATGAGGATTTTTATTTGTGTTTTGTGACAAGCTCTCCAACCTAACGCCATTGATGAAGCGGGAAATTTTTAAACAAATGAATTTCTCATGTATGTATATATATATATATATATATACGCTATGTATTTGAAAGTAATTAAAGTTTCACAAGTTTCATATATATATATATATATATATATATATATATATATATATATATACGCTATGTATTTGAAAGTAATTAAAGTTTCACATAGTTCGTGTGACCAAGGTCGTTACCACGTCGTTTTGCTCTTGCTTAGACTACTGATAAATGTTACCCATGATTCAACTCGTAGAAAGCTTTATAATCTGTATATATATGTTCTGTTTTTGACGTAGAAAATCTTTCTGTGGATTTGTATGATAGTCGAAGAGAAATTGTAGTATTTTTACAAAAAATGAAATATTTGAATATAGTTGTACAGAAGAAAGTTCTTCATTTCTCGTGTTTGACATAATTAAAAGTCATTTTTCCATAACATTGATTTTCAAGGAAATCAGAGAAAATCTTTGACGGCAGACAAAATATTCACATAACGTCTATATTTTGCAAGAGGTGATCCCACCTTTCGAAACTTTCAGGAAATCTCGAAAAACCATTAGCCAGTATAGTTATTTAGGCTTTTGAAGTTTTTACGCAGGTTAAAATTCTGTCCTTGGTCCCACACCAAGTAGTATAGGTGTGCATCGGGTTTTATGTGCTCATAGTTTTGTTCCAGTTTTAATTGGAGAATTTACGACCTGACTCATAGCTAAACCGATAAACCCGACTTAATGCAATCGTAAACCCGATATACTACTACAAGCATCGTGTTTAAGTAGTCCTAAGCGAAAAACTTTCAATCTCGACAAATATCAAATTGAATGCCCCATAGTAACTCAATATCAAAATCGTCAAAAGAGTCACTGCGACGAAGAGCATTTTGTTGAAATACTGTGTGTATATTTCTTCAGAAATGCACTCCTTCCCAGAGATGTTTCAACACTATTTGCCCACTGGATATCTGTTTATAAACCTGTAGTCTGTAGAAAACCATTCAACATCTGGTAGACATTTTCGATGATTTTTTTCTTTATTCTAGTAATGAGAAAATCAAATACGTTAATCAACCAATCAAACTCGATTGTGAAATCGTCCGTTTTTTGGGGGTTCGTTTTTCATGTTTAATATATTTGAAAACTAAACGTAAGTTTCGATTGGTGATGGCAGAATTTTTTTCCTAGTGTTTGAGAAGTCTAGAAAACACCACTGCATGATTTTTAAACTTGCACTTGTACGTCTATAGACTCGTAAGTCAGGTCATTTTAACCTCCATCGCAGATGTTTTGCAACTATCCACCGCAGGTGATTTTTATAGCTAGTTTAACTTGTTCTGAAAATTGAAATTTTCGAACTTCAATGAAGGAAAAGTCTATCCTAAAGCACGCTTTTCTTTTGCTTTTCCTTTTCTTTTGATTCTTTCCAGTAAAAATAACATTTTTTGTATTCCTGCGTAAGCAAGGAATACTTTGAAACCGTTCGTGTTTTTTGTATTCCTGCGTAAGCAAGGAATACTTTGAAACCGTTCGTGTTTTTTTTTTTGTTTTTTGGATTTCTGCGTAAGCAAGAAAGCCTTTACTTTCGTCGTTGTTTTTCTTAGTTTTTTTTTTTTTTTTTTCATCTTACTGTCCAAACCCAGCGATTTTTTTATTTCGAAGTTCATTGGTTCATACAGCCACCGTCTCAAAGTTCATTGGTGCATGAAGCGCCACTATTACGAAAGGGTGCTAATTAACTTTAATAGCGCTAGTTTATTGGCTTGAATTTCCGCCATGTGATCATCCGGGTATTTTTCGACTTACATTTGCACGCCGTTCACAAAATGGTACACTACAGCGTGACCGAAGAAACTTCCAAAAGTTGATTGATCAATGTTGAATAGATTTACAGTTCCCAGACCGACAGTAGAGGGTAGAAATTTATGATTATCTTACAAAGATTCTACTGTGTTCATTCTTTTTTAAAAACAAGTTCTCAATGTTTTATAAAAACAGTGTGTCAGAAAGGAAAGGGTTTTGTTTTTTTTGAAAATGTCTGGTATTCTTTTAAGCTTTTCTAAATACAAAAGCTCGTTTGTTTCATCTGTGGGCTGAAATGTCTTTTAAGTTCTGGATACGTACAGCTCAGCTCAGTTTCCTCTTCAGCTCCAACAACAAGAATATCTGTCTAACCTCTGCCTGCATCATTTTAATGTTTGATATTTCTCTAAGCTATGTTAGCATATTTACTTGTATGGTTCTTGGCTGTATTATTATCAATGCCCTTAATTAGGAATGGGACTTCCTATTAGGAATGGGACTTCCTATTTACGATAGCAAATAGAAAACTTATCTCGACTGTGTAAATTTTAACTGCTTTCAGTTATGTTTGCTGATTTGGATCACATATTTACATAATCCAAATCTTTGTTTACTTTTTTTTGTTTGGGAAGTCTTTTCGTTATTAGGAAGATTGACCGTATATATTGAAAGACTTACGTAATCACTGTGATATCTTACAACATCTATTTAAATTTATTGTTCTTTTGTTCATTAAGTTTATTGGCAGTTAACGTAAGTTTCATATTGTGTCAGCTGTGCTTTATAATTTCCTGGGGTGTATGCGTAATTAAAAATTTAATGTTTTTTTAAGTTTCTAAGTTTTTAAGTTTAAGTTTCAGTTATGTATGTTGATTTTGTATGTATATGGATGTATTTCGTATCATTAAAATCTACGCTTTCCTTTTTGTCCTTAGGAATTTTGTTAGGAAGATTGACAATACATATTAAATTCATAACATTTACATTGACTTACATGCATACTCATTGTCTTATCTGAATTGATCACTGAATACTTAATATCATTTCGTACCAACAAAATAAAGAACATATGTCATTCAGATATAATCAAGTTTATTGATGTTTATTGGTATAAGTTTTGCATAGTGACAATTATGTTTTTCCAGATTTTTGGGGAGTACATGATCAGAAATTTAATAAATATATATTGCGGATTAAACTTTTCTTAAATTTCAAGAATGTCGTAGTCTTTCTTTTTTCATACTTCAGCTGATTTTGCAGAAATCCTTATGACTGCAAGGGCATCTTGTTTTTTTGTTTTTTTTTCACTGTCCAAACCTAGACCAATTTTTGTCGATGGGAAATAGCCACTCAAATCATTAATGTTCCCAACTTACATTCTTTTTATGATTTAACAGTCTAAACTCACACTATATTCATTGTATACAAGTACTTTGCTTGAAAAGACTCTAAAAGTGTAAAATATAAGCTCTAGTGAAAGGAATAATTAACATATGGCTAAATCGCAGATGCCAAGGTAGAAATGTTGTTTCATGTGAGTCTTATGCAACGTTCTTACGTTTTCCGTAGTTGTTTTAAAAATGGAAGCGAAGAAGCATGCGTAGATCTGTGAAAGTTTCTTTGTTGAATATATGGATATAGAAGAGGTTGTAGTACGGCTGTAAAACTTAAAAGAATCAAGAACAGTTATGATCTAAGGTGATAATCTACGTGAAACTAATATTCTTAGTAGTCATTCTTGATAAATAAGCAGTTCTCGATGCTTCAAAACAGATATGAACGACTACCAATAGGGTATGTTTATATCGATTTAATGCGTAAGGTTTCTATTAGTCTTTCTAAATGTAATACAATTTCTTAATTCATGTTCCTAGATAAGCTACCCTGTTTTTATAAAGCTCTGGAATCTTGAAGCACAGCTTATTTTCCTCATCAGCTTATACTCATTTTATTAATCAATAGATGACCACTTTTTTAATTGACTAGTCGAATTGAAAATATTGTATGATTCTAAAATTTGTATACTATCAAGCTGACGATAAAAAGGAAACACAGATATTTTTATTATTTCGCAAGGCCAAGTAAAAGTTTTTATTATGAAGTTCAGGTACAAACAACATAAAGATTTTCATACTGTATAGTTTTAAAAGGAGTATTTTGAAACGTCCACGGAAGAGTGTTCTCTAATGGATTTTTAAACTGACGGTGTTCCATTTTAAGCTTGATCTCCGGCAAAATTTTTCAAAGTCTCTTAACGTTTATGATGCTCTCGGGAATGTAATTAAATGTATTCGAAGTTATTACTTCTTAAGCACTGACTTTTCTTGACGCGACAAACTTTTTATTACTTAACAAGAGCCAGATGGCGCAAAACGGTAGCAGCAACTTTACTTAAAGTTATGAAAAGTTACTACAAAGTTCTTTGAGGCTTGTGCTTTTTTATATTTCACTGGTGGAAAACAGGCATAAACGATAAATTTGTTAAAATTATTAGTTAGTGTAAAAAGGGTCTAATCATAAACCACCAGAAATTAATTTATTAAAGACAAAAGAATTATACATGCGTGATATGAGCTGTATATGATTTTTTTATAAGAAAATTTTTTGTAAGACTATGTGTAGAAAAAAAACACGCGTTTCGAAAAAAAAAATATGTTTTTAATTATAATTTCATGAAACCAAAAATGAATTCAAACAAATAACTGGCTTTTCGAACTAGATCTTTGAAAGCCTTAATACAGAAACATATAGTGTATAGTTAGCTAACAACTGAGGTAATATGAAATTTTGAACTGATAAGCTTTACCGTTAAGAAAAGCAACATATCAAGTATTTTCAGTTAGCGTAATGAACTAAAAGTCCCATTTTTATGTAGGGCTATTTGATAAGAATTCATTCTTTCATGGATTAAGCTACAAAATATCAGATTATGTACTTTTGAAACAAAACGCAATCTACTTTTAAATGTTTGTTACAGAAAAGCTTCCAAAATTCGAAGGCTGCGTTCTTTCATTTGAACTTACATTGCGTTATAAGTAGAGTCTCGCAGACTCTAAATCACAGACTAATTGCCAATTCGGCCGGAGTAGGAGGAGGAGTAGGAGGAGTAGGAGTCCGCGGGTGTTTTAATACGGTATTCGCTATCGCTGCTACCGTAATTACTTCTTGAAGATTCTTTAGGGAATGCAACTTTGAATTAAAATCTTTTTTAAAAAATCTCTAAATTGAAGCAAGACTGAAGTTTTATATGAGACAACAAAGTTTAATTGTTATCGTTGTTAAAAGGTAAAATGTAAAATACCGCGACATCATTCTGCATTATGCATATCTTTTTAAAGCGTGAACTAATATCAGTTCTTTCTGATATCTTCTTAGAAAGTCTTCCAGTCATCTGCAGGAATACTTCTGCCCGGTAGGGCATCTTGTTTTGTTTTTTTTTTTTTTTTCACTGTCCAAACCTAGACCAATTTTTGTCGATGGGAAATAGCCACTCAAATCATTAATGTTCCCAACTTACATTCTTTTTATGATTTAACAGTCTAAACTCACACTATATTCATTGTGTACAAGTACTTTGCTTGAAAAGACTGTAAAAGTGTAAAATATAAGCTCTAGTGAAAGGAATAATTAACATATGGCTAAATCGCAGATGCCAAGGTAGAAATGTTGTTTCATGTGAGTCTTATGCAACGTTCTTACGTTTTCCGTAGTTGTTTTAAAAATGGAAGCGAAGAAGCACGCGTAGATCTGAGAAAATTTCTTCGTTGAATATATGAATATAGAAGAGGTTATACGGCTGTCAAACTTAAAAGAATCAAGAACATTTATGATCTAAACTGATAATCTACGTGAAACTAATACTCTTAGTAGTTATTCGTGATAAATAAGCAGTTTTCGATGCTTCAAATCAGATATGAACGACTACAAAAACGGTATGCTTACATCGATTTAAAAAAATGCGTAAGGTTTCTATTAGTCTTTTTCTAAATATAATACAATTTTCTATTTCATGTTCCTAGGTAAGCTATCCTGTTTTTAGAAAGCTCTGGAATCTTGAAGCACAGCTCATCTTCCTCATCAGCTTATACCCATTTTATTAATCAATAGATGACCACTTTTTTTTATTGACTAGTCGAATTTAAAATATTGTATGATTCTAAAATTTGTATACTATCAAGCTGACGATAAAAAGGAAACACAGATATTTTTATTATTTCGCAAGGCCAAGTAAAAGTTTTTATTATGTAGTTCAGGTACAAACAACGTAAAGATTTTCATACTGTATAGTTTTAAAAGGAGTATTTTGAAACGTCCACGGAAGAGTGTTCTCTAATGGATTTTTAAACTGACGGTGTTCCTTTTTAACCTTGATCTCCGGCAAAATTTTTCAAAGTCTCTTAACTTTTATGATGCTCTCGGGAATGTAATTAAATGAATTCGAAGTTATTACTTCTTAAGCACTGACTTTTCTTGACGCGACAAACTTTTTATTACTTAACAAGAGCCAGATGGCGCAAAACGGTAGCAGCAATTTTACTTAAAGTTGTGAATAGTTACTACAAAGTTCTTTGAGGCTTGTGTTTTTTTATATTTTACTGGTGGAAAACAGGCATAAACGATAAATTTGTTAAAATTATTAGTTAGTGTAAAAAGGGTCTAATCATAAACCACCAGAAATAAATTTATTAAAGACAAAAGAATTATACATGCGTGATATGAGCTGTATATGATTTTTTTATAAGAAAATGTTTTGTAAGACTATGTGTAGAAAAAAAACACGCGTTTCGAAAAAAAAATATGTTTTTAATTATAATTTCATGAAACCAAAAATGAATTCAAACAAATAACTGCCTTTTCGAACTAGATCTTTGAAAGCCTTAATACAGAAACATATAGTGTATAGTTAGCTAACAACTGAGGTAATATGAAATTTTGAACTGATAAGCTTTACCGTCAAGAAAAGCAACATATCAAGTATTTTCAGTTAGCGTAATGAACTAAAAGTCCCACTTTTATGTAGGGCTATTTGATAAGTATTCAATCTTTCATGGATTAAGCTACAAAATATCAGATTGTACTTTTGAAACAAAACGCAATCTACTTTTAAATGTTTGTTACAGAAAAGCTTCCAAAATTCGAAGGCTGTGTTCCTTCATTAAAACTTACATTGCGTTATTAGTAGAGTCTCGCAGTCTCTAAATCACAGACTAATTGCCATTTCGGCCGGAGTAGGAGGAGGAGTAGTAGGAGTTGGAGTCCACGGGTGTTTTAATACGGTATTCGCTATCGCTGCTACCGTAATTACTTCTTGAAGATTCTTTAGGGAATACAACTTTGAATTAAATCCTTTTTAAAAAAATCTCGAAATTGAAGCAAGACTGAAGTTTTATATGAGACAACAAAGTTTAATTGTTATCGTTGTTAAAAGGTAAAATGTAAAATACCGCAACATCATTCTGCATTATGCATATCTTTTTAAAGCGTGAACTAATATCAGTTCTTTCTGAAATCTTTCTAGAAAGTCTTCCAGTCATCTGCAGGAATACTTCTGCCCGATAGGGCATCTTGTTTATCATTGCTTTTATTAATCTATAGGTACTGTTATGATTTGATCACATTTACCCAAGTAAAATGGTTTGAATTGTGAGAATGAAGCAGAGAGACAAATTGACCAATCTTTTTTCAAGTGTTGTTTTGTTATCATCCGAACAGAGGTTATTTCTGGCTACAATGAACATCTTGCTGACCATCACAAACGTATCTTTCAACCTTACCTCTCTTGTCGCACTATGGCAAACCAAACAGACGTCAAATATCGCTTTCCAGCTGCTGGCCACGTCAAGCTTTTATGACGTCTGTGTCGGATTGATGACGAATCCGCTTTTAGTTCTTGTGTATGGGATTTATTACAAACAAACGTTTTACAAATTTCATTCAGTAGTTGAATTTTTCACCAATTTATTTCCACGCTTGTCCGGGTATTCGGTTGTATTAATCGGTTATGATCGTTGCATCCGGATTCGTTATTTGAACCGGTATTCGGAAGTACTGAGTGTGGCGAAAATCCGGTTAGCGATGTTGATGAATATAGTGGTAGCAACTGCCTTGTCAATCCTAGTTTATGTTGCAAGATTGTTTCATTTCTTGGCTTATGCTTCGGTTGTTGCTACGGTTGTAGATATTATTTTTTTCGTTACTCTTTGTATCTGTTATGTTAAAAGCATTTTCGTCATACGCAAATACCGTAGGGAAACCAGTAGCGACGTACCGTTTTCGCGAAGTGAAAAAGTCATGTCAAAGTTAGCAAGTTATATTTGTACCACATTTCTGATATGTTACCTCACCATCTTCGTCTCCGCCATTCCTGCTGCTATCTTTCCAAGTAATAGCTATGTAATGTTTATATCGTACACGGGAGGAATGTTGGCATATGTAAATTCCACCCTGAACGCTATTTTGTTGATGTTGATGAATCGAAAAGTTAAACTATGGATATTCAGATTATGGAAAACTGATTCAGTATTGCCAACAAGTGAAACTCCAAATACTCCTAATCAGACGTAGTTTATCAAAGATGTTGCAAAAGTATTCAAAGTTATTGTCAAAACTATGGTAGCAGGACGATTCTCACGCTCCTGGAAAATTGCCTCCCCGGATGATGATTGCGTATTTTTCCTACTCGGAACGGGTCGGGTCGGAAAAGAAATCTATTTGTTATTGTGCAGAAGCGTTTATTCACTATTCTGATACATTAGCAAACATTTACGATGAGCTGAGGAGATTTACATGTAAAATATATTTATATTTACATTTATTGCCCCCGCAGCGAGCGTAAGCGAGCAAGGAGGCATAGTAGTTTCACGAGATAGGCGAATGTCAGTTTCCGATTTTGTTCATCATCATCATCATCATCTTCATCCTCCAACTTTCGTGTTGACGTTACACGGTGGAATGCAATTATTAGCTGACTTTGCTTTTTTTCCGTTTCAAAGCATGGTACTGTAAGTGGGAGAGACAGAATGTTTTTTCGTATCTCTTTCCTAATTTATTATTGTATTATACTATGTTATTTAGGAAGATCGTATGCTAAAATTGCTTAGATATTTTTCGTGTTACTTTTGTGTTGTTTTAGTGAAGTGAACGACAAGGATTTTGAAGCACAGCTTGAAATCTGAAATTTTGCCAACCATACATTTTATTTTTGTATATATATGTTTTAGCTCTAAATATTTCATTCAATAAACTTTGTTCAACGCACTAATTTTTGGCAAAGATTTTAATTGGATTTCTGTGTATGCAAGAAAGCTATATTACAAATTGTCTTTCTTCGTGTTTTTCTATTTTAACTGTCCACCTCGCGCCAAACCTAATCATACTAGTGTTTGATCATGATCAGTAAAAGCTTTTTACATTTTTTTGTTGTTTTTTTTTACAAACATTGGCTACTTTTTGTTTTGAATCAAAGTTTAAAACGCAGATTTCTAATGGATTTTTTGCTTTGATTTTTTTTTAAAAAAAGTTTATTTTTTTTCTTTTGGCTCTTACAGAATTTCTTTAACAAATCTTGTTTTGATTATAAAATACGTATCCATGGTTTCAGTTCACACATTTCTTTTGTTTGTAGCAAATACTTTCTGATATTACTTGTTAAGCCTTTATTACACTTTTTGAAAGGTATATTAGCATCAATAAAAAAAAAAGTTATCCTAAGGAAAGTTTAACTCAATTACAACGTAAGCGAAAAACCGTGAAGACCATCCGTCAAGGAGTTTTCAAATCTGATCACCCATTTCGAAATGATCATGCTCGCAATTCTTCTTGTTTTTATTGTGTTTAGTTTATACAATGTTAACAAAAGTTTAAATGTATATATTTGTTTCTGTGTAAAGACTTGCAAAAACATTCATCTGAATTTTTTTGAGTTTTCGGACAAAAATTTGTTTTTGTTTCCGTTGTATAGCTTGCAATGTATAGCTTGCTGTGTGTACACATTGGAATGCTTGAGCGCGGGGGCATTTTTTAGCTAAAGCTACATGCTAGTATAAAATATATTCACACTGCATCCTATTTTTGTGAAAACAGTTGTTATAAATTTTCCGGTTTTCTCATTTTCTAAAACATTTACATTTTGGGAAAGCTAAAAAAATCGCTTCTTATACTAATATGAAATTTATCACCAGTTTACAAAAATTCATTGCAATAAGTGCGATTACAATTCTTGGTTCTATTATTTTGAAATACACTATATTCTCGTAAAAACTCGCGACAATTTTCTAGCTCAAAATTCTAAACATACTGTTGATCGGAAAATGTGTTTAAAAAAAACAAAGTGGGTAAAATCGTCAAAAAACACAGCGACGAAGAGCATTTTTATTGAAATAGTGTGTGTATTTCTATAAAAATGCACTCTTTCGCAGTGACTTTTTAACGAATGTGCCAGTTGGGAACATGACAATATTTTTGTCCGTCCAAAATCCATATTAATTTAGAATTTTTGAAAAATGCAAGTTGTGAAACAATTTTCCCTATTCTCAAAATTCAGTTCAATGAACGATAATCAAGAATTTTAGAAAATGCAAGTGAATGCTAGGCGGTACTGTTTCTGTTGAAATATAAATGTTCTATGCTGAATTTTAGTTTTTGAAAATTGAACTAGAAAATTGGTAAGAAGAAATTGATTATTATTATACCATAAATATGCACTGCATAAATTAAATACATTTTAAAAATAAAATATACAACTGTGTGTGAGTGGAATTAAAATTTTTATCATAGTATATTACAACATATATTACAATATTTACAAAGCTGAAAGTAGTAGTAAAATTATTTAAAAATGTTTTTTTGCAAATGCTTATAAACAAGAGGCCATTGCGTTCAGCAAAGTTGAAAAATGTTGGACTGTGAAACAAAGTCTAAAAACATTTTTGCTCTAGGAAGGTCAAAATAGCAATTTCTGAGTGGTAACTAATGTGACAGTGTTTAATAGTATAAGACATTACATTAAGCAAATAGTACTCCTCAAAATTAAGTGCATAGACCAGTATCATTGAAATGAAACTTAATGCAATAAAATCTTTATAATATCATGGAAATTAAAGATAAATCATTCAAATACTTATCAATGCCTCATTTGTACCTGGGTAGACATGAAATTAATTTTATATGTAAAAAAGACTTTCATGTACGGCAGAATTGAATTGAACGAAAATCTGATTTCGAATAAAGAAGTTGGTATTAAAGTCAAAAAATGTTACCAACTGTTAAAAAAAACTTACAGTATACTTCACAAAATTTCATGCAGACCTTGATTCTCATAATGATAAGAAGTTCTAAAACAAACTTCTCTCTGCACAGATTAATGTCAAACAGGAATCACGTCGATTAAAAATAAGCGACAGTCTTAAAAAACACTGAAATTCCAAACCCTGGTGAAATTAAATGAGTATCTTATTGTTATAAATTTTTTAACACTTATTGTTATCTTTTTTTTTTCGATTGCAGAGGGTAGCCCTTGGTTATTGCTCCATTTTTTGCTCCAATCTCATTTGCCGGAGATGTCATGGTTTTGAGATACCAAATTTTTATAGTCAGGTCCCTCTGTTAGTTCAATAACAACTTATAGAAATTTGTTGAACAATTTTCTGATATTTGAAAGGGAACTGGGAGGGAAAAACAGTATTTCGAAGGGAACTGGGTCGGAACACAGCATATGGAAAGAAAATGGGTACTAATTAATAGAAATGTGTTGAAAAATTTTCTGATATTTGAAAGGGAGCTGGGGGGAACACAGCATTTCGAAGGAGACTGGGTCGGAACACAGCATATGGAAGGAGAATGAGTACTAATTTATAGAAATGTGTTGAATAATTTTCTGATATTTGAAAGGGAACTGGGGGGGGGGGGGGGGGGGGACACAGTATTTTGAAGGGGACTGGGTCGGAACACAGCATATGGAAGGAGAATGGGTACTAATTTATAGAAATGTGTTGAATAATTTTCTGACATTTGAAAGGGGACTGGGTCGAAATACAGCATAAGGAAGGAGACTAGATAGGTATGGGATGCTGCAACTTTAATGCTGTGTAATTTTGATAGTGTTATCAATAATGGTAGTTCAGATTAAATTGCTTCTGAGAATGGCCTTTCTCCTCCTGTGTCATGGAAGTCACTTGTGTTGTTGTTGGTTTTGATGCCACGGTTATTGTTGTGGTTTATATATTGTGGATTCTCTAAGAAACATAACAAAACATATCATGTTCAGAAAGGAGAATCAAAACACGAAAGACAAACTTTGAAAACAGCCGAAAAGTTTTACGTAGTAGGTTGACTATCAAAGAGAACGATTGAAAAAATCAAACATGTCACTGCGATGAAGAATATTTTTATTGAAAGAGTGTGCATGTATTTCTATAAAAATGCTCTCCTCTGTAGTGATTTCAAATCATCACTTACTGGGAAGGTTGATCATTGATGGAGGAATCTCATATTCTCCATCTCCGCGTAGATATGTGTTGTTTTGATTGTCATGGCAACTGTTGATGTCACCAGAAGATTGGTTGACGTAATCTGAATTCAGATCTATAAGATGATTGGTTAATAGTACTTAGTCGGACTTAAACCTCGCTAATCTTTTTTAGATAAGCATGTCTCTATGGTTCCTTGAAAAAAATAGAGTTTGAAAACAGATTAAAAGTAGAAATAGTTGGATTTTGCCGAATTAAAAACAGATTTGAAAAATATTTTCCGTACCGATTTCTGCATAATCGTGTTTCAGTGATGCGAATGTGTATTCTTCGTCTACAAGGTTTTCTGTATCGTCATTTACATACTGCGGGTCAGGTTTCAAGTCCATATATACCTTTTTGTCTGTAACATATACGATGAACATACACATTTTGCCCACATCCTTCATTCCCCAAGTGAGTACTCACTCACTTGGTATGTCACACACCACGCAAGGCTTATTAATCAAGTCAAGTATTTTTATTTCAGAATTGAAATTATCTGAGTTACCTAAAGAATCTTACTTCCAAGAATTGGAAAGTTTTGAAAAATTCTTAACGCCCATAAACAACCCAGCCGGCACAAAACGTTTTTAAAACCTTTCTTTTTGGTGTTTTTATGGTTTTGCAAGAAGCTGATTCAAAAAACTATTTTCAAACCACATTTTGCCGGCTAGGAAGATTTGCAAATTCTGATCCATAAGAATTAACGCCCGTACAGTGATCCATATCCTATAAACGCCCATACAGTGAAATCAAGAGTCAAATCAAAAACTGACTGTTGCTTCTTCGCTATAAAGCCGTTCTCAACTACTTACGTATGGCATTCCTATGACGCCAACATTTCCAAACCAATATTGTGATCACGACCAAGAAAACGGCTCCTATCGCCACTGGTATTATAAGCTTGTTAAAAGTTTTGTTATGATTTGTAGATGCGGTAGAACGTGTAAGGGGTACGGTTGGTTTAGTTGAGCTAACAGATTTGCCTAGAGGATTAATGCCGCTTGATCCATTGCGACAAATTATTGGCTCTCCTATAATAGAAAACGTTAATCGTTCTGCTTATAAAAGTTATCAAAAGGAGTGTTTTCTTCTATCAAATGTTTCTTTCGATGTACTTTACCTCTCACTTTGTAATAAAAAATCAAATATTGGAGAAAGTAACCATCACTGTTGACCCTAACACTCACCATAGTAAGTACACAACAGTTAGTAAAAGTTTGTCGGAAATTGAAGAAAATCCAATTTAAATCCATATTATTTTCTCAACAATATGTCGGTTTATCCTTACTTGAGACATATTTTTCAGTGAAATTGACGGTCAAGTAACTGTCAACATGTTTTCTTTTATTCCGATCCGTCTTGCCTATGAAGAGACCAACCACTTTGAATTGATTACAGTCTGACACGGAACCATTTTGAATGTCAAGCCGTAAATATGAATCGGGATAATAACTAAGAGATATTCTCCCGTTGAATTTTTTGAGGACATCTTCTTGAACTTTGATCTCCGGAAAACCTGTAGAAATCTGTTGATTGCCTACCATAACCATTAACTGTGCCAATCGCACGTCAGTCTTCTCATGATGTAATTGGAAGCCAAAAGAAAAATCGTAGTATTGAACACATGAGCAGCTAGCATGCTTGGGGGTTATCTTGTAAGATTCTCCTAAAATGTGATTATAAAGAAGTTATATTAGTAAACAATAAGAGCCGAATGGTGCAAAACGGTGGCAGCAAATGTACTTAAAGCTACAAAAAGTTACTAAAGAGTTCTTTAAAGCTTTTTTTTAAAGATATCTCTGGCATAATAATAATAATAAGAATAAGAATAATAATGGTAATAATGATTAGTTTCAATATTGATCATAAAACACCAGAAGTTAGTTTATTGAAGGCAGCAGAATTACTCACCTGTGAGCTGTGTAACTATATCTTCTGCTAAGAACTTTTTTATAAGAGCTTATGTAGAAAAAAGGACACAGCACGCGCTTCATTGAAAAAATATATTTTTTTAATAATTTCAGGAAACCAAGTAACGTATTTTTGGGGCACTTATTGGGGCACTAACGTATTTGCGGGGGCGGCTTATTAGCAGGGAGCGCTTAACAGAGAGGCGCTGAAAACAGGAGATATGAATTCGAACAAATAACTGCCTTTTTGAACTTAATGCACAAAGTAGTAATTAACAAACGAGGTAATAAGATGTTTATAAGCTTAAAAGCTGATAACTTTTAAGCTGATTTAGCTAAGGGATTGTTCACAAATGACGTCAGCCAATTTTTCAAACTTTTTTACTTAATTGGAAAAATCAAGGTTCTGAAAATTGTGAAGGTTGACGTCAACAGTAGTATCAACTATTTTAAGTATTTTCAGTTAGCATAAGTATGTAAAACCCACACAAATATAATAAAGACAAGCATGGTGAGCTCTTCCAGAACGACTTGATCGTTTTTTATGTTATCTCTTCGAAGGAGAAAATTAATCAGAACTTCGGATCTGTGTTGCTTTTATGATACATACAAAATCCTTTTGTAATTGAGTTTTGTCTTACACAGAAAAATAGGAAGGCTCGGTGGAATCAATTTTGATTGGCTTTGTGCATACAGGCGTATATAACAAGACAGAATGTTATTTACCTCAATGTGGAAACGTCATAAAGCCCAAGGATAAACGTTAAAGGCCTAATTATCTTACGTCACCCACATCGTATCCGTTTGAAGATGTTGCTTGTGTAATAGCTTCACTGGATTAATATTTTTTTCGAAACACCGACCTCTAAAAGCCGTTATACTGTAAAAACGTTTCATCTAGCGTTCACTGGATGGGGTGTTAGTAGTTTTTATGGAATTAAGCGTGTTTAAAATTATAAAAAGATGCAGATTATTTGCACAGAAGTACTACAGAAACGAAGTTTCCACGTTCGGATCATACTGGTCTTCTCCCATGTTCTTATTGGTCGCTTTTGCGTAACTATGTGCAGCTTACAGCTAGTCGATTGTCAGTCTTCGTCAGTCTTGCTTAATACCTGAGTGCACCAAAGCTGACGCTGTGTGATAGCAAACATCCACAGCTAACTATAACATGAAATACTGTAAAATATCGATACAAGCTCTGGTTTATCAAACTTTGGGTATAATATATCAATTTGAGAATACTTTGTTACTTGGAAAACCACTGCTCTGATAATAAAAATAGATGTCCTGACTAAATGTCACGAACAGACAATTATCAACTGACTTTCGAAACCAGCATAGATGTCAAAGAGCACTCCTGTATTCTATGTGTCCATCGTGGTATTCTACTCATGCATCCTTCTTAGTAGTCACCTTTACTTCTTCTTTGCCTGAACTGTACATGTAATGCTTGTCTCTTGATTTTAAGTTGTTTAACACCTGTAGGCCTACCCAACTTATATGTTGATTATGAAACATTCTTTGGATAAATGCCTTTGATGACATCAGTAGGATTTTTCGTGTGTGAGCATGCGTGTATGCATAACAATGTGCAAGAAGTGATGTTCCTATATCTCTTATGTGAATATTTATTTTTCGGCTGTAAATTCGACTATAATGATTGATATGTTTTTTACAACGGATTTTGTTGTTTCTTTTAAACTCTTTTGACTCTTGAAAAGGTATTGTTATTAATTATTAAGTAATCATACCTTGAAATATGTTTAGAAGGAGAATCCATCCACATTTATAGAAAGGTATCATGATCAAGATGCGTCATTCCTTCAGAACTGAAAACATTATTAATAATTGATGGTTTATGTCATCATAAATAATACATGCAGCTGGTTGTACTATATTTAGGAATAAACAGTGATTGTATAAAGACTACTTCATTTATTTTTAATTGCATTTAGTCTTAGCATATGATATATTATTGTATTTAACTCAATACAAAACCTACCTTCTCACTACCTTTTTATCCTGAAGGATTTCATGGAATTAGCTACTTATATTTCCCTCTTGAGTTCGAAAGAAAAAATAAGTAAATAAATTGATTAAATTTTCAATTTTCTTAGAAGTTCACTTGTAATTAAGGAGATTTCAATCATCATTTTTGGCATCAAACTCGGCGGTTTTAAATGAAATTGGATAACCGCAAACCTAGATGTCAAAACAAAAGCAGCAGGAGATAAAAACGCTGACAACACATAATGACAATAATCAAGACAAGTTTCGACACTAGGCTCAAATTGGTTGGGTTATTATAAAAGTCGATGGAATGAATTAATTAGGAAACAAATTGATAGCCTCACTTTTGTAGAATGACAAACATCGCTGTTATATTATGCTGACTACCGTATTCTCTCTAATAACCGCCTGGGCGGTTATAAAAGTTTATTAGGGCGTTTATTAGCGAAGGGCGCTAAATGGAGATGGGCGCTTATAAAACAATCTAGAAAATTGTTGTGTCAGCTGTCAAGGCGATTATGTTACGCTATTTTTAGTGCAATTAAAAAATTGCACAGCTGACGCCTACTCCTTCAATGCAAACAAAATAAAAGAGATCTTAGATCCTGTTGTCAAAGTTTTAACGAAAGATTGTGAGATATTTACACAACCTCGAACCCAGAGTCTGTTGCTTTTTCGATATACAGATATTGATGTTGATATTTACAAAAACGTTCATTTAATTGGGCCATTTTCCTATTGAGTTTGCTTATCTATTTGACAAAGTTGTTGAGAAGAGAAATATTTGTGGAAGTTTCGGTTGGAAGAAAGTTGGAAAACCGACTAGTTGTACCAGCTACCTATAGTACCATCGGAAACAAAAACATGTGCAGGTATCTCAAGAAAAGATCAATAAGCTGGAGAAAGGAAAACCTATTCGCATGAACATTAAAAGTTCAAAAATTAAAGGAACATTTTTTAAACATTTTTAGCATTTTTAAACATTATGTAAATATTTTTAAAAGGAAATATTGCGTTTCTCTTCCATAATGTTCATTTTTTCTCCAAAATTCTAATAATAACCACTGGGGCGTTTATTTATTTTCGTTTAAATATTATTCTTACTAATAAGCGCCCGGGGCTCTAATACTAGAGAGGAGTGATTTTCAACTTGACGAAGGTAGGAAGTTTAAGCAGTGGCAACACAACGAACATAACGATAGCGCTATCCGTATATCGAAAAGGCAAGAGACCCTGGGTTCAAGGTTGTGACAAATCATGTTTTGAAGTCGTGCCGACAACGGAGAAAGTCTTTTTCTCTCATATAGATTTTATAGTAACTTAAAACTTTCCAGTCGATATAAGTTTATAAATTGAATTGTTTCTCTAACAAAAACAAGTTATTCATACTTCTATTTGGTACTAATTATTTTAATTTTGTTGCTAACGCGGTCATCTACGTTGCCGTCGCAGTTACTTAAACTCCCTAATGTCATTACGAGTCAAAAAATATGTCATATGACACGAAATGTCAATAGCAGCCTATCAAACTTGGTTATTTCCCTGAGTGTTACAATGATGACGCACATCAATATTGTTATAGGAAAGTGGAAAAGATCTTTCATCTTTTTGACAGTAATGAAAATTTTGGTCCTTTTGTCATGATGTGTATAGAACGTAGGACGTATTCGATACCAATATTAATAAAACTAAAAACTTTTCAGTTCCATCCTAAAGCAAATTTAGGAAGTATAATGAATCTCTTGTTTCGCTCACGTAACAGCGCAGTTTCGATAGGACCGGATGTTAATTATGAGCTAATACCTTATTACGGTAGCAGCGAAAGCGAATACCGTATTAAAACACCCTTGGACTACTCCTACTACTACTACTCCTACTACTCCTCCGGCCGAAACGGCAATTAGTCTGCGATTTAGAGTCTGCGGGACTGTACTAATAACGCAATGTAAATTCTAATGAAGGAACCCAGCCTTCGAATTTTGGAAGCTTTTCTATATCAAACATTTAAAAGTAGATTGTGTTTTATGCTAAAAGTACATAATATGATATTTTGTAGGTTAATCCATGAAAGAATGAATTCTTATCAAACAGGCCTACATAAAAATGCGACTTTTAGTTCATTACTTATATACTTGAAAATACTTGATATGTTGCTTTTTTTGTTAGTAAAGCTTATCGAGGCCCGGAAAACCCGAGTTATGAAATCGAGTTATAAAGTCGAGTTATGAACTATGACGTCATAATTCGAGTCATTAACTCGAAATTTTTAATTTTTTATATTCTTTCGAGTTAATAACTCGAAAATATAATTGTCGCTTTTACAACTCGAGTTATTAACTCGAAATTAAAAAAGTCAAATTTTGAATTCGAGTTAATAACTCGAAGTTAATTTTTCAAATAAATCAAATCGAGTTACTAACTCGATAGTACTATATTGCTTTAAAGGAATCGAGTTATTAAAGTTTTCAAAAATTTCTTACGATTTATCGTGTGTGCTTGATTTTCAGAATATTTTTCAAATATGGCAAGGGATATTTTCGAAAGTTCACTGGGAATGGTGTGAGTTTTTAAAAAAAGGCAAAGTAGGCCAAATTTGAGGCAAATTTTGACAATCGTTCAATTTAACGAAAATTTAATAGTGGAACAAGTTTGTACTGCTGATTTCAAATATGAAGGTCAAATTGTGGATAAGGTCAAATTAGGCCAAACTTGGACCAAATTTTGAAAATTGTTCAATTCTAACGAAGATTTAATAGAGGAATGACTTTGTACTGTTGATTTCGAATTTGAAGGTCAACTTGTGCATAAAGCCAAATTAGGCCAATTTTGGACCAAATTTTTTTTAAAGTTTTTTCGGTAACCGAAAATGGCGCAAACACTTTCCGAAATTCGTTATTCTTCAGTCTAGAAAAGGTGGTTTCAAATTTCTCATCCATCTTTGCTGATACAAAAATCACGTCGACAAACAATTTCTTTTAGAATTAAAATGATTTTACCTCAAGATTATAAATTGCACGTGCGAAACACCAGTCTTAACACCTAAATTAAATTCATATAGAAATATAGAATCTATTTTCTCACTTCGGCAACTTTTTATCTTGGAGTTTTCAGCTATCACAATACAGCAAGAGTAAGATCAATAGAAAAATATGTCAGAGGTGACATGGTACATCTGTAGTTAAAAATATTATCAGGACTGCATTATCATTAGGATTAACATATATTCATCGACTTGCTCAACTGATTAATTTTGATGCCGTTTCTGCACTAATGTAAATCAAAACTTTAGCTATAAAATTGCTCCGTGTGCAAATTTTCATTACAGTTGAACAATTTTAAAAATTTGGTCCAAATTTGGCCTAATTTGGCCTTATGCACAAGTTGACATTCAAATTCGAAATCAACAGTACAAAGTCATTCCTCTATTAAATCTTCATTAGAATTGAACAATTTTCAAAATTTGGTCCAAGTTTGGCCTAATTTGACCTTATCCACAATTTGACCTTCATATTTGAAATCAGCAGTACAAACTTGTTCCACTATTAAATTTTCGTTAAATTGAACGATTGTCAAAATTTGCCTCAAATTTGGCCTACTTTGCCTTTTTTTAAAAACTCACACCATTCCCAGTGAACTTTCGAAAATATCCCTTGCCATATTTGAAAAATATTCTGAAAATCAAGCACACACGATAAATCGTAAGAAATTTTTGAAAACTTTAATAACTCGATTCCTTTAAAGCAATATAGTACTATCGAGTTAGTAACTCGATTTGATTTATTTGAAAAATTAACTTCGAGTTATTAACTCGAATTCAAAATTTGACTTTTTTAATTTCGAGTTAATAACTCGAGTTGTAAAAGCGACAATTATATTTTCAAGTTATTAACTCGAAAGAATATAGAAAATTAAAAATTTCGAGTTAATAACTCGAATTATGACGTCATAGTTCATAACTCGACTTTATAACTCGATTTCATAACTCGGGTTTTCCGGGCCTCAAGCTTATCACTTCAAAATTTCGTTCGTTAGCTACTACACTATGTTTGTGTATAAAGGCTTTCAAAGATTAAGTTCAAAAAGGCAGTTATTTGTTGGAATTCAATTTCGGTTTCATGAAATTATAATTATAAACAAACATTTTTTTTTATACATGTGCTCTTATGAAAAAATTTCTTATAAAAAAAACATACGTTACACAGCTCACGCATGTATAATTCTTTTGTCTTTTAATTAATGATTGTTGGTGTTTTCTGATTAGACCCTATTTACACTAACTAATCATTTTTAGCAAATTTATCTTTTATGCCTGTTTTCCACCAGTCAGAAAACACCATTAAAGAAGCTTTTAGAACTTAAAGTAAAATTTCGAAAGCGTTTGTGTGAAAAGTAAACTTGCTGCTACCGTTTTGCGCCATCTGGTTCTTGTTTAAACTAAAAAACAATCAAACTTTTCAAAAATAATTTCCAATGCTTAGTGAGTTTTATAAGGAATCTTTATCTTATTGTCTTTGAGGGTCTTCTGAGAATAAGCGGATTAAAAGGGGGAAACACCCCCAAAATTCGTAAAAATTTGACGGTTTTTGGTACTTTAAACACTGTAGAATACGATGGACATATTGATTTTTTCATAATTGTATCGGAAAAGTGATAATTAAAGACTTTTGTGATACAAGGTAGTAACCACTTTCTTAGTTACGCCCATAGCAACCGTTTGTTTATCTTGTTTTAGCCCCCCAAAATAAGTACTTTTCGCAGTACATCTCTTCCACCCTTTAATATCTACTTTGCTACTTGATTTGTATTATCGAGTCTAAACACATTTTTGGAGTAACGGAGGTAGCAAAGTGAAAATCCATGCTTTTAGTTGTTGTCATTTGTTAGAAGAAAAGTGAAAATTTTGTCATGTCTGATCGTGTAAAAAAATCAACTGTATATAGAAAGAAAAGAAAAGGTTTTAAAGGTACGCCGTCGTGGTCAAAATCTGTAAATAATGTAAATAGACGTGTAGATAATGATGTAAATACTGCTGAAGAAGTAGAAGATTCCCATACTCCAGATGAGAGCAAACAACATGGACCATCAACTCCAAAGAAAACAATTTCAAGTCACAAAGTTCAGCAAATAAATTCCAGTACACCAAGAAAATTCAAAAATATAACTGGATATAGACTAATAGACACTGAAATTCTGTCATCAATTATCAACAAGTTGGTTTGTTGTGTTTGTTTTCAGGAATCATTGACGTTGCATGAAAATATGTCAGCACGAAAAGGTTTATGTTCTTCTCTTTTCATCCAGTGTAACAACTGCAACTATAGAGAGAATTTTACAACATCAAAGAAAGTGGGCAAGAGATTTGATGTTAACATCAGATCAGTGTACACTTTCAGAGCATTGGGACAAGGACACTCGGGAATGGAGAAATTTATGGCATTAATGAACATGCCACAACCGATGACTACGAAAAATTACGATAAAGTCGTAGAGTCTCTGTTGAATGCAACGAAACAAGTTGCTGAAGAAACCATGTCAGATGCAGTTGAAGAAATAAGAGAAGAGGCTGCAAAAGATGAAATGGACATTGCTAATATTGGAGTTTCTGTTGACGGTGCATGGACAAAGCGTGGATACTCTTCAATCAATTGTGTCGTCACTGCTATTTCCCTTGATAACGGAAAAGTTGTAGACGTTGAGCCTATGGCTAGGTCCTGTAAAGCCTGTAATCTTAAAGAGCATTTAAAAGAAACTGACCCAGTTGCATATGCTAATTGGCAATATGGGCACAAGTGTAAATACGCCTATCGTGGATCTGCACCTGGAATGGAGCAAGAAGGAACGAAAGTTATGTTTTTACGTTCAATTGAAAAAAATAAAGTGCGCTACACGAATATGTTAGGAGATGGTGACACAAAAAGCTATGCAGCTGTTAAAGATATATATGAGAACTACACAGTAGCCACATTGGAGTGTGTAGGGCATTACCAAAAGCGAGTTGGTTCACGTATCAGGAAATTGAAAAAAACAACGAAGGGTTTAGGAGGAAGAGGAAAATTAACGGAGTCAACAATTGATAAGCTGCAAAATTATTTTGGCATGGCCATTCGACAAAATGCTGGCAATGTGAAAGAAATGCAGGCTGCTGCTCGAGCAACATTATTTCATGTAAGCTCTTCAGCAAAAAATAACTGGCATTTTCCACACTGTCCGACAGGTCCAGAAAGCTGGTGTAGATATAACCAGGACAAAGCTAATAGTACTAACACCTACAAGCCAGGTCCTGGGTTGCCTTTAGATATTGTGTTGAAGCTGAAACCAATGTTCGAAGAGCTAACTGAAGATAAACAACTTCAGAAATGCTTGCATGGACGCACTCAAAACCAAAATGAGTCATTTAATGCTACCATTTGGGAACGGATACCTAAATCTAAATATGTTTCCTTGTTTCACCTAGAGCTGGGTGTTTACGATGCAGTGGCCAATTTTAACATTGGCAGAAAAGCCAGTGTTCTTATTTATGAGAACATGAATATGATTCCAGGAAAGTATATGTCATATGGATGTTCTCGTTTGAATAATAAACGTTTATCAAGTTCTAAATACAAAAACAATTCGAAAAATAAATTGCGAAGAAAGATTCTGCGTGGTCGAAGGTTAAAAAAATCAGATAAAGACACTGAGAAAGAAGGAGAAACATATGCACCTGGAGGATTTTAAATTTGAGATATTTTACACTTTTATAGATGTGTAATCTTGTTGTTTTAACTGGTTTTCTCATTTAATATAGAACATTTTTTTCTTCTTTCGTGTTTAAACGTGATTTCTGAAGAATCAGTTTTTTTGTACGCCTGGAAGGATATCTCGTGATTGGCTAATCAAAACTCCACCAAATTTTCAGTGGAAGTTCATTGCATCTGTATCTCCATTTTAAATGATTTAGATTTTGATAAGAAGAATTCTAACTTTGTAAAGTATGTCCAATCTCACTAAGTTTTCTAACATTAAAAATTCAAGAAGTGCTGACTCAGCAGAAGCAAAATTTTCAAAAATCTAAATCATTCATAATGCACAATCACCTTTTTAAAACTTCTTTACAAAGTTTGAGCTTCAGAGCATGTTATAATCCAGAGATATCTTTCCCGGGACAAAAGACCTTTTTTCCTTTTAAGACTTGTTTTCATGGTTACCATGGCAACCAGATACCATTATGAACTATTTTTTGAAATAGATTTTGATATTATACAACATGATTGTAGTCATTTACATTTTTATTATAATTAAAAAAAAAAAGTCACCAAAGGGTGTTTCCCCCTTTTAAATCCTAAAATGTATAGAGGGCATTATAGGTGATGTTTATAGGAATACGTTACTTAAATTTAACAGAGTATCCCACTGCTATGAGAATCTTCTACCACAAATCACAAGATCTTTTGGAAGTTCTAAAGGGAATAGTGAACACCACTAAGAAGCCTTTTTAACTTTGAGAAGATCACGGAGTTCATTAGACTACAGTTTTGACAAAGACAATCTGATAAGGCCGGCGAATCCAGGGGGGCACATTTTGACTTTATTTTATAGTTAAGGGATAATTATATATATTTATTGCAATATTTACAACGCTGAAAGTGGTAAAAAAATTATTTAAAAATGGTTTTTGCAAATGCTTATAAACAAGAGGCCATGAGGCCTGAAGGTCAGCGCTTTCAGCCAAATTGAAAAATGTTGGACTGTGAAACAAAATCTAAAAACATTTTGCTCTAGGAAGGTCAAAATAGCAATTTGTGGGGTAACTAATGTGACAGCGATTAATAGAATAAGACATTACATTAAGCAGACAGTACTCTTCAAAGTTTAGTGCATAGACCAGGATCATTGAAACAAAACTTAATCTATCAAAAACATGGAAATTAAAGATAAATCATTCAAATACTATCAATGCCACATTTGCACCTGGTAGACATGAAATTAAGTTTATATATGTTACGGGGATATGATAAATTGGGAATCATGCATATTTCCCGGTTATTATGCATAACAACCCTAATCCTAACCCTAAACCTATCGCGCATTATTTAAAATGACTGGTTAATATGCATAATCCCCGAATTTTTCACAATCCGCGTAACATATAAAAAGGACTTTCATGCACGGCAGAATTGAATTGAACGAAAATCTGATTTCGAATAAAAAAGTTGGTATTAAAGTAAAAAAAATTACCAACTGTTTAAAAAAAACTTACGGCATACTTCACAAAATTTCATGCAGACCTTGATTCTCATAATCATAAAGAGTTCAAAAACTGCTCTCTGCACAGATAAATTCCAAACAGGAATGACTGCACATGAAAAATAAGTGGCAATACTAAAAAATACTGACTTACAAATACATACATACATTCTTTCTTCACTGAAAATAAAAATAAAAGGAAAACAACTGCCGATTATTTATAAGATTAAGAACATAAAAGTGCTGTCTGTCCATGCAGAGACACAGCAAAAACTAATAGACGATACAAAAACTAAACAACGAAATTAGAATAATAATGATAAATAACAAGACTATATCAGTGAAGAGGCTTATTATAATAATGATTCCATAGGGAATTTGTTCAATAAAATGTACAGTGTGTCCACCAGAAAGTGGGCACCTAACTTTTAATAAGCATATCTTTTGTTTTTCGTGCTTGTTTTTTTCAATTTTTATATTAACAGAAAGAAAATATTTTACTCTTTCTAAATATATGACCCTTTTCACAGAAAAACCATTTTTTGGGAAATATAATCGATTTTACCATGAAACCATGACATTAAATCAATAACGATCAATTAACGCTTGTTTGAATAGATGTTAACGACTCGAGTAGCATGGGAAATCATAAAAAGCTAAAATATTGTAATAAAGCTGCGTTTACATAAGGAAAACTTTACGTTTTTACAAGCTTGAAATTGAAAGTTTCATTTCTAAAACTCTTTTACAAACTTTTAAAAACTTTGAATCGTGCTTTTTGATGGAGGATTTCTACCCAGAAACTGCTGTCTAAAAGCCTGAATAACAGCTACATAACTTTTCGTCTCATGAAACTTATTTTACCACGAAAGTTCACTGCTGCACTGTTAACTTTTCTCGCTTATAAAGGTTTTGGAAATGCTTGGGAATATGAAATTATTAAATCATAATAAAAAATTTAAGGTAAGTTTACACAATGACAAAAGGTTTGTGTCTTTTCAAAAAATTTCGTGACAAAATTAGCACAACACCAACAACAGTGGTTGTTTCAACGAAACAAAAGGTTAATTGCTCGTTAAAAGTCTTTTTTATTGATCATTACAAAATTAACAAGCGTATCGAAACAAAGAATACTTAATATTCTTTTAAATAAAAATTTTTATAAATAACAACTTATATTTTTGGAAAGCTCAAAAAAGCCTCTTTCCAACGGTATAAAAACCGCATTGCATTGTTAAAAACTCGAAAAGTTATTTGTGTTTTAAACAAGGTGCCCACTTTCTCGTGGACACACTGTATATGTTACGGGGATTGTGATAAATTCGGGGATTATTCATATTAACCAGTTATTTTGAATAATGCCCGATTGGTTTACGGTAAGGGTTAGGGTAAGGGTTAGGGTTATTATACATAATAAACGGGAAATATTCATAATTCCCAATTTATCATATTCCCCGTAACATATATTGAATGAAAAGACAACATGTAAACATGTGTGTGCACTTTGATTGATAAATGCATTACAATAAACACAGAATAACATTAAGTCAATTTTGAGTAGGGCACAACGCACTTTCACAGGTAATTAAATGCTTTACTTTCAAAATGTTGTCAGTGAATTTGGATGATTAGAGATTTTCTACACATTCTTTGTTGGTATGCATCTGATTTAGCTTTTAGTTCAAACAGGATATACAAGGTAAAATTTGAAGCTCGTCTAAGTTGATGGATGTCATTGTTGTATAAACAGATACAAAATAACATATGGTATGCATGCAAGGTAACATCATAATACATAGGCCCTTGCCTGGAGGTAGCAGAGCTCTCATATCTCGATAAAGGTCTGTACGACCAGTACACTAACACAAAACACCAAATCAGCGCTACCTAACCAGAAAAATCAGTAGTATATAACCACAGGATCATTTATAATATTAAGAATTCCTTTTCTTCAGATATTATTGAAAACACAAACTCCACTATAAAAAAAAATTCATGTGAATTTTCTGGAGGCTGCACTCGCCTTGATAAAATAGTTGTACAGTCGAATTCCTATAATTCGAACCTCCATAATTCGAACTTTCTCTAATTCAAACGAATTTCAAGGTCCCTTCACCTGTCAATTCTTTGTAAATGAACTTTTCTAATCCGAACTTTCTATAAATCGTACGTTTTTGTCAGTCCCTTCGATGATCGAATTAGAGAGAGTTTACTGTAGTTAACAATTAAACACTTCTTAAATTAAGCCACGATCAACAAATAGCCTCTATTCCAGCCTCAAAACTCAGGCTTGTGTTTTTAGTGGTATCAGCCTACAACTGGGGACAAAATTTTATGGACGGACAGACGAACACGAATGCTAATGAAAAGATCAGCTGCTGGCTGCCGCGATGAACAATAAGCACACCTTCTCGAATTAGCGCCCATGTATAATTAACAGTCCTTTTATGTTTAACAAGGCTATAGTTTTTAATTTTAAATTAAATTTATTGTTTTAATTTTTTTACACTGTTCCCCTTGGTTATTGCTCCATTGTTTGTTCTAATCTCCTTTAACGGTTCTAGACATGTCATGGTTTTGAGACACCAAATTTTTGTATTCATGCCCCTGTGTCTGTTAGTTCACTAACAATTTATAGAAATTTGTTGAAAAGATTTTCTAAAATTTGAAAAGGAGCTAGGAGGAACACAGTATTTCGAAAGGGACTGGGTAGGAACACACCATATGGAAGGAGACTGGATAGGTATGGGATGCTGCGACTTTAATGCTGTGTAATTTACGTGCTGTTATCAATAATGGTAGTTTAGATTAAATTGCTTCTGAGAGTGGCCTTTCTCCTCCTGTGTCATGGTAGTGACTTGTGTTAATGTTGGTTTTGATGCCACGGTTATTGCTGTGGTTTATATATTGTGGATTCTCTAAAAAACATAACAAAACATATCATGTTCAAAAGCAAAATCAAAAGACGTAGCAACACATTTTGAGTAAATCAATAAATCTGTATTACTGAAGAAAGCTCCACCATTGTTGGAGCCGATACGGCACTCCAGATTGCCTATAGACGCTTAACCACCCAAGCTAAGGTCAAATCATTATTTACTCGGGAAAGTAGTTCAAAAGTCACTACGATAAAGAGTATTTTTATTGAAAGAGTGTGTATGTATTTCTAAATAAATGCTCTCCTCCATATAGTGATTTCAAATCATCACTTACTGGGAAGGTTGATCATTGATGGAGGTATCTCATATTCTCCATCACCACGTAGATATGTGTTGTTTTTATTGTCTTGGCAGCTGTTGATGTCACCAGAAAATTGGTTGACGTAATCTGAATTAAGATCTATAAGACGATTGGTTAATAGTACTTAGTCGCACTCAAACCTCGTTAATCTTTTTTGGATAAGTATGTTTCTATGGTTACTTGAAAAAAAAGAGTTTGCAAACAAATTAACAATAGAAATAGTTGGATTTCGCCGAATTAAAAACAGATTTGAAAAATATTTTCCGTACCGATTTCTGCATAATCGTGTGTCAGTGATGCGAATGTGTATTCTTCGTCTACAAGGTTTTCTGTATCGTCGTTTTCGTCAGGATTCAAGTCCATGTAGGTGGATGAATTTTGGTCTGTAAAATATACGATGAATATACACATTTTGCCCGCATTCTTCATTCCAAAGTACTCACTCACTAGGCACATTAAGTCAAGTCACACACGGAGAAAGGCGGATAAATCAAGTCAACAATTTTTGTTTCAGACTTGAAATTACCGGAGTTACCTAAAGATTGTTATTTTGGACAAAATTTAAATGCAAAGTGAATATTCCAAAGAATTGCAAATTTTGATCCAGATCCTTTAAACGCCCATACAGTAAAATCAAGAGTCTAATCAAAAACTGACATTTTTTCAAAAATATTTATACAGGATAAATACACTTCAGTTATAATAACTGCTATCAATGTGTGTCCTGTCACAACAACAACAACAACAACAACAACAAAACCCCAAAAGAAAGTAAATAAGATACGACTGTTTGCTTCTTCGCAATAAAGCTGTTCTCAACTACTTACGTATGGTATTCCTATGACGCCAACAGTTCAAAATCAATATTGTGATCAATATTGTGGTCACAACAAAGAAAACGGCCCCTATCGCTATTACTATTATCAGCATGTTAAAAGTTTTGTTATGATTTGTAGATGCTGTAGGACGTGTAAGGAGTACGGGTGGTTTAGTTGAGCTAACAGATTTTGATGGATAATAAATGACGTTTGATCCATTGCGACAAACTATTGGCATTCCTATAACATAAAACGCTAATCGGTCTGCTGATAAACGTTATCAAAAGGAGTGCTTTCTCCTATCAAATGTTTCTTTCCTTATACTTTACACTACCTCTCACTTTGTAACAAAAATCAAATATTTGATAAAATAACCATTAATCCCCACTGTTGATCCTAACACACAACGTAGTAAGTACACAACAGTCAGTAAAAGTTTGTCGGAAATTGAAGAAAATCCAAATTAAATCCATATTATTTTCTCAACAACATGTTGGTTTATCCTTACTTGAGACATATTCTTCAGTGAAATTGACGGTCAAGAAACTCTGAACATGTTTTCTTTTATTCCGATCCTTCTTGCCTATGAAGAGACCAATCACTTTGAATTGATTACAGTCTGACACGGAACCATTTTGAATGTCAAGCCGTAAATATGAATCGGGATAATAACTAAGAGATATTCTTCCGTTGAATTTTTTGAGGACATCTTCTTGAACTTTGATCTCCGGAAAACCTGTAGAAATCTGCTGATCGCCTACCATAACCATTAACTGTGCCAAACGCGCGTCAGTCTTTTCATGATGCAATTGGAATTCAAAAGAAAAATTGTAGTGTTGAACACATGAGCAGCTAGCATGCTTGGGGGTTATCTTGTAAGATCCTCCTAAAATGTGATAATAAAGAAGTTATATGAGTAAAGAAGAAGAGCCAGATGGCGCAAAACGGTAGCAGCAAATGTACTTAAAGCTAAAAAAAAGTTATCATCTCTTTGAAGGAGAAGATTAATCGTGATACATACAACAGCCTTTCGCAGTTCAGTTTTGTCTTACACAGTATAATAGGAAGGCTCAGTGATTTAATTTTGATTGGTTTACAAGTTACTGCATACAGACGAATATAACAAGACGGACTATTGTTCATCTAAATGAGGTGACGTCATAAACCCCATGGATAGACATTGTAAAACATCGATGGCAGCTCTGGTTACACAAACTGTGGGTATAGTACATCAATTTGAGAATACTTTGTTACTTGGGAAACCACCCAGATAAGTAAAATAGTTGTTCTGACTAAATATCATGAATAGACAATTACCAATGGACAATCCAAGCTACCAGCACAGATTTTAAAGGGTACTCCTGTATTGTATGTGTCCATCGTGGTATTCTACTCATACACCCTTTTTAGTAGTCATTTTTACTTCTTCTTTGCCTGAACTGAATATATAGTGCTTGTCCCTTGATTTTAATTTGTTTAACACCTGTAGGCCTACCCAACTTATCTGTTAATAATGAAACATTCTTCGGATAGATGCCTTTGATGACATCAGTAGGATTTTTCGTGTGTGAGCATGCGTGTATGCATAACGATGTGCAAGAAGTGATGTTCCTATATCTCTTATGTGAATATTTATTTTTCGGCTGTAAATTCGACTATAATAGACTTTTCCCGAATTTCAGTTTAAACATTAAATTATGGCCGAACTTCATATCTAACCTCGTTTTTATGCGATTCATTGTTCCACTGATTTCATTATTTTACAACTTAATGATAATCTCTATTATTCTCAATTCCCATTCCAATAATTAGAAACAGTTTGAATATTAAAAGCGAGGTTAGACACGACAGCTCGGCCACAACACATCGTTAAAATAGAAATTCGAGAAAAGTCTATTATTGATATACTTTTTACAACTGATTTTGTTGTTTTTTGAAACCCCTTTGAAAAGGTATTGTTATTAATTATTAAGTAATCATACCTTGAAGTATGTTTAGAAGGAGAATCCATCCATATTTATAAAAAGGTATCATTGGTCGAGATGTGTCATTGTCGTCTTCAGCACTGAAAAATTCATTAGTAACTAATGGTCTTATGTAATTACAAATAATACATGCTTATGCTGTTATCTGATTGCACCATATTTAGAAATAAACAGTGATTCTGTACAGAATATCCCATTGATTTCTTTAAATTGCATTTAGTGTTAGCTTATGATAACTCAATACAAAATCTATCTCTCTCAGTACGTTTTTATCCTCATGGATTTAATGAAATTCCCTATATTTATCTCTTAAATTCGAAAGAATAAATAAATGAATAAACAAATAAATTGATTAAAATTTTCAATTTTCTTAGAAGTTTACTTCAGGAGATTTCAATCATCATTTTTGGCATCAAACTCAGCAGTTTGAAATGAAAAGGGAAAACCCCAAATCTCAAAATGTCAGAACAAAAGCAGCAGGGAGATAAAAACGCTGACAACACATAATGACAATAATCAACACAAATTACATCACCAAACTCAAATTGGTGGGATTGTTATAAAAGTCACGATGAAATGAATTAATGAGGAAACAAATTGGTAAGAAACACCGCTGTATTATGATACTGACTACCGTATTCTCTAATAAGCGCCTGGGCGGTTATAAAAGTTTAGGTGGGCGTTTATTAGCGAAGGGCGCTAAATGGAGATTGGCGCTTATAAAAAAAATCTAGGAAATGATTGTGTCAGCTCAGCTGTCAAGGCGATTATGTTATGCTATTCTTAGTGCAATTAAAAGATTGCACAGCTGACGCCTACTCCTTCAATGCAAACAAAATAACAGAGATCTTAGATTCTGTTGTCAAAGTATTTAACGAAAGATTGTGAGATATTTACACAACCTCAAACCCAGGGTCTGTTGCCTTGTTGATGTACGGATATTGATGTTGATGTTTACAAAAACGATCATTTAGTTGGCCATTTTTCTATTGAATTTGCGTATCTATTTGGCAAAGTTATTGAGAAGAAAAATATTTGTGGAAGTTTCGGTGAAAGAAAGTTGGAAAACGGACCAGTTTTACCAGCTACCTATAGTACCATCGGAAACAAAAACATGTGCAGGTATCTCAAGACAAGGTCAATAAGTTGGAGAAAGGAAAAGCTTTTCGCATGAACCTTAAAAGTTCAAAAATTAAAGGACTATTTTTTAAACATTTTTTAGCATTTTTAAACATCACGTTAATATTTTTAAAAGGTAATCCTCCGTTTCCATTCCATAATGTTCGTTTTCTCTCCAAAATTTTAATAACCACCGGGGCGTTTATTAATTTCTGTTTAAATATTATTCTTTCTAATAAGCGCCCGGGGCGTTTGCTAAAGAGGAGTGATTTTCAACTTGAAGACGGTAAGGAGTTTAAGGAATGGCGACGGCAACGAAGACGGCGACGTGTTTAAAACAAAAGCTTTATTTTCTATGTGGAATTTGTTTAGGACAGCTTTATACAGCCGCATAATCGTTGCGTCGAATTAAACTCTTTATTAAATGCGACGAAAATTGAACTGTATAAAGTGAAAAATTAGTTAAGTGCGACATAATGAGTTAAGTTCAGCAGAGTTTGTCGAATAAAACGGCAATCTTCGACATAAATTCGGCATCACTTTATACGGCCGCATAATCGTCGAATTTAATAACAGCTTGATTGAACTTCGTGAAAAAAGTGCAAGAAAGTAGTGACAGCATGTGAGAAACACACGATGATAAATCATTCAACATTTATGAGGTTGTCTAAAGCCATATCGAATTTGATATGTGGCAACAAAACCTGTAAAAATTAACTGTCGCATTTTTGGCGGATTTTACACGAATAAAAGTAATTTAATTCGACACGGCGATTATGCGGCTGTATGAAGCTGTCCTAAGGATGAAAGTCTACTACTCATGACACTATTGAGAAGATAATTACATCATTAACGTTCTATGCTGAACGTGACAAATCATGTTTTGAAGTCGTGCCGACAACGGAGATTACAGATTATAGAGATATATCTTTTTCTCTTATGTAGATTTTATAGTAAATTGAAGCTTTCCAGTCGTTATAAGTTTATCAACAGAGGCGTAGTTAGGGTCAGTCAAAAAAAGTGGAGGAGTTCAACATTACGATATTTCTTTTCAGTCTTAATTATCGATTAGGTTACTTGCACGCTTTCCTTTTCTACCCTAAATGACTTAACTCTCCTCCAAAAATATTGACTGACCTCTGGCTACGCCTCTGATCAATTGAAGAGTTTCTCTAACAAAAATAAGTTATTCATACTTTTATTTGGTAGTAATTATTTATTTTGATTTTGTTGCTCACGTGGTCATCTACGTTGCCGTCGCAGTTGCTTAAACTCCCTAATGTCATTACGAGTCCAAAAATTTCTCATAAAATGTGTCTCTGAGAAATTTAGCCCGAAACTTCAACAAGTAATAACTTTTTATACACTTGCCAGTTTTTAGCAATTCAAACACCATCAGAAAGATAATTCTGTAAACTATCTTATAATTCAAAAAAAGCTTTGTATTTATGGACGGTTAAGAAGTTAAAAGGGATTTTCTGGAGGTAACACGGATCATTTAAACTATAATGATCGATTAACACATTCTAACAATAAAAACTGCAAAATGTTACAAATGTAAACAATAAAATTAAAAGCCATTTTAACAAAGAAATTTCATATTTATTTAACACATAATTTTTATTCCCAGTTGAAATTGTATAAAAACCACTAAAAATAAATCACTGTATGAAAAGTTATTAGATGTTAAACCTACCGGCTAAATTTCTTAGAGACACACTGTATGCCACGAAATGTCATTAGCAGCCTATGAAAGTTGGTTATTACCCTGAGTCTTACAGTGATGACGTACATCAATGTTGTTATATGAAAGTGGAACGTAGGAATTCGATACCAATATTAATAAAACTAAAAACTTTTTAGTTCCATATGCTAAAGCAAATTTAGGAAGTATAATAAATCTCTTCTTTCGATCACGTAGCAACGCAGTTTCGATAGGACAATTTTTGATGCTAATTACGAGCTAATACCCTATTTAAACTAAAAAACAAGCAAACTTTTCATAAATAAATTCCAATGCTTAATGAGTTTTATAAGGAATCTTTATCTTTTTTATCTGTGGCACTCCCTTTTTATTGTGTAAAAGAATTCTTGAAAGTAGCAAATGAATCACTTTGGATCTCATACATTATTTCATAATTCCTTTGTTAGACATATATAGCGCTTTTCATCGTTATGCATTTGTTGTTGTTCAACATAGCAATTGATAATGATGAATTGTAGTATCCGCCTCTGACCATTTTTCTGATCATTGTATTTTACGTTGCGTTCATTTGGTTTACTTGTCGTTTTGTATGGCTCCATGTTTCACAGCCATATGTTAAACGACTACGTACAAGGACATTAAGCAGTTGCAGACGAGTACTCAGCATGATTTTCCGATTTAAAAGACATGCTCATTTCATTTAATAAATATTACACAGAAAGTTGAAGATATTGAAAAAAACCAAAAAAAAAAATGAAATTGTCATAGCAGCTCAAATCACTGCACTTGTGAATGAATTGACCCAAATATACATACATATACTGAAAGTATAAACATGTGCAAGATATATTGGTGAACAATGTGCCTGATAACACTGTTTTTCTGGCTCCGAAACATCATAGTGAATTGCAAAAGTTGTTGAAATTAAGTTTAACAAGAGCCAGATGGCGCAAAACGGTAGCAGCCAAAGTACTTGCGACAGAAATACTTTCAAAATTTCGGCTATTTCTTGAGATATCTTACCGGTGGAAAACAGGCATAAACGTAATAATGTTTAAAATTACTAACTCGTGTAAATAGTGTCTAATCATAATACGCCAGCAACTTAATTAGAAGACAAAAGAATTATACATGCTTGAGCTGTTTATAATGTACGTTTTTCTTATAAGAGCTTATGTAGAAAAAAACGCGTTTCTTCGAGAAAAAAATGTATGTTTTGAATTATAATTTCTTGAAACCAAAAATGAATTCGAACAGATAACTGCTTTTTTTTAACTCGATTTTTGAAAACCTTGATGTTCAAAGACAGTACAGATAGCTAACAAACGTAGAAAGTAATAAGAAAGTCTGATCTGAGCTTCTGACACGAAAAACACATCTATTTTCCAGTGCCAAAGTACATTGATTCAGTACCATAAGTAACTAAAAGTCCCAGTTTTATGTAGACCTTTTTGATTAATCAATTCCTTCATCACTTACTTAAGTGATAAAATATCAAAGAAAACGTATTTTAAATGTATGTGATGTGAAACCTTCGAAAATTCAAAAGTCTGCGTTCGTTCATTAGAATTTATATTGAGTTTTTAGTGGGGGACTCGCAGACTCTAAATCGCAGACTAACTGCCATTTCGGCGGGAGGAGGAGTAGTAGTCCAAGGGTGTTTTAATACGGTATTCGCTTTCGCTGCTACCGTAATAAATGAAAGAAGGGAGTAATTTGGGGAATTCCAGACTGTATCAAATTATTCGTCACTGTACAATGTTCGGCCAAATTATCGTAGAAATCGTACGAAAGAAATCGTACTGTTGGGATTGGGGGAGGAGTGGCTGTATACATTAAGGATAATATAAACTACATCCGACGTTCAGATCTCGAAAATGATAAACTCGAAAATATCGTAATCGAAATTGTTGTCAACAAAGCACAAAATTTCCTTATAGGTACACATTACAGACCTCCGAACGCTTCAAAGTATATCTCTGCTGATTATAATGAAATCTTTGAAAACTCGTTAAATCAATATTGTTTGGATTCAAAAGAAGTGATACTCTCAGGTGATTTAAACTTCGATTGCCTTAAGCCACGCGACAATAAAGACATTAAAACATCATTGCTTCAACATGGTTTTAATCAGATAATTAACGAGCCAACACGTACAGTGTGTATCAAAATGTCTTATCCACCAACTTTCAAGGCGTATATCTCCTT
This sequence comes from Turritopsis dohrnii, assembly GCA_027922465.2. NCBI lineage: Eukaryota > Metazoa > Cnidaria > Hydrozoa > Anthoathecata > Oceaniidae > Turritopsis > Turritopsis dohrnii. The sequence goes on along the minus strand of BQMF02000652.1, from coordinate 21,238 downwards.
ACATGTCTGATAAAATATTGTGAATTTTATATCACAAGAAAGAGCTTTTCACGCTCTATCCGTTAATATCAAATGTTTGCCAAAATATTTGTTCTTCGAAAAGATATTGAAGAAAAACTCAACGATTTGGTTCATTAAATTCTTAAAGGTCAATTAAGTCATTTTACAATGAAGGTCATTTGTAAACACAATAAAAACATTAAAAATCATCACACAATAAAAAAAAGTTTATTTGAAATTTTTAAGATTGGTTGTTATGGGAAATTGATACGCAAAGCTATACTTAAAATTTTCTAAAAGTTTCATCACCACAACAAAAGAAAATTACACCACTAAAAAGTCATTAGCATGTCAGTTAATTGACTTTTAAGAATTTAATGAGCCAAATCGTTGAGTTTTTATTCAATATCTTTTCGAAGAACAAATATTTTGGCAAACATTTTACATTAGCGGATGGAGCATGAAAAGCTCTTTCTTGTGATATAAAATTCACTATATTTTTTCAGACATGTAATGAAATATACGCCTTGAAAGTTGGTGGATAAGACATTTTGATACACACTGTATAACAAAAGATTCAAAAACACTCATCGATATTATTGCAACAACTCCTGAAACAATCTCACGATCCCGCGTAATTGCATCAAGCTTGAGCGATCACGAACTGATTTACTGTGTTAGAAAACTGAACAACAAAAGGTATCCCGCGAAAACTGTTAACTGCCGTAATTATCGATCATACAACCCAGATGAAATGAACAATGATTTTAAGTGTGTTAATTGGTTACCCGTGTTAACTGCTCCAAATGTTAATATTGCCTTAAAAATATTCAACGTGATCGTTAAAGATATTTTCGACAAACATGCTCCATTCATTAACAAAAGAACAAAAGGGAGACCATGTGAATGGATAACAGAAGAAATCAAAATACAAATGGACAGACGAGATAGAGCATTGAAGCATGCGAGAAAGAATAATAGTCAAGCGGACTGGGATAATTACAAGAAAATTAGAAGTGCATGTAATATAACACAAAGAAAAGCGAATTACCACAAAAACCTTTTTGAAGAAAACAGCACGAACCTTAAAAAAAAAAAAAGGTTTTTCCAACTAAAAGCAACAACAAGAATAATACTTCCGTCAATTGTGAAAAGATCAACCTTACTTAAGCTGAACAATTTCAAAAATATTTTTCAAACACTGTTACAAAATTGAAGTCTACGGCTTTCAAACTAAGAGATTTCGTTTGGAAGCCAACCCGAAATAATTCAAAACGGACAAGGAAAGTTTTTCGTTTTGAATATGTATCAAAAGTTTTTATCAGGAACTTTTTGAGAAAGATGAAAAGAGGAAAAGCAGGCCTTGATGGACTACCCGCGGGTATGCTTAAAGACTGTGCTGAAGACATCGTTGACCCACTCCACAACATTGTCAATCAGTCATTAAATACAAGTACTGTACCATCAGCCTGGAAGCATGCCAAAATCTTACCAATCTACAAATCGGGGGACGTTAATGCTGTTGAGAACTTTAGACCCATTTCTGTACTCCCAATACTTTCAAAACTGATAGAAAGAGCTGTACACTCACAATTATCCGACTGTCTTGAGATAGAAAATTTGTTAAGTGACTGTCAGTTCGGATACCGTAAAAATAGCTCAACCCATCTCGCAACAACCTTACTGACTGATGTTATAAGAGATGCTGCAGACAAAGGAATGCTATCAGGAGCCTTGTTTCTAGACCTTAGCAAGGCTTTCGACACTATCAATCATGATGTCATTCTTAACAAACTGACTTCCTACGGTGTTGACAATTCTGAATTGGGCTGGTTTACGGACTATTTGTTCGGTCGATCACAAGTAGTAGTTGTTGGAAAACAATTGTCGACCAGATTTCATCTGACAAGCGCAGTACCGCAGGGTTCCATTCTGGGACCGCTGTTATTCCTGATATTTTTCAATGACTTTCCCGAGCAACTATCAAAGTCCAAGTGTATTCAATATGCAGATGACACTGTCATATACTTCTCAAATAAAAACACGTCTAAAATCGAAAATGTTCTCAATGAAGAAATTGAAAATTTTCAAAATTACCTCTTTGAAAACGAACTTATACTGAACCTAAAGAAAGGAAATACGGAAAGTATGCTCTTCGGAACAGCAAAGAGACTATCTAAGGAAAATGATATTCAACTGAAAATTGATGGACGTCAAATCAACCACACACACTTGTACTGTTACCTGGGGAATGAACTCGATCCATCGTTAAGTTTGAGTGATAATTTTGATCGCACGTGTAGAAAAGTTTGTGGACGCTTGAATTTGTTGAATAAAATGAGATTTTATCTTAACGTTAACGCAGCACAAAGAATTTACGAGATGGTCATCAGACCTCTGCTGTTATACAGCACACTCATCCATTTGCAGATAACAGCAACAACAACGAGTAAGAAACAGAAAAGCGAGCGGAGAGAATCATCGGTGATGGTACGGTGCATGTTGGTGAAATTGATAGAATAAAAAAGAAGACAGCTTGTAAAATGGTCAAACGGTGTTTGGAAGATAAATTATGTAACAACTTCAAAGAATACTTTACTATAAACAAACATTCTAAAAATACAAGAAACAATAATAGTTCCACAAAGCTCCCAAACGTAAAATTAGAATTTGGAAAGAAACCATTTAGATTTCAAGGAGCTAAAATATACAACGAGCTTCCAACTAATATCAGGAATTCTGGAAACTTTTACTAATTAATTAGTCAGCATTTTAAATGATAATTCAAATCACCTCTCTATAATCACTCTACATGCTATTTGAATTGATATTTAAAACTCTGACTAAGTTTATTTTATTTTATCTGTATTTATAGTGTATATTAAATGTTTTTAACTAATCTAATCTTTAATTATTAATTTTGTATATTTTCCACAGGACACATGTTGATAGCAGCGATTGTTCAAAGTAATCCTGCAAACTACTCAACGGAGGCAGAATGATTTAGTTTGGAATAATGTTAGGAAAAAAACTTTGGATGATGATTAGAATCCAAGCGATTATATACATACAATGAGATCACTAAAGTCTTGTGAAAATTTGGAGTGTAATATGTTCTATAGGACACAAATATACCATGTTAGAAAAGAACATTGTCATACGGATCCTAACAAAGTTTTATTGTGTTATTTGTATTTTCGTGCACATTGGTGTTTATGAACTCCATGGAAAGATTCAAGTAGTCATATGCAGACAGTGGCGGATGTAGAGGGTAGCTGTAACTTGTGGAGAAGCGCATTAACATAATTTGTTAATTCAGTTCATATTATCAATGGGATTATTTGAACCTTTTTCTTTTATGTTTGAATTGCTAACACTGTTCTACACAAGTTGCGGTTTACCTCTGGATCCACCACTGGCAGGATTAGTAGAAATAGATTTTCATATTGTATGTTATGTTGATTTATATAAGTTATATATAAACAATTATAATTTTTATCTTCTTGTAATCCCGTTCAATGTCATGGATTAAAATCTTTGAAATGCCCAAGTTTCTCCTGCTCCTATTAAAGCAAGTTATGAACCATTTCATGTAACATTTACTGAAATATATATGCTTTTGCCATGTAGAGGATTTTTCAGACCAAGTTCCTCTACGTAAAATTTCTTCGACAGGGACTTCTTGAGTCACTGTTTTTGAAGAAGAAGCTGCTCTGGTGGAATGGGCAGTAAATAAATCCATATTAATACCAGCAGCTTTCATTGTTTCTCTTTGCCATCTAGCTATAGTGTCACTTGAAACCGGTTTATGTGGTTTTATATAACTCAAAAATAATTGGCGTGGGTTACCTGCACCTCGCCAAGGTGAAGATATGTTCATGTAATTTTTTATGGTTTTGACAATACACAAATCTTCAGCAAATTCATGAAATGTTATAGAAAGAGGTTTTTGTCCTTGTCTCCAAGATTTTGTAAGTCTAGAATAAGTAAATCTAATTTCAGACTCCCAAATTTCCATATTATTTATATCTAAAAGTTGAATATCTGAAGATCTACAAGATGCAAAAAGTGCTATGAGCATAGTGGTTTTCAGTGTAAGCAGTTTCTCCGAAAGAGTTTCATTTGATATTTTCTTTAAATAATCAAATACGACTTGTACATCCCAAACTTTATTAAAGCAAGGTTGAGGTGGCTTTTGGTTAAATACACCTGTAATCAAAGCACTAATTTTTGGGTGGTCACCCATTAATCTACCACCAAATCCTACATGAAAAGCTGAAATAGCTGATCGATGACTGTATATTGTATTGTATAAATATCCTGACTCAAACATGAAAGCCAGGTAATCTAGGATGTAATTCACATTGCACCGAAATGGATCAACTTTTTGCCCATTACACCAGCCAGCTCACTTATTCCAGGCCGATGAATAACTTGAACTAGATGATTCTCTTCTACACGAAGTGATAAGTTTGGAAGCTCTCTCTGAAATTCCTTCCTCAGCCAATCTTTTCCTGTAACCAAACAGGCCGCCAGGTTTAACGGTTTGTTTTCCACAAGTGGATAACAATAACCCAATGGGTTTACTAAAAGATTTTTGTGGTGTGGAATTGAAATTGGTTTCCTCGCCAGTAACCTCAGAAGCTCTTGGTACCAAGTTTCACTTTGCCAGGTTAGTGCTATCAATATCATTAGGTGTACCTCTTCCAATTGAATTTTCCTTATCACTCTGTGCAGAAGAGAAAAGGGTGGGAATGCATTCAGAAGAGTTGACTGATGCCAATCCTGTTGCATTGCATTCCAAGCATAATATTTTGGCACCTGATGCGACATTTGAATGTGGAAGGACTTTACTTTTAGCATTTTAGCAAAGGTAAATATGGCTAGTTTTATTGCTAAGAGTTCGAGACGATTTATGTGAAAACCCTTTCCCCCCTGAGTCCATCGACCATCTGTTCTGATTTCTTTGCAAACTGCCCCAACCCTTCTTTGACGCATCCGTCTGAAGCAGAAGTTGTGATTGAGGTTGTACCAGGCTCCTTCCATTGCAAAGTTTTGAATTTGTCAGCCACCACTGTAGTTCCTGTAGTGATGATTGATTTAACTTTATTTGAGTTTGGTAAGATTGTGTGTTCCTTAAGTTTAAAATTTGTTGATGTTGCAAACTTGGGAAATGTAATTTTGATGGAAGAACAGCCTGAATTGTGGATGCTAATACCCCTACAAGACGTGTTAGCTCCAACATTGTTGTTATTGGATTCTGGTATAAACTCCAACACTTTGTTGTGACAGATGTCATTTTCTCCTCTGTCAATGACAAAGTCATATTCTTGGAATTCACTATGAGACCAAGAAATTCTATGTTCTGGTTGGGTTGGAGAAGTGACTTTTTCCAATTCACTACAAATCCTAGATGTTGTAGAAGGAAAATTATTGTATCTCTTGCCATCTGGACCTCCTCCCAGGAGCGTCCCATTAGCAACATATCGTCCAGGTAAATTATCACTCTGATATTCAATCGTCTCAATAATGAGATTGGGATTTTTAATAATTTCGTGAAAATCCTTGGGGCAGGACCTAACCCAAAACAAAGGCATAGGAATTCGTATAAATTCCCTGACCATAGAAATCTCACCAATTTTTGAGATGTCTTGTGAAGAGGGATACTGAAGTAAGCATCCTTCAGGTCTAGCTTGCAAAAATAATCTCCCTTCAGCAACATGTATTTCAGAGAATGCAAATTTTCCATTTTGAAGTGTTTGTAAGGAATAAATATGTTTGATGCTTTTAGATTTATCACAGGTCGTTGTCCCCCATCCTTCTTCGGAACTAGAAACAGATTGCTTAAGAACTTAAGAACCTTAAGAACCCCCTTTGAATGATTTGTTTGGGAAATAGCACCTTTTTTCAATAGTGCCTCCACTTCCTTCTCTATTAACAAAGACTTTTCCTGATTTAAATGGGCATTTGGCACCACATTGTTTTGGGTTGGTTGTTTTAATAGTGGAATTTCGTATCCTTCTATTACTGACAAAGTGTTTGGATCTTTTGTCAAGATTTCCCAAGCCGGAAGAAAATGCTTCATTCTTCCTGCTAATGGCACCTGGGTTATCACATGTTCTGAAAACAACTTTTTTTTACCACTGGATGAACATGAGGAAGGTCCTCCATGTTCATTATCTGTGGAAGTGGAGAGGTTATGAGAAAAGGTGAATTTCCTTGTCAAGACATAATTACCTTTTCCTTTGTTGTACTTGCTGTAGTAGTTTGAGGAATGCTGCCCTCCACCTCTCCTTGAGACGCGAGCTGGTGGAGGGCCCTGTCGAAAGGGCATTCTTGATTGTGGTCCACGGCTACCACTTGAAGAGTTGGCCTTCGATGCCACTGGCGACTGATTATTTGATTTTTGGAATGAATCTCCAACAAAAGCCTTCAGGGATTCCTTCTTTGCCTTCATGGCTTCTATAACGTGATCCCTAAATGGTTTCCCAAATAGGTTTATGTCCTTTTCTTTGAGAATATCGGACTTCTCTTTCAATGCAGATGATACCTGCGAACCGGCATACAAACAGGATAGAGCATTCTCCCGTCGCTCGTAAGTTAAAAAATTACTTGTTTGTCCAATTAATAAAATTGTTTGTTCAGTGAGTTGTAATAACTCCTCCACTGTCGGAACATCCTCTTGATCGCCGCCATCTTTGACTTTATCAAAAGCCAACCATACTCTGGATAAGGGACCCATTACATCAAGTAGCTTCTTTCGGGTCCTTTCCAACACAGACTTCATGTTCAGTTCCAGTGTTTTCTTTTTCTCTCGCAGAATATCTTCCAGGAAATCATCCAATTTCCGGACTTGATTTATATTGGAAGGGCAGGGGTGAGGAACTGTAACAGCTTCCTTCACCTCCCTATCTGGAATGAACTTATCAAACAGTTCATTGGTGTAAGTCGACATCCCTTCCGGCAATGTCCACTTAAAATTTTCTTCTTCTGATGTTATCTTGAAACGTTTATAATTTTGTTTCTCGTTCGGTTCATCTTGTTCCTCCATAACAGATAAGGTTCGTTTTCTTGTGGGAGTTTCGTTGGTTGAACTTTCCCCGTCATCGATCCCTTCTGTCACTATTAAACACTCCTCTTGGATGTTTGTCATAATAACAATATGATAAACGTGCGATACAAACGGATTAAAATTCTTGAAATATTATCTAATCGATTTCCGTTTCCTTCCTCGTGCACGGACGAGATTGAAAGAGGATGTACCGAGTTTGTGTTCCTGTTTCATGGAGCCGAACGCAACCGATTGGGTTGTAAGGTAGCAGTATTAGATCGACTGAAAGAAAATTATCTATTCTCTCTTTGTTAGGATGGAAACGCTCCTGAAAGTACGTGGGATCGTTACGTGAACGAAGAATATGAATTGCTTGTGGTTGAAGAAGGTTGTGCAGATAATAAGTAAGGCAGTTTTGATACGTCGAAACCTTCCCTAACTACCTCGGTATTTCTGTTGTTGTTTTTTCAACACGTCTTTACTTGATACATGTTCGTTTAGCGATTACGATTTTGAAGACGCAATGATTTCACAAGACGAACTGCTCAAACCAATTGGCACCAACTTTGATGACCTGGGACCAAGGTGGTCAATAATATCCGCCATTATTGATGACGACGAGACGTTTTATTAAATGCTTTCTATCTTTTTAATAATTACACATTACTCTGTGTTTATTTTCCAGAGATTTTTACATTCTAGAGGATGCGTTTGTAGATAAAATTTGACATATTTTTAGTTCGTCTTTGATCATTTATCCTTTTTCGGCCATATTTTCACCAAACATCAAACAATAACACAAGCATTGCTTTGGACCACGCTAAAACAATTATTTCATCCTGTAGCGGAAAATGTTTGACTTTATTAAAATTGACACACCTCAAATGTTTTTGAAGGAAGCAGAAGTTGGAAGGGTGTTAAATTCATCCAGGTGTTTCTACCGGGTTTATTCTTTCTGCTTTGGAATGGTTATGTTGCAATGAGCTGGTCATTTCGTATAAACTATAAACGATAAATATAATCAGCGACGTTGCTATGGACATTAGATGGCATTAGACTTGTTCCTGTCTAAGTAAGATACATATTTTGCGGAATGAGGATCTTTATTTGTAATTTGTGACAAGCTCTCCAAGCAAATGCCAATGATGAAACGGAAAAATTTTTAAACAAATGAAATTCTCATGTATGTATATATATACGATATGTATGTGAAAGTAATCTACATTAAAGTTTCACATGGTTCGTGTGACCAAGGTGGTTTCCACGTCGTTTTGCTCTTGCTTAGACCAACGATGATAAACGTTACCCGTGATTCAATTCGTAGAAAGCTTTATAATCTGTATATAGTTCTTTTTTTGACGTTGAAAACCTTTCTGTGGATTTTTATGATAGTCGAAGAGAAATTGTAGTATTTTTACAAAAAATGAAATATTTGAATATAGTTGTACAGAAGAAAGTCTTACATTTCTCCGTGTTTGACATAATTAAAAGTCACTTTTCCATGACGTTGATTTACAAGGAAATCAGAGAAAATCTTTGACGGCAGAAAAAATATTCACATAACGTCATATTTTGTAAGAGGTGATCCCACCTTTCGGAACTTTCAGGAAATCTCCAAAAATCATTAGCCAGTATGGTTATTTAGTCTTTTGAAGTTTTTACGCAGGTTGAAATTCTATCATTGATCCCACACCAAGTAGTATAGGTGTGCATCGGGTTTTATGTGCTCATAGTTTTCTTCCAGTTTTGATTGGAGAATTTATGTCCTCACCCATAGCAAAACCGATGTAACTGACTTAATGCAACCCTAAACTTGACATACTGCTACAAGAATCATGTTTAAGTAGTCCTAAGCGAAAAACTTGCAATCTCGAGAAATATCAAAATGAATGCCCCATAATAACTCAATATCAAAATCGTCAAATAGTCACTGTGGCGAAGAGCATTTTTAATGAAATGCTGTGTATATCTCTTCGGAAATGCATTTCTTCGCAGAGATTTTTCAACAAATTTGCCCAATGGGTATCTGTCGAAAACCATTCAATATTCTGGTACACATTTTCGATGTTCTTTTCTTTATTCTAGTAATGAGAAAATCAAATACGTTAATCAACAAATCAAACTCGATTGTGAAATCGTCCATTTTTTGGGGGTTCTTTTTTCATGTCTAATAAATTGGACAACTAAAAACGTAGTTTCGCTTGGTGATGGCAGAATACCGCAGGGAAACCAGTAGCGATTTACCGTTTTCGCGAAGTGAAAAAGTCATGTCAAAGTTAGCAAGTTATATTTGTACCACATTTTTGATATGTTACATAACCATCTTCGTCTCCGCTGTGCCTGCTGCCATCTTTCCAAGTAATAGTTACGTAATGTTTATATCCTACACGGGAGGAATGTTGGCGTATGTTAATTCCACCCTGAATGCTACTTTGTTGATGTTGATGAATCGAAAAGTTAAACTATGGATATTCAGATTATGGAAAACTGATTTAGTATTGCCAACAAGTGAAACTCCAAATACGCCAAATCAGACGTAGTTTATCAAAGATGTTGCAAAAGTATTCAAAGTTATTGTCAAAACTATGGTAGCAGGACCATTCCCACGCTCCTGGAATATTGCCTCCGCGGATGATGATTGCATATTTTTCCTACTGGGAACGGGTCGGATCGGAAAGAAATATATTTGTTATTGTGCAGAAGCGTTTATTCACAATTCCAATACATTAGCAAACATTTACCATGAGCTGAGGAGACTTACATGTAAAATATATTTATATTTATATAAAATATATTCACATTACATCCTATTTTTGTGAAAACAGTTGTTATAAATTTTCCGGTTTTCTCACTTTCTAAAACATTTACATTTTGGTAAAGCTAAAAAAAAATAGCCTCTATACTAATCTGAAATTTATTGCCAGTTTACAAAAATTCATTGCAATAAGTGCGATTACAATTCTTGTTCCATTTTTTTGAAATACACTATATTCTCGCAAAAACTCGTGACAATTTTCTAGCTGAAAATTCTAAACATACTGTTGATCGGAAAATGTGTTAAAAAATAACAAAGTGGGCAAAATTGTCAAAAAACACTGCGACGAAGAGCATTTTTATTGAAATAGTGTGTGTATTTCTATAAAAATTTTTTAATAATAATATTTTTAATAATTTTTGTATTTCTATAACAACACAACATTATCAGAGATATAAAGTTAATGGAACTTCTTATGTAAGTAGTAATGTCTACTCTTCAATTTTTCTTTTTATCTGTGGAGCCAGTTTTTGGGCCACTGGGTTGATTCTAAGGTAATGCTCCTTCATCATTGCTTGCAATCGTCTTTCACCACTGGGCATCCTTCCATAAACAGCCTTCAAATTGTTAAATTCGGGATGAATACCTTCTCCCCCTTGTTCGCTGTAAAGCCCTACCCCCACCTTCCATTTCTGTACAAAAGGGAGTACATGCTCTTCGAGAAGGTGTAATTTAGGGGTGATGGTCTCCATTGGCCAATTTTCTCTGAAAAATGACATTGTCTCTTTAATAGCAGCATCTATAGGGAATAATTAATTTAACTTGATTTTCATAGCAATCAATACTTATAATAATACACATGTGCATTTTAATAATACCTAATTTGGAGATTTTCTCTTCATCAAAAATCTCACACGAGTTCATCAAGTTGTGGCAAACTGAATATCTAGAAAACAGTCCTTTAAACTGTTTATTGTAGTTGATCGTATCAGTATGCACATCCGTTCCACCAAAACCGAGCTGAACAACTAATATTGGTAATGCATTACAAAGTTTGATGATACTGTCACTCTAAAAGTCAAATCAATTTGTCTAGCAAAATTTACTAGTGTATGGTGCAAATTTTATAGACTTTGTTTTACCTTCAACAACTTGTGAACATGGTTTCCTACAAAGCTTTTTCCATGGTAAGCTTGCCTTTTTATATTTAACTGGGACAACACTTCATCCAATTTTTTCACGCAAGGTCCAGCTTCTGCATATGACATGCTTTTTTTGAGTAAGGAATCAAGTTCTCGTTCCTGAAAATAATATTGGAATGATCAATAACTTGTTTGGTTTCATTTTTTGCAAACTATTTTCTAACTCTTGTTTTATAGACTAAATGAAGAACAAATTACAGTTTGGTGCATTTTATTCTTTATATACTCTAGTCTAGGCTCGTAAGTGCTTCTAATTATTTCTTCTTCGTCTGGTTTTAACATAATGTTTCTTGCTATGGCGTCATAAACTAAAAAACCATAATGAAATTATTTTCTACAGCATCTCCTACTTACTTTACTTTCTAAAATTTGGAAAGAATCTACCAAATGACATACTTAGTCCAATTTTATTTTTACAGTCAGTAACTGTATATTCCAGTTCAACTATCCGTTTTTCGTTATCTTCAATTTTACGGAGCTCTTTGGTGTAATCAACATCATTACTGAGACTAGCTATTTTTAAGTCGATTAAATGGCATTTCTTTTCCAGAAGGTTAAAAAATTTCAAATATGTGCCAAGCGATATATGTAGCACTGGAGGAGCAACCTGTAATGGTAATTGTTTTATTAAAACTATTCACACATTTTCCATTATGCTTTGAATTTTGCTTACCTGATTTATAGGAATGTTGAAGTATGGACTGTGGATAACATTATTGAAATTCTTAGCTTCTTTTAGCTTTCCACCAGCTTCATAGAATGCACTATAATCTCTTTCCAGAGTCTGTAAAGTTCTCTTGTTGCTTTGCCCCCTTTCTAGAGGTGACTTTTGCATATCTGCTGATGACACTTCGCAGAAAAGACAACAGTGTCTACCTGAAACATAATGGGTAATGGATTGTTTACTTAACGTTGATTTCAAACACTGGAATTCAATAGAGTGGTTTAAAGGTATTACCATTAGCTCCAGTAAGCCCATACATTACGCAAAGGAATTCGTAATCTCCAAACATAAATATACGTAGATTTCGATCTCTAAATAATTCACAAATTGATTTTAGCTGCTCTTGAAACTAATTTTACAAAGCATGTTTTTTTTTAAGGAATTAACGTACTCCAACTTCATTGTTTGTAAATCGTCTACTTGAGATTTGAAGCGCTGCAATCCAACATTCAGGTTCACACGTGTGTCTTTTGCTTCGAACAATGAAAAAACTACAGTATTTTTTTTACTGTTTGGTTTCCTGATGTTGCATAATTGGTAGCTCATTTTGAATGAGCCACCACCATGGTCACCTCCTATTTTCAAGTGTATTTCCTTGTTGAAGACATCTCGATCCAAAAAAGTATCTGATCTAAAAAAAATCATATCAAGGTTAAGATAACTATTTGCCATCTTTTATATATAAATTTGGAACAACTCACTTTTTTACATTTATTATGTAATCTTTCACATGTGTGGGTAAATAATGTACATAAGCCCACGGTGCCGACTTTACTTCTGTTGTGCCCTTCTCCTTATTTTCGAATGTAAATGGAGACTCTTCTACTACCAGATTGGGACCAGCCCAAGATGATGCCACACAACGTTGCTTAGCAAGTAATGGTGTTTTTATGTGGAAAGATTTCATCCACCTAAAATTATGTGTTTCAAGGTAAAAAATCATATCATTTTTGGGTTTTGTTTAAAATTTAGAATTCATAATGACCTTGCAATTGCTTTAATTTTCTCCCAAGGAATGTTCAGATCTGATTTTAAAGCAACCATTTTTTCAGGTGAAACTTCTGTTGATGTTATATTTGCAGCTTTTAGTATTTTTAAGCGGTCACTTTCTTCAAGAGTTTTTAAGAAAGAGGCAGTTTGTGTGACACAAGATGTAATTTGTGATCCTGCTATATTTTTGAAATTTTCTCTTAGTTGGTGATTTCGATTGCGGATGGTTCGCTTGCTTGCTGAGCTGCTTTCGACGTACGCTTTTGGTGTTGAAGACAGAAATACAGCCTATAAATCAAAATTTATACAGCAAAATAATCTTAAAAAGAGAAATTGTTTGTGGGATAATTTTTCGTCAAATCTGGGCAAACTACCAAATTCAAGGCCACATTAAATTTTTCTTCTTAAGATTATTATGTTTATTTTATGTTGTTTATGTTGTAACTCAATCAATGAAAGATTTTTAGCTTACCCTTGGACCACCAGATTTGAATGATATGACATTACCATCACTTCTTGAGAGTTTTTCTTTAATAACATGCAACACTGCGTCTTCAACATTTCGGGGAATTTCCATTGATCGGTCAATGTTGTATAATTCATTAAGTTTTGTGAGCTTTTTGAAGCATTCTGTTTCATGTCGAAGTTTGAGGCTTTTCTCAAAAATATTGAATGATACCTCACAATCATTTTTGCATTTCACCCTTAGACACTTAACCATTTCTTTGACATGATTGTCAGTTGTGATGTTGGAAACAGTTTCATTACAAACTGGGCATGTTGTTTCTGACTTAATTTTCCCTTCTATGTGAGGTATCAAGCAACTGAGGCATATTACGTGCTTGCACTGATATAGCTGAATAGGTTGTAAATTAAGTTTACTGCATAGTTGGCATTTGCATAATTGTAAATGTGGATTTACTGATGATGTAGGAACCATGATATCGTCCGCAATCATGGCAGGATTGGCCTCTTGCAAATTAAAAATGTCCGCTTTTGTCCAGGTATCTTTTTTTGGTCTCCCACCAGTTTTCTGGAGTTTTTTTGGTCTTCCCTGTGTTCTACCATGATAGCTGCAGACAAAGCAGTTGGTGGCTGTGTGCTCTGCCCATGTCAGTGTTATAGGATCAGGTCTGTGTCCCCTATTTTCTATGTTTCTCAATTTTGAGTAGCACTTTAAGCAGAGAGTGTTGGGATGAAGTCCTTCTTTATCAGCAGAGCAATCAACTGAAAATGCGTTTTTTATTCTTACTATTATCTTGGACACAGAGAATGATTTTTTCTCTGAATTTTCACCACATAATCTGCACAGTTTCTTCAGGTTTTCACAGTGGATGACAGGGGCGGTAGCCATGTTGGAAGTGGTGGATGGGGGAGGTACAAAAATGTTGATAACTTGATGAAAAAAACTGACACCAACGTGAATGTTTCAGGACGAGTAGATGAATGTATTAAGTATCAGAATCAGTTGTACTTTTATTGATAAAAAATCGCGATATTTGTAATTTCGATGAGCAGAGCAGGGTATTCTCGATAACAATTCTTCTGGAAAGATCGGAGAATATTCATCAATTCAATTGATAATCGAATGTGATAGCTCTGTCAGTGTAACCTGTGGTCACGTATAGTTCATGCAAAATCATTTAAGTATGTACATTTCTCACAGAATTATAGATTTTCCCCTAATTAACGAGGGTGCATGAAGCCATTCCATTTCGTACAGCACAACATTTCGTATGCAAAAACGCGATGAATTTAGCGCATGCGTATAATAACATTCCGCGGTTCGTAAACAAATGAACGAACGTGCCTAACCCTAAACCTAAACCTATCGCGCATTATTTAAAATGAATGGTTATTATGCATAATCACCGAATATGTCACAATCCCCGTAACATATAAAAAAGACTTTCATGTACGGCAGAATTGAATTGAACGAAAATCTGATTTCGAATAAAAAAGTTGGTATTAAAGTCAAAAAAGTTACCAACTGTTTAAAAACGCTCACAGTATACTTCACAAAATTTCATGCAGACCTTGATTCTCATAATCATAAAGAGTTCAAAACCTTCTCTCTGCACAGATGAATTCCAAACAGGAATGACTGCACATCAAAAATAAGTGGCAATACTAAAAAATACTGACTTACAAATACATACATACATTCTTTCTTCACTGATAATAAAAATAAAAGGAAAACAACTGCCGATTATTTATAAGATTAAGGCCATAAAAGTGCTGTCCGTCCATGCAGAGACACAGTAAAAACTAATAGACGATACAAAAACTAAACAACGAAATTAGAAAACTAATGACAAATAACAAGACTATATCAGTGAAGAGGTTTTTCATAATAATGATTCCATAGGGAATTTGTTCAATAAAATGTATATGTTACGGGGATTGTGATAAATTCGGGGATTATTCATATTAACCAGTTATTTTGAATAATGCCCGATAGGTTTACGGTAAGGGTTAGGGTTAGGGTTAGGGTTAATATGCATAATAAACGGGAAATATTGATAATTCCCAATTTATCATATTCCCCGTAAATGAAAAGACAACATGTAAACATGCGTGTGCACTTTGATTGATAAATGCATCACAATAAACACAGAATAACATCAAGTCAATTTTGAGTAGGGCACAATGCACTTCCACAGGTAATTAAATGCTTTACTTTCAAAATGTTGTCAGTGTATTTGGATGATTAGAGATTTTCTACACATTCTATGTTGGTATGCATCTGATTTAGCTTTTAGTTCAAACATTGTAAACAAGGTAAAATTTGAAGCTCGTCTAAGTTGATGGATGTCATTGTTGTATAAACAGATACAAAATAACATATGGTATGCATGCAAGGTAACATCATAATACATAGCCTATTTTCAAGTTATGAGCCTAGGCATGCTGATGAGCCTTGATATTAGGCGAAACAGACAAATGTTTTTGTTTATACTTACACTGCATCATGAAGAAAGAAGAACAACGATTCATTTTGAGAAAAACAGTATTCGGAAAAATGAACCATTGTTGTTATTTTGTCCTTTCCTGTCCTCACTGAAAATAAAATCTGAAAAAGTATCAGGTGAAATGCTTCCCTAGAACCCTTTGAAAAGGGTTCCTCCCCCAATACCCCCAGTTGAGATGAAAAATCCCTTGCGTCGCTCCGCTCCGCAATAAATTTTTACGCTTCGCGACATACGTCTTTTAAATCCTGCATCCGCGCCTGCATAGGCCCTTTGCCTCCAGAGCTCTCATATCTCGATAAAGGTCTGTATGAACAGTACAATAACACAAAACACCAAATCAGCGCTAGCTAACCAGAAAAATCAGTAGCTAGTAAATAACTACAGGATCATTTATAATACTAAAAATTCCTTTGCTTCAGATATTATTGAAAACACAAACTCCACTATAAGCAAATTCATGTGAATTTTCTGGAGTCCGCACTCGCCTTGGTAAAATAGTTTTACAGTCGAATTTCTATAATTCGAACCTCCATAATTCGAACTTTCTCTAATTCGAACGAATTTCAAGGTCCCTTCACCTATCATTTCTTTGTAAATGAACCTCCCTAATCCGAACTTTCCATAAATCGAACGTTTTTGTCAGTCACCTCGATGATCGATTTAGAGAGAGTTTACTGTAGTTAACAATTAAACACTTCTTAAATTAAGCCACGATCAACAAATAGCCTCTATTCCAGCCTCAAAACTAAGGCTTGTGTTTTTAATGGTATCAGCCTACAAAATTTGTGGGTAGCAACACAGCATATGGAAGGAGACTGGATAGGTATGGGATGCTGCGACTTTAATGCTGTGTAATTTACGTACTGATATCAATAATGGTTCTTCAAATTAAATTGCTTCTGAGAGTGGCCTTTCTCCTCCTGTGTCATGGTAGTCAGTTGTGTTAATGTTGGTTTTGATGCCACGGTTATTGCTGTGGTTTATATATTGTGGATTCTCTAAGAAACATAACAAAACATATCATGTTCAAAAGGAAAATCAAAACACGAAAGACAAACTTTGAAAACAGCCCCACCATTGTTGGAGCCGATGCGCCACTCCAAATTGCCTATAGACGCTCAAGCACCCAAGCTAAGGTCAAATCATTACTTACTCGGGAAAGCAGTTCAAAAGTCACTACGATAAAGAGTATTTTTATTGAAAGAGTGTGTATGTATTTCTAAATAAATACTCTCCTCCATATAGTGATTTCAAATCATCACTTACTGGGAAGGTTGATTATTGATGGAGGTATCTCATATTCTCCATCACCACGTAAATACGTGTTGTTTTTATTGTCTTGGCAGCTGTTGATGTCACCAGAAAATTGGTTGACGTAATCTGAATTAAGATCTATAAGACGATTGGTTAATAGTACTTAGTCGAACTCAAACCTCGTTAATCTTATTTGGATAAGTATGTTTCTATGGTTACTTGAAAAAAAAAGAGTTTGCAAACAAATTAAAAGTAGAAATAGTTGGATTTCGCCGAACTAAAAACAGATTTGAAAAAATATTTTCCGTACCGATTTCTGCATAATCGTGTGTCAGTGATGCGAATGTGTATTCTTCGTCTACAAGGTTTTCTGTATCGTCGTTTTCGTCAGGATTCAAGTCCATGTAGGTGGATGAATTTTGGTCTGTAAAATATACGATGAATATACACATTTTGCCCGCATTCTTCATTCCAAAGTACTCACTCACTAGGCACGTTTAGTCAAGTCACGGCGAAAGGCGGATTAATCAAGTCAACAATTTTTGTTTCAGACTTGAAATTACCGGAGTTACCTAAAGATTGTTATTTTGGACAAAATTTAAATGCAAAGTGAATATTCCAAAGAATTGCAAATTTTGATCCAGATCCTTTAAACGCCCATACAGTAAAATCAAGAGTCTAATCAAAAACTGAGTTTTTTTCAAAAATATTTATACAGGATAAATACACTTCAGTTATAATAACTGCTATCAATACAGTCTGACGTCAAAGTAGATGTATTGAAAATGAATCGATCATTGATCTAAGAAATTCCTTCACGCTATTTATGCAAGTTTTTCGTTTCTGCAAACAACGAGAATACCGTCATTTCAACGCGATGAACATTTAAATTATTGGATTTCTGCGTAAGCAAGAAATACTTTACGATCGTCCGTGTTTTTCTGTTTTTTTTTTTTTTCATCCTGTCCAAACCGGCGCATATTTGTTTCTCGAATTTCATTGGTCGATAGAAAAGCCGGCTGTACCGTCATTGGCGCATAATGCCCGACTACTAAGAAAGGGTGTTAATTTAGCCACCTTAACTTCAATAGCGATAGTTTATTGGCTGATTTTCGCCATGCCATGTGATCGTCTTCAAAACGTTTTAAAAATGGCAGCGAAAAAACGTGTGTAGTTTGCTAAAAGTTTCTTTGATGGAAATATGGATTTAAAAGAAGTTAATACAGCTTATAATTTTATATAAAGAATTGCATTACTGTTGGGAACTTGTCATGTTCACAAAATTAAATTACAGCGTGGTTATTCGGTTTTTTGAAAGAAGTTTTCTTGAAGTTTAATGAAAACAATGCCAATACATGGTGTGGAAGAAAAGGTATTTCTTGTTTTATTTTTGCTCCAAGCCTTTTAAATATGAAAGACCTTTGTGTATTTGTATGTGTACGCATGTCTGAAGTCAATTTTTAGAAGCTTTTGGATTCTTAAAGCTCAGCTTAGCTTCCTTTCAGCTGCTCCCCCCAGCATCATCACCAACATAATTACTCTAATACAGCTATTTAAACTATATTTACTAGCAATGTTTGGATGTATTCTGGCTATATCACCATATCTCTTTGCTCCCTATGTATGTTGGTTTTTTTTAACTTTTAGATTAGATATGAATTTTAATTTCTAAGTAACAATTATTGTGATATTACATATCTTTTTCATCCTGAGGAGATCAATGTAGAAACTTTATATAATTATTGTGCTGTCCAAATGATGTATTGGTTGCCGCCAGTATACACAGAATCTTTTTATAGAATTCATTATGTTTGATGTGGTTAAATTAGAGTTTCGTATTGTGTCAATGCACTTTTTGGAGTACGTGGGTGGTCAATATCCAGTAACAATCATTCCGCTTATTCGTACCAATAGATCTTCATAAATAATCTCTACCGTAGCATAAAGAAAAGCCTCTTTTTTCCGTTAATGTAGACTGACTTTCTTGACGAACATTGTCAATCGCATCAACATTTTTGTTGATTTAATGCTGATGCTTCTCGAGTTGAATGATGTGACTGTTTTAGTTTAGCAGGACGAATCTAGGCTGCTCGTGTTGCATTTTTGCTTCATTTTCAGCAGCAAAGCTTGCAGAAATCCTTCTGCCCGGTAGGGCATCTTGTTTGTTTTAATCTTTTGCCATAGATTAGCAAATGAAAAAAAAATACGGAGAAGCTTTGCAAATTTATTTGGAGTAAGTTCATTTTTCGATCTAGATCTCCTGTTGTCCTGTTACAACAACAACAACAACAACAACAAAACCCCAAAAGAAAGTAAATAAGATACGATTGTTTGCTTCTTCGCAATAAGGCTGTTCTCAACTACTTACGTATGATATTACTATGACGCCAACATTTCCAAACCAATATTGTGATCCATATTGTGGTCACGACAAACAAAACGGCCCCTATCGCCATTGGTATTATCAGCATGTTAAAAGTTTTGTTAGGATTTGTAGATGCTGTAAGACGTGTAAGGAGTACGGGTGGTTTAGTCGAGCTAACAGATTTTGATGGATAATAAATGACGTTTGATCCATTGCGACAAACTATTGGCATTCCTATAACAGAAAACGCTAATCGTTCTGCTTATAAAGGTTTTCAAAAGGAGTGCTTTCTCCTATCAAATGTTTCTTTCGTTATACTTTACACTACCTCTCACTTCGTAACAAAAATCAAATATTGGAGAAAATAACCATTAATCCCCACTGTTGACCCTAACACTCACCGTAGTAAGTACACAACAGTTAGTAAAAGTTTGTCGGAAATTGAAGAAAATCCAAATTAAATCCATATTATTTTCTCAACAATATGTTGGTTTACCCTTACTTGAGACATATTCTTCAGTGAAATTGACGGTCAAGTAACTGTGAACATGTTTTCTTTTATTCCGATCCTTCTTCCCAATGAAGAGACCAACCACTTTGAATTGATTACAGTCTGACACGGAACCATTTTGAATGTCAAGCCGTAAATATGAATCGGGATAATAACTAAGAGATATTCTCCCGTTGAATTCTTTGAGGACATCTTCTTGAACTTTGATCTCCGGAAAACCTGTAGAAATCTGCTGATTGCCTGCCATAACCATTAACTGTGCCAATCGCACGTCAGACTTCTCATGATGCAAATTGAAAGTCAAATGAAAAATTGTAGTGTTGAACACATGAGCAGCTAGCTTGCTTGGGGGTTATCTTGTAAGGTTCTCCTAATATGTGATTATAAAGAAGTTATAAAGAAGTTATAAATGTGAAACAACAAGAGCCAGAATTGCTCATGTGTGAGCTGAACAACGTATATCTACTTATAAGGACTTTTTTTTATCAGAGCTTATGTAGAAAAAAGACACACAACGCAATGTTTTTTTCGTTGTAATTTCGGGAAACCAAATATGAATTCCAACAAATAACTGCCTTCTTGAACTTAATGCACAAAGTAGTAATTGACAAACGAGGTAACAAGATGTTTATAATCTTATAAGCTGATAACTTTTAAGCTGATTTTGTTAAGCCAAAAGCTTAACTAACAAGAAAAACAGCATAACATCAAATTTCAAGTACCAAAGTATTTTCAGTTAGCATAAAGTATAAATAAATAAATAAAAACCCAAATATAAATTAAGACAAGCCTGGTGAGCTCTTCCAGAACGACTTGATCATTTTTCTCTGTTATCTCTTCGAAGAAAAAGAGTTAGCAGAACTTCAGATTTGTGTTGAGGGATAGCCTCTTCAGTTCCTTAAGGTACTGTTATCTATGAGGGTCCTGCGAAGGAGGAGCATTTAAAGCACTGTTTGGGCTACGGAAGCTGTAATAACAGGAACCATTCAACTAGACAACCAACTTAAACATCATTCCTTTTCTCTTGCTGAGTGCTAAGCAGTTGTTTCTGCCAAGCGTGACGTCCTATATAAAAACGTGACACGAAGTGTGACGAGGGGGAATGGGTCGTTCTTAAACAGCAAATTTAGCGTGACGTAATTATTGAATGGCCCTTTAGTTCTTATGGAATTAGGCGTGTTTAAGAATAGATATGGAAGAACTACCGTATTCTCTCTCATAAGCGCCCGGGCGCTTATAAAAATTTTGGGAAATTATGGGGCGCTTATGAAAAATATTTTGAAATGGTCATGCTAGCTGTGAACGAAGCATTGCTACAGACTATCAAAACCGGGATAGATGTTAAAGAGTACTCTGTAATTTATAAGTATATCCTGGTATTCTACTCGCTTATCCCTGCCAGTAGTCATCTTCA